>OX103956.1:1917520-2517520 GCA_944470425.2 Schistosoma bovis
TCATCATCATCATCATCATCCGAAGCATCATCCGAAGCATCATCATCATCATCATCATCATCCGAAGCATCATCATCATCATCATCCGAAGCATCATCATCATCATCATCATCATCATTGTCATCGCCGACTCCCTCGTTTAGTCCAAAAAGTTAAGCTGATAATATTTTCAGACTAACAGACAATTTAAAGCTTATAATGATTAAACTTTCTACTATACCATCATTATACAAGACAATTATCGAGATCCTAACGATTAATAGTTATTTGATTTGCATGACTTTCATAGGTAGGAAATACAAATCGAGAATCATAGTGAATCAATCGGATAAGTAATTTTTAGACCAAATAAAAAGGATGGAGATTTTTAAATGTTGTTCTTCACTACGTTCTTTATTATTATAATAAGTGTGGGAAATTCAAACATGGTAACATAAAAATTTATTTCATCTTTTTGTGTCAACCAAAAGCCGATTTTTTATCTGGGTGCTTGATGGTGAATTGTATTCAGAAAGTAGGATTCTACAAAAGCATAAAATAAGAACGAGGGAGCTACAAAACCCTTATCTTTGAGGAGTTCCAAGGATATTTCGAACAATTGTGGACAAGAGATGAGACTTAAGTATTGACCTAAATAAAAGGATTACTTTGAATAGTTTTAAAATGATGTATATTAAACTTTTTGAAATCGCGCGAAATCATCACAATTTACGTCGTTGTTGTCAATATGGACAGAATCTATTTAACATGTTGTTCAGAAAGTGATTATCCTGCAAAAGAATTCAAACATTAGAACTAATCAGATAGTTAGTAGGAAGCAGTTCTAATCAATCTAAGTGATTCAACTACAGTTAGTTTAACATTTCAGTCTTACAATAAATCAGTCATTTTTAATCCGAATGACACACTGGTAACGTATCCTACTGAAATACTTAGTGATATGGGTTTGAATCTTATCGATCAAAACAATAAATACACCTTGTGTAAAATGTGAACTAGGACGAGACCTAGCCTTCATCTAACAAAATAGCACATCAAAAACACATTTAATCTACTGACTTTATTTCAAATTGTTCGATTATATTTTATAGAACACCAAAGACTAGGGATATATCACATCGTTTACTTAGTGTTAAGTAATCAAGACATTTTCTAGATTGTTATTAACATGTTATAGTATCATCATACAATCAAAACTTGTTGAGATAAGATGTTGGTTGAAGGTAGTCAACAGGAAACCCTAAACTTAGGTTTCGTTCTACTTGGCACTTGTCAGAAAGGTGTACCTGTAATCTTATTGGGGACTGATGGATTCCATCCCGTGTCACAAAACGTGACTACTGTTACCTTTAGTTTACAGAATATTGTATTCTGATGATAATCATCTGCTCACTAGTGACTGACTTCAAGAAATACTCCTGGAGTTCTAGTGGGAAGCCGTTACCAGTGGAGTTCAACCAGGTTTGTTGTGAGATATCAGCTCACTGAATACAATGGTATATGGTGGCGCAACCTCGTGGATCGGTTGAAGTTAGACATTAACAGCGTTGGATGCCGGCTCAGTGGTCTAATGGTTAAGTGCTCGCGCGCGAAGCCAGTAGGTCCTGGGTTCGAGCCCCACGTGGTGCGGGATCGTGGATGCGCACTGCTGAGGAGTCCCATACTAAGACGAAACGGCCGTCCAGTGCCTCCAGGTTTTCAATGGTGGTCTAGCTTCAACTGACTCATGATTTCAATCTGTGAAAATTTCTAAAAATCTCCACAAACCCCTTCTGATTAAAAAAATAGTAAACAGAATGTATAGAGTAGTCTATTATTATGCAATAAAATGGTTCATTATTATATTCGAAACAAATTTGACAACATGTATATATATATATATATACTAATGAACCTTAAAGAACTTCAATTTGATTGGTCAGAATTATTGGATCTATTTATTTGTGTGTAGGTAACTAATATTAACTTCATTCCTATTGGTTAATATAAAATAATAATTTAAGTGTTACCATGGTAAATTATCTGATGGCGGTAAAGTTTTTTTTTTAAAGTTCAACAATGTCAACAGTTTGAATATTAAAAGGTTATTGATTTTTCATTTATTATATGGAAAGATATTTTCATATGATATTACTAACTAATTCAATATAGTGTAGATAGTTTAGTATATATAGTAAGGGATTGTTTCAAATACCTTTATAGTTTTATATGAAGATCTTAGTGGGTACGAAAAGTTCATCTAGGGGAGTTAGAAAACCCTCATTCCAAACTAATGATACACATAGGCTCTAGGATCCTGTTGGAAACAAATGTTGTACGAACTTATTGTTGGTCAGCAGTAATCATGGAACTGCATCTCCTTATGTTGCTTCACTACTGCCTTGTGGATTAGACCTTTATGTGAAAGGCTTCAAGTGTGACCTCCTAAGAAAACTACCTGGTTTAGTTTGAACACCCAGACTGTATCCCAGCTTTAAAAAAAATCGAATGATTTATGTGGCGCATATCTATTTGGTGCCACCTTGTACCAATATTTAAGTGTTTAAGTAAATAAAATAATAATGAAAATCTGTGTAGTTGCACATATGTGTTTGTGAATTTACAAACTATACAGTGTTGTATTTTTTCTATTAGTTCAAATAAATAGTAAGTACGATTTAACAACTTTAAAGGAATAAGCAACCAACAAAAAAAGTACTCTAACTATTACAATAAGAACGATGTCAGTCAGTCAGTCAGTCAGTCAACAACATAGAACTTCTTACATACGTATATCAGTTCGAGTTGCCATACCACATTCGCACATAGAGATGCAGTTGTCGATTCAAATCCCATAGCGGTAGAGGTAGTAAGAATATAAGCAGTAACCGGAAAGATCAGGGTTCGAAGATGTTATTCATGGCGTATAATCCAGTGAAGTATATTTGGGAAGAAATAAAAGGGACATGAAGAATTCAGAAGATTAGAATTTGGGAGAACACAAAGAGTGGATGCAACTGCGCCATTGCAAACGATTTTGAGCCATATCATTCAGGGTCTCTAACCATCGGTTGCTATCATCTCGCGGTTCGCAACCAGGTAGTCTACACATACCAACATGGCTCAGTCCACTTGTCAGTGACTTCATGGATTTGTGCCGTGTTCTGGTCTGGCCATCTCTAGATTTCTTCCAACCTGGTCCTACACCATAAAACATCGCACATCGAGGCAGTCGGTGTTTGGGCATATGTAACACATGTCCCACCCATCTCAACTGATGTAGTTTCACTACTTCATCAATTGATTTGCCATCCTTACGTAGTACCCGTTTCTTAACAACTGCATTACTTACTCAGTGGTCCCAGGATATACGAGCAATGTTTCGAAGACATCTATGATCGAATACTAGTAACCTACGAATATCCTCTACTCTTACCGGCCATGATTCACTTCCATGAAGCAGGACAGAATGAACTGCTGTGCATTAAACCCTTTCTTTGGTTGATAGATGGATATCTCGTCTACACCATCAATGACGCAAGTTGGCAAGAGCTAGTTGAGCCTTCTGTATTCGTGCTGAGATTTCGGAATGATGTAAAAATAATTAGTTGATTGTTTATAGAAATTATAGTGGGATTTTTAGTTATTCTGCCTTTCATTAAGGAATTAATGGCAACAAATGTTTGAATAATACTTTTGTTTGTAATTAAACTTGGATTCTGGCAAGCAATGGGATCCATGAAGCGTGTTTCGTTTAATATAGGACACGTCAGCTTGATGTAATTATATCTGTGTTGAATCTCATGTCAGGACTCGAACTTCTAACAGATTTTTCATTGACCTATAAATAGTTGTGATATCCACTGGCAACATTAATGAAACCTACTTAATGCACATATACCTAAATGATACTTATTAATTCCCTCACTTAATATCAACGGGAAGATTCATGCCATTAAATATTCAATGCATTCTCGTTACTTAATTTAGTGGTTGTCTGGATTCGGTAGTTAGATTGATAACGCATTCTTTGGATGGATAGAAGGCCATCTTGATTAAGTCTCGATGTGAACATCAACTTTGAAATGTAGGTACATCTAAATTACAAATCCTGAATAGAATGAAATGAACGCCTTGAATTCCAATGTTAGCCACTATCAAATTGACTTAAAATCCTACTGCTTAATGACAATATCGAGAAATTCCATTCAAAATACACGTATACTAAAATGAGACTGATCAGTTTAAGTCGTTAACATTAATGGGAAGATTGGAATCATTACAAAATGATATTTTGTCCATTTGAATAGGTATTCAACTGAAATGTTTTCATCATCAACCTAAACGAGATATATTTTTATATTATTCATTAGATAATTGATAAAAGTTGGAAAATGTGTATCCAAAGGAACAAGATCGATTATTTATGGTTCTTCATTGATAGATACTGACAGGTTATGAGTATTGAATTAGAATAAGGCAACTAATAAGTACTATAGGGTTTCCATCTTCTAATTGAACTAATCTATAAAAATTCATATCATTAAAATAAGGGATTTTGTAGAGATTTTAGTAATTTCAACCTCTAGATCAGTGATCTGGAAGTATGCCTAACTTCAACCAATTCACTAAACTGAGCCACCATCAACATCTATCTATCTATCTATCTATCCATACATCTATCTATCTATCTATCCACACATCTATCTATCTATCTATCCACACATCTATCTATCTATCTATCCACACATCTATCTATCTATCTATCCACACATCTATCTATCTATCTATCCACACATCTATCTATCTATCTATCTATCTATCTATCTATCTATCTATCTATCTATCTATCTATCTATCTATCTATCTATCTATCTATCTATCTATCTATCTATCTATCTATCTATCTATCTATCTATCTATCTATCTATCTATCTATCTATCTATCTATCTATCTATCTATCTATCTATCTATCTATCCACACATCTATCTATCTATCTATCTATCTATCTATCTATCTATCTATCTATCTATCTATCTATCTATCTATCTATCTATCTATCTATCCACACATCTATCTATCTATCTATCCACACATCTATCTATCTATCTATCCACACATCTATCTATCTATCTATCCACACATCTATCTATCTATCTATCTATCCACACATCTATCTATCTATCTATCTATCTATCTATCTATCTATCTATCTATCTATCTATCTATCTATCTATCTATCTATCTATCTATCTATCTATCTATCTATCTATCTATCTATCCACACATCTATCTATCTATCTATCTATCTATCTATCTATCTATCTATCTATCTATCTATCTATCTATCTATCTATCTATCTATCTATCTATCTATCTATCTATCTATCTATCTATCTATCTATCTATCTATCTATCTATCTATCTATCTATCTATCTATCTATCTATCTATCTATCTATCTATCTATCTATCTATCTATCTATCTATCTATCTATCTATCTATCTATCTATCTATCTATCTATCTATCTATCTATCTATCTATCTATCTATCTATCTATCTATCTATCTATCTATCTATCTATCTATCTATCTGCTTATTTGCGATGATTTACTTCTATACTTTAGTTCTATTTGTGCCCAAATCTATTTACATCATTTCACATGTACTTATCATTATACTTCATTCAGTTTCATTGAAATTGTTTTATTTGATTTTCGGTAATAGAAGTTTATTCTGTAAATATAGATTAAATTAACTTTTAATTATATTTATGAATTTAACTGCAAAAAAAAAAGAAAATTGAGGTCAATCTGATGAATTTAGTTGATTAGCTTTGCTTAATTTAAAAAGACAGGTTATCATGTTCATTACTCAATGTAACATAAGAGGAGAACAATCAAATATGCTTGAACACACAAAATGACAGAATCTCTTGGTAAAATCTAAGATCCATACAATCAATATTTCATTTGAAAAATATCAATCAATCGTCTGGGACTTTGTTGTTCTGTTTTCTTTGATCTTCTTATGTTGGAGTCAGAAGAGTTGGCCGAGTCATGTACGAAGTTGAGGTAGGCAGCGACAGGTGGCAACGCCATCGGAATCATTTACGCAAACGGCTAGCCCTAGACTGCTCATCAACCAAAGCAAATATTCCCCTTGACATCTTGCTTGGCATCTTCAACTTACTAGCAGCCTCATCACAAGAAGAAGCTCAAAAACAAGCTGATCCTCGTTCCAGAAGGTGGCCTCTCTGACAGCGGTGAAAAACAGTCAAGATGCAAGTCGACCCCAGGAATGTACGCTATGAAAAAGGGGAGGTGTGTTGGAGAAGTTAGATCCTCAGAACTCACTTGTGAAAGTACCTCAGTTTGTAATTTTACTTAGAAAATTTGAATTTATTTGTTTCCGCGCCAATGGTGCTCTTGTCACCTTCATGTCGTATTTCCCACTGGGAAATATCTTAGATGCTATTGGTCCGTTGCGTCTTCTACTATGCTATTCGGCAACTCTCCCCAAGGACGGTTTTGAACTGTATATATACGTATTGAATTGTGTTTGTTGTTACCGCTCGTTTCTGGCTGTTTTGCAGAACATAATTCCCATTCCAAGATTGGACTTCTCCCTCTTGTTAGCGGGGCTGGGATGCTAACTGGTCTTTGGTCACCGAGTCTTGTTTCTCGTTATATTTTAGAATTTTACTTTTTCCTTAGTGTATATTGAGGCCTACTGATACAGAGACTGTTGCTACACGATTTTTCTTCATCGACATTTGTTCGTGTGTATGAGATAGGAGGACCAGATCATTTGCGATGTCCAACTTATCTAATTGATTCTGAACTGTTCATTATATTTTGTGCTTTCCTTCACATGTGGAGGTCTTCATAATTCAGTCACCGACCAAAAGAAAGAGGAAGGGGGAAAGTACAAAATGAATACAAGAAAATAAATCTCAAACACGAAAAATTTACTACATTTATCACTTAGTCAGAAATTAGGTTTAAACATACTGATCTGAATTTATGATCTCATTAATGAAGTGTCCATATCTTAGTTACAAGATCTTATGAAATATGGGTTAATTTATTGATATATCTACATACATAATTCTATTTAAGATCATTTCAAACAGATCATAAATATCACACCATTCATCATTGAACATAATATCTTGATCATGATTGGTTACTTCAAATTATGATCCTTTTGGGCAAATGTTTTTTTTGTATTTATTGATTTTACCCTTAAGCTTAAGTAGACAAAGGTCAATAATACGAATGATGATAATAACAATAATAATATGGTAATTAGCCGAAAAAAATAATCGATTTAATGACAATGAGAATATGAAGGGGTTTGTGGAGATTTTAGAAATTTCACAGATTGAAATCATGAGTCAATCGAAGCTGGACCACCATGTAAAACATGGAAGCACTAGACGGCCGTTTCGTCCTGGTATAGGACTCCTCAGCAGTGCGCGTCCACGATAGGTCCTGGGTTCGAAGCTTGCGGGGTGCAGGACCGTGGATGAGCACTGCTGAGGAGTCCCATACTAGGACGAAACGGTCTTCCAGTGCTTTCAGGTTCTCCATGGTAGTCTAGCTTCAATTGACTCATGATTTCAATCTGTGAAATATCAATTTCTTCCCATTATTATTATCATTACATTATTATTATTATTATTATTATTATTATTACTATTATTATTATTAATAAGTATAGGTTGACAACAAGTATATCCCACTCTTGTATTGATTTCATAATGTTGTAATAAATTTTCCCAATACATATCTTATTACTAATTACCTTTATAACGTTTTCTTCAGTAGGGAGCCTGTGGATATTATTACTAATTTTAATAGTTGAAATCATAGGTCAATTAAAGCTAGATCACCGTTGAAAACCTGTTGTGAGACTGTTCAAAAGCGTGTATCCGCGATCTCGCCTCGTAAGATTCGAACACGGGACCAATTAGTCTCGCAGGCGAACGTTTAGCTTCTAGACCATCGAGCTGTCCGGCATCTAACGGTGTTAATGTTTAACTTCCATTAATCTACGAAATTGAGCGACACATTCACCAATGTCTTCAGTCAGTTGCTATCCCACAACTGACCCGGTCGAACTCCACTGTTTCTCACTAGAACTCTAGGAAATACTTCTTGAAGCCAGTCACTATTGAGCATATGTTGATTAGTATTCGAAGAGTTTAGTGGATATTATATTAATTTTAATAGTTAAGACTATGAGTCAAATAAAGCTAGACCACCAGGGAAAATCGGGAAGCAGTTTTTAATGTTGAGGAAAAAAATCCTTTTTAGGTTAATCAATATAAATGTAAAATTAATTAAACTTATCTGACGTCAGGTTCAGGGTAATCATTAGTGCTCTGACTGCGGTTGAAGGCTCACCATTGAACCTCAATGGGTTGAAACTTGTGATGAACCTCATTCGGATGTTCTTGGGCGTGCAGTTTTTGTCACAGACCCCCATTCTGATAATAATAATAATAATCATGTTTTCACCAATGGATGGATTTCCTGGAGTTTAATCATGTCTGTTGTAAAGCAGTTATTGACTGAAAACAATGATGGACGGTTGCGCAATATCATGGATTCGTTGAAGCTAGCTAAACATTAACACCCTTGAATGCCAGCTCACTGATCTACAGTGTAAGCGTTCATGCGCAAGACCGAATGTCTTGGGTTTGAGTCCCATGTGCGGTGTCATGGATATGGAAGTCCAATACCAGGACGAAACGGGCGTTCAATACTTTCAGGTTTTCAGTGGTGGTCTATTTTAGATAAATTCATGAATTCAACTGTTATAATTAAAGTGTGTTTGTTGTTATGTGTTTGAGTGTGTGGGAGAATTTGTAGGTTCGGTTGAAACCATGAAATATTCTCATGAAATACACTTTTTCATTCTAGAAATGTTACAGCTCGAAGAAAGATGATAGAAATAACTAGTAGTTTTCATTGACGATTTTTGTGACATTGAATTCTATGAGAAGACTGTCTAGGTCTAGTATACACACCACTGAATGATCTTATACTATGATAAATCAACGGTCCAGAGCTCCCTTATTTTCACTGTCTTTCTAACTTATGGTGGTTTGTAATATAAGCTATAAAAGTCAACCATTAGCTATACTAAAAAAAGTCATTCGTTTGTTAAAAGTGTAACTTATAAACGTTTAGTGATAAAAGTCAATCAACCGATAATGACTACACTTTGTAAGGAACTGATCTAATGGTAGGTTCAGGACTGCTTGATTCCTAAGAATAGCTTTTCCTAATCCTTTGCTTCATCAATTATTCTAACTAAATATGTTCATTTATTTTTTATTTATAACTGAGAAAAATGAAATTCGAAATCACGAGTCAATTGAAGGTAGACTACCATGGAAAACCTGGAAGCACTGGGTGGCCGTTCCGTCCGGACTTCTTCAACAGTGCGCATTCACGGTCCCGCACCCACCTAGTGTTTCCAGGTTTTCTATGGTGGTCTAGCTTCAATTGACTCATCATCTCAACTATTGAAATTACCGAAATCTCCACAAAACCCCTTCTCATAAAAATCATCTGCTCACTAGTGACTGACGTCAAGAGATACTCCTGGAGTTTTAGTGAGAAGCCGTTACCAGTGGAGTTCAACCAGGTCTGTTGTGAGATAGGAACTTATTGAAGACAATGGTGTACGGTGGCACAACTTCGTGGACTGGTTGAAGTTAGACATTAATACTGTTGAATGCTGGCCGGTTCAGTGGTCTAATTGGTTAAGCGCCTGGGGCGAGGCTGGTAGGTCCTGAGTTCGGATCTCGCGGGGTGATCTAGCTTCAATGGACTCATGATTTGAATCAGTGAAAAATGAAATTCACAATAATTATAAGTCATGGATTGAAAATAACTAGAGTCATGGTGTGGTGTGAGTTACTTATATCCACATAAGTAGTATATAATGACGACCAAGAATATAATGTATTTCAGTAGAAGATCCAGAAGAAAACAATAGGAACGGAAAGCAATTAGTATGACAATACATGAACAGTGAAAGTGGAGACGATTTACTGAGATCCGTAAAAGAAATAGTCAAGTTTGAGACAATGGATTGATATTTTGCAAATTAAGTAATTACTGTATTGTTCTCAGATTTTAGTGACATGTTCTGTAATTTTGTATTCAAATATATTCGATTGTCTCCGCATGTGTTCTTATGAACTACAATATAACTAAAGAGTAATGTTTTGTTGTTTCGTCCAAACCAAACATTTGGTTTGGCATTCTGTACCTCTACAGGTTTCTATTCCTGACTTTTATTTTCAACGATTGATGTCAATTAATGAATGAAATCATTTTTGCATTCAGTTAATCTTAAAAAAAATTGGCTAATTCAACGCTAACACCTTGATTGCAATAATAATCTGCTTTAAGATGAATAATGTATAATTCCGACTTATCGCACTTTAAACAACAGAAGATAAATCACTATGAACAAAGATGATGAATGGTGACAAGCAGTGAAAACCAGGACTTATAGTTCGTTCTATTTTGGACTCATCACTCGAATGTACCTGTATCAGAGATTTGATGTTCACTCCGGGACTCGAACCCAATACCGCTGGTTGCAAACGTAGATATAGGTTGTTGGTTAGGGATAGTCAACATAAAACACTTGACTTAAGTTTCATGTTATTTAGGACTTGTCTGCAAGATATGCTTTAACGATTTTTAACTCATCCAGTGAAATTCCTATTTTGAAAAGTAAAAAAACACTGACCTGTGTCCAATTTGCAAGAGTATGATATGAATTGAAACATGGTATGTGTTTTACTTAAGTATCTTAATTTCTTTTGCTTATGTTGCTACTGAACAAATGATTTTAAGAAATCACCACGATATACTTTTTGAAATCGTATTACAACTCAAGTTTAGAATTCACTAGTGGTGCTCGAACCCCGATTATCCGTAAATGCTTACTTCGTTAGGCCTGTTACTCTAAATGAAGCATAGGCCACCGACCAGCATTCTCCAACACACTCTGTCTTCGGCCTTCTTTTCTAGTTCTATCCAATTGTTGTTTATTCTCCTCATATCTGTTTCCATTTCTCAGAGTAATGTGTTCTTTGGTCTTCCTCTCTTCCTTTGGCTTTGAGGGTTCCATGTGAGGGCTTGTCTTGTGATACAGTTGGGTGCTTTCCTCAATGTGTGTTCTATCCACTTCCAGTGCTTCTAGTTGATTTCTTACTCCACTCAGATCTGGTTTGTTCTCTCCCATGGCAGGTTGTTACTGATAGTGTCTGGCCAACGTATCCGAAGTATTTTGCATAGACAACTGTTAATAAACACTTGTATCTTCTGGATGATGGCTTTCCTGGTTCTTCATGTTTCCACCCCGTACAGTAGAATTCCAGATGTTGTTCAGTTGTAGATATGCTGTTCTTGCTTTGCCGATCCGCGCTATCACGTCTGAATCAGATCCACCGCGTTCATCAATGATGCTACCCGATTATCCTACAAAGAATAAATCTCAGAGTTTTTAAGCCAACGAATAAGTTATCTGGAGATCAATAAGCCGAAATCTAATAATTATAATCTTCAGCTTTAGTTGATTCATAGTATAACATAACTATCCTTCCCTGTGATATCCACTCATCAAATCTTAAATAAAAACTAAGAAAACGTTTTAAGTAATTCATGAAATGTCTATAGTGATAACATATCTAAGAAAACAACTTGTATAAAATATGCACAATTACGATCCAGGATCAAGAACATTGTATATTTCCAGTTTCTCTTCAGTCAGTCAGTCAGTCAGTAACAACGTAGAACTTCGTACGTACGCACATCAGTTCGAGTTGCCACACCACATTAGTACACAAATACGATTGTCGATTCAAATCCCGTAGTCGTAGAGGTAGTCAAAGTATAAGCAGTAATCGGAAAGATCAGGGTTCGAAGATGTTATTCATGGCGTATAATCCAGTGAAATAAATTTGGAAAGAGAAAAAAGAAAGTGACATGAAGAATTCAGAAGATTAGAATTTGGGAGAACACAAAGAGTGGATGCACCTGCGCCATTGCAAACGATTTTGAGCCATGTCATTCAAGGTCTCTAACCATCGGTTGCTATCATCTCGTGGTCCCCAACCAGTT
Organism: Schistosoma bovis; assembly: GCA_944470425.2. Lineage (NCBI taxonomy): Eukaryota > Metazoa > Platyhelminthes > Trematoda > Strigeidida > Schistosomatidae > Schistosoma > Schistosoma bovis. The sequence continues at coordinate 1,929,658 of OX103956.1, forward strand.
TCTCTTAATTTTCAATTGTCTATTCACTTATCAACCTAATACCTTCTAACTTCTAAAATTATTCCGAACAATAAGAAGCATACTTCACAAAATAAATGAATTGAATTCCCTTAAACATTTTTAAAACATTAGTTGAAATCATGAATCAGTTGAAACTAGATCACCATGGAAAACCTGAAAGTATTGGACGGCTGTTTTGTCCTAGTATGGGACTCCTCAGTAGCAATGTGCATCTATGATATTATCTACAATTATATTTAAATGACCTTAGTTTATCTTTTGTTTTGGTGACTGACTTCAAGAGATACTCCTGGAGTTCTAGTGGGAAGCCGTTACCAGTGGAGTTCAACCAGGTCTGTTGTGAGATATCAACTCACTGAAGACAATGGTATATGGTGGAGCAACCTCGTGGATTGGCTGAAGTTAGACATTAACACCGTTGGATGCCGGCTCAGTGGTCTAAAGGTTAAGTGCTCGCGCCCGAAGCCAGTAGGTCCTGGGTTCGAGCCCCGCATGGTGCGGCATCGTGGATGCGCACTGCTGAGGAGTCCCATACTAGGACGAAACGGCTGTCCAGTGCTTCCAGGTTTTCAATGGTGGTCTAGCTTCAACTGACTCATGATTTCAACCTGTGAAATTTACTAAAATCTCCACAAAACTCATTCAGATAACAATCAACTGCTCACTAGTGACTGATTTCAGGAGAACCTCCTGGAGTTCTAGTGGGAAGCCGTTACCAGTGGAGTTCAACCAGGTCTGTTGTGAGATATCAGCTCACTGAAGACGATGGTATATGGTGGAGCAACCTCGTGGATTGGCTGAAGTTAGACATTAACACCGTCGGATGCCGGCTCAGTGGTCTAGTGGTTAGGTGCTCGCGCGCGAAGCCAGTAGGTCCTGGGTTCGAGCCCCGCGTGGTGCGGGATCGTGGATGCGCACTGCTGAGGAGTCCCACACCAGGACAAAACGGCCGTCCAGTGCTTCCAGGTTTTCAATGGTGGTCTAGCTTCAACTGACTCATGATTTCAATCTGTGAAAATTTTATACAATGGTTAAATTACACTTCAATTGGAGTACATATTTTCTAAATAAATAAAAAAAACAGTTATGTAATAATTCTATGGTTTGTAGTTTGTTATTTCTTTTACTTATCAAATAATAACGTACAAAAGTACAATTCCATTTCAAGCTAGAAATATGTACCTACTTATGGCATGGATACATGTATATAGACATAGTTATTCTATTCCCGTATATACTTACGTATATAAAGTGTGCTGTTCTTCTTTTCTTCTTTCTTTTCTTTTTTTCTTTTCTTTTTTTTTTCATCAGCAACAATTTCAACTTTCATTTACGTAATAAGATGAACATGGTCAGTTGTTAAACTTCTCAGTATTTTTGAAAATACAATATGTATTTCAATAAGGTGAAGATGTAAGGATTCATATTTCATATACATACATATGTATATGTATATGTATATATATACTGTAGACTAATGACATTTAACAGACATTTTCACTTCTTTACTTTCATCAGCCTAGAACTGTCATACATTCTGGTTACATGTCACTTGTAGTATATAATAATAGTACTGATGGTAGGATTCGTAGTAGTAGTAGTATTACTTTAATGTAATACTTTTCAATGAAATATATTATTTATCTTATCTAGTCACCTTTTATTTCAACTTGTACTTTAGGCTGTGATAGATCTAGATTGTAAAATTATAAGAAGTAAAAACATAATATCAGTCTATAAATAGATTTATAGTTGATATTAGAATCATATAACGATCTTTGAAGGCATCTTGACTGGATCTTCAATGTTAGATCAAAGAGACTAAGGTAAAAACAATGCAAAATCATTGTCATTTTCTATCTTCTTCTAAATCTAACCTTATGCATAGTTTCATCTATTTCATTGAAACTTATTCTTTACTGGTACATCTCATACGGCAACATTTCTGTTTGTCACTATATATCGATATAATAAGATCTAGAAGGTTTTACTTCTGATTAACTATTTCAAAATGACATTTCTTTAAGAATGTCTACATTAAGCAATATCTTCTGTTACCTTGGTGATAATTAGAACAGTTGACTATTTCTGAATTTCTTTTCACAGTTCATCTTATGTTTTTTTTTATAAAAAAAAACCCATCCCCCAATAATCTGTATTCTCCCCCCCCTCAACTATTTCATCGTCATTATTTTCATGCACTTAATATATATATATATATGAAATCCTTTCTATATATCGATTACAGTTTATAAATTATGATCGATCAATTGCGTAACCAAGACTAATATCATAATTATTAGTTTAGTTACTATTTGATATGTTGATCTACCTATTCTATTCTAAACTGACTACATCTTTATAGTGACTGGTTTCTAGGTTGGTTGGTTGATTGTTTTTTTGTTTTTGTTACTATGAAGAAAGAAATACAGTATCATTTAGTCTGAATTCTTTACTAATAAAGTTATTATTTGCCATTTAAGAAATTGTGGTCAAAGTCAGCTGAATGTTTATACATATATATGTATATGAAAGGTTATCAATGATTATCATGTTCATAAACGAAACGAATCATCTATAGGTGATAAATCGATCTAAGATATCTTCGAGGAAATACCATATTGATTATATAATAATAAGAAAAAAAAAATAGAATTCAATGGAATTTACAATAGACAATTCTGTATGGTGATTTATGTGAATAGTTGGCTAAGATCAGAACGAATATATATTTATATATATATGGGTGATTTACCTTGTCTTTTCTTTTTTCTCTAAGAAAATTCTATTTTATTAACTTTGGTACAATTTGATATTTTGAGAGAGAATTGATAAAACTTAATCAGGTAGTATACAGTTAGTTAGTCAGTCAGTTACAACATAGGACCAGGCAAACATATGCATCGGTATAAGTAGCCACACCTCATTAGCACAATAACATGATCACCGAATTCCTAGAAGTAGTTACTTCAGTTGTGGTAATATATAAGGACATAGTATATGAAGAAAGAATTAGTTCATAGAAAGAAAGATATGAAGCGATTTTAATCTCATGGTTTGAGGGAAGACAAAGAGTGTATACACCATTGTGATCGATTCTGAGCCATGTCACACACAGTCTCATGTGCACTCCAACTAAATAGTCTGCATCTACCAACATGGCTCAGACTAGAGGTTAGTGACTTTAAGGACTGATGTCACGTTTTGGTTTGACCGTCACTAACTTTCTTAGAACCGTTCCCAACACTAGTCAACATTGCGTGTCGTGGTAATCAGTGTTCAGGCATACGTAACACGTGGTCCAACTATATCAGTCTATGAAGATTCATAACCTCATCAACTGATTTACTATCATTCTCTAATACCGCAAGTCTAACCTCACTATTACTTACCCGATGATCTCAGCAGATGTGAACAATATTTGTAAGACATCTGTGGTCAAATATTAGTAGCTTACGAATATCTTCTACTCTTAATGGTCATGTTTCGTAGCCATAAAGTAGAACATAACAAACTGCAGAGCAGTATACTCGTCCCTTAATTGATAGGCATATATCTCACCTTCGCCATAGGTGACGTCAATTGGTAAAAGCCAAACGAGCTGTTTCAGTCCGTGCTGAGAGGTTACTGGGGATTAATGGTGTACGCGCTAAATTGACATTAATCAGATAAACAGTGAATACAGCGGAAGGTTGAATGGCTTTTTATTTTATTTATGGTGCTACTCAACAGTTTCCATTTATGATCTAACCAGGGATTAAACGCAGGACTTTTAGATTTCTCGGAAAAATAGACAATATTTGACTATTGTGTTACTGTTCGGTAGTTCCCATTTCCAACTTTAGTCAGTGAACACCGATTTCCAATGAATTTAACTTGACACTTATTGCCTACTTACCCAGTGACTGAATATCAAATACAGTGGGTCATAATATCATAAGAATCGACGAAGTGTTTCATCAAATTCGGTCAAATATTGAATACATAAGAATGTGGTCTGATTAATGATACTGAGTAGATTTCAATTTCGTCAGACCGACATGATGGGATCTTACTTAAACATTAACCTTTTTCAACGTTCTTTTACCATACTTTGTTTGTAGTAGTAGGTACTGAGTTCGAGTCTCAATGAAAATACCAATAATCGATTAAAGATACATCCAACAAACAGGTTCGAATTAGGACGAAACTGATTCCTACAACTAGTAACAATCAGAATTTACTAAAACACGTAACTGAAGATCATTTCGAGGTAGTGTAGTAAACAAGAACACCCGTTCGGAGAATCGAATGTATTTAAACACAAAATTACAGAACATCTGAGTGAAATCTGAGTTGCAATGCAGTAAATGCTTCATTTGCACAACGTCAATCAATCGTCGCAAACTTGACTGTTTCTTCTTTTCCACACAGATCATTCTTTGTTCTCCCTCTCTTTTTTTTGATCTTCTAAACCTTCTGCGTCCAAGTATTTCACTTTCTATTGGCGATACATACTACTTATATCTGTCAATATTAGTAGCACAGTTGGTTAAGCATAACATCTGGTGTAACTTAAGAAATTAGACATTAAAATAAATAGTTATATGATTCCCTCATTTAGTCTGAATAAATTGAAAAGACTGAGATCATTAAGCTGTTTTCAGTCAACACTATCGTTTCACTGAAAATCTTCCAATACACTGATACAAATCAATGGCTAATAACAGACTTCATTGTTGTAGTGAAGATGATACCTTCGTAACATTAAGTTATATTACAACAGTTCATAATTTCAAGACTCGTCATTCTTAATAGTTGAATTCATGAGTCGATCTAAAATAGACTACCATCGAAATCCTGTACTAGTGTAGGAATCCTCAGCAGTGTGCACACACGATCTCGCACGTGAGACTCGAACTCAGGACCTTCGGTCTCGTGAGCGGATGTTAATTCTCTATACCACTGAACTGGCATTCAATGGTGTTATTATCTTCAATCGACCCATGATCTCGCTCAAACTTTCATCCACTATTTGTGGTCAATAGCTGCCGACACAGATTGGACTCCACTCGTTAATCTATAGTATATTATAATCATTTTACCTTAGTAAGAAAGGATAGTAACATACACTAATGAATGACATCAGTGTTTAACATCGTTTATTCTTTCTGTTTTTCAGTTAAATCATTATTTTTTGAAAACTATGTCCTTCAATTATCTAGACATATACACATATACAATTAGATGATTCCATATGGGTTAGTATAGGGGATTTGTGTGTAGGTTGTAGAATTTATATTGAGATCATGAATTGATCTAAGTTAGACAGCCAATACAAACCTTGAAAAACTAGACAGTTGTTTTATCTTAATACAGGACTCCTTAACAGTTTGGATCAATGACTTCATCATAGAAGATCTAGCGCAAGATTTTCAGTCTTGAGTGTAAACTTTCAACCTATAATTCAATAGTAGTTTAGCTTTAAATAACTCATGAATTCAATTATAAAATTATTAAATATTCATTTATTTAATGACACTTTGGTTGATTTCAATCATAATAACATGAATATTACTGTCAAAGAGATATTAAACGAGTTAAGGTCTCAATGAAAAAAAATGAAAAAAAAGTCATTATACCTTTTTAAGCAACTTACCTAGGAAGCATCATCGATGTGCAAAGAGGTTCAGATGGAGACGTAAAGGCGAGGATTGGCAAAACAAGGGCCGCATTCGTACAATTGAAAAATATATGGAACTCAAAACAAATGTCTGTCAACCAATATCAAAGTCAGAATCTTCAATACGAACATCAAAACAGTTCTACTATACTGAGCTGAAACTTGGAGAACTACTACAACCACCATCAAGAAGGTACAAGTATTTATAAACAATTGTCTACGCATAATACTCAATATCTATTGGGCGGATACCATCAGCAACAGCCTTCTGTGGGAGAGAACAAACCAGCTTCCAGCTGAAGATGAAATTAGGAAAAGACGATGGAAAGGGATAGGACATACATTACGCAAATCATCAAAGAGCATCACGAGGCAAGCCCCAACTTGGAATCCTGAAGGGAAGCGAAAAGGAGGAAGGCCAAAGAACACATTACGTCGAGAAACAGAAGCAGATATGAAAAGGACGAATACCAACTGGAAGGAGCTGGAAAGGATTGCCCAGGACAGGGTTGGGTGGAGAATGATAGTGAGCGGCCTATGCTCCTTCACGAGGAGTGACAGGCGTAAGTAAGTAAATAAGTGAAACCTAAAATGGGAGTCAATCATTTTCGGTAGATAATTAATTCTGATACCAATCAACATATGCTCAATAGTGACTGAATTCAAGAGGTATTTCCTGAAGTTCTAGTGAGAAGCAGTGACCAGTGGATTTCAACCCAGTCTGTTGTGAGATAGTAACTCACTGATGACAATGGTGGATGTGTCGCTCAATTTCGTGGATTAGTTGAGTTTAAACATTAACACCGTTGGATGCCGACGGGCTCAGTGGTCTAGTTGGTTAAGCGCTCGCGTGCGAGACTGATATGTCATGGGTTCGAGTCCCGCGAGCGGGATTGTGGGTGCGCACTGCTGAGGAATCTCGTACTAGGACGAAACGGCTGCCCAATGCTTTCAGGCTTTCCATGCTGATCTAGCTCCAATCGACTTATGATCTCAACTATTGAGATTAATATTTTTTTATTATAATAACAAATGATAGCTTTGTTTAATTAAGTAGTAGGATAGAATACTTTCGGTTAAAGAATTATTGCAAACCAAACAAAATAGATAGTTGTTTCGTCTAAGTTCAAGACTATTTTAGTTGGTTTTAGTTTGTAATGGTTCTGAAGGAGTTATTGACTCATTAATAACATAGAATCTATCAAGGGTGTTCATCTATCCATATTTTTACTTCTGACATTAACACATCAAAGTGACTTTTAGTACGGTTAAATATCACATAATTTACTCACCAATCAAAATGTGACTTATGTAATCTTAGCACTGTGCTGAATCAATGACATATTGAATGATGTGAGCAGTCAGCATCTTTATTAGTCCTTTGTTTGCCTAGCCTTGCAAGTTACGTCAACCACACCAATACCAGCTTCCACTATACGAATCATTCATTTCAAACATACCTAGTTTGTATAAAAGCCAAACGGACCATATTCTTTGAATAATTTTTTCTGGTTAGCGAGTTAGTTTTCTATGAGATGGGGTCGTTAACCAGACGGAGGTATGGATAGGACATACATTGAGGAAAGCACTCAACTGTGTCACAAGGTAAACCCTCACTTATACTCCTCAAGGCCAAAGGAGAAGAGTATGAGCAAAGAACACATTACTCCGAAAAATTGAGACATACGAGAAGAATGAATAACGAATGGATAGAACTAGAAATGAAGGTCCATGACAGAGTGGGTTGGAAAATGCTGGTCGGTGGCCTATGCTCCATTTGGAGTAGCATGGGTAAGTAAGTAACTAAACGGACCACATTACACTATACCATGAGAATGGCTGTGATTGTGGGAGACGGTAATCAATAAACTGAGCATAACTTAGCAATAGTAAATCGTATAATGATAGTCTATAGTTCAAAATGAATCTTATAATAAGAGGAATATAGATATACATAATCTAGTTACTGAATAGTTATGCAGTAGGGGTGTATATATATATGTGTGTAATATTAGTCCATAAATAGTTCTCAGAAGTTACCCCTGTTGGGTCGGCTTCCGGAGAACTTCAACGGAGCCTCCAGAGGCCCAAAAAGGAGCCGAAGGGCCCTAGCCAATCAGAGTATGATGGAACGTTCGAGAATTCCAGCGTGGCGTGCTACCATTGATCGGTAGCATAATATGACGTTAACGGATTGGCTGAAATATGATGTTGATTTAACAGACGCCAACATCTATAAATACCCTTGATTTTCTGTACTAAAACGAACCTTGGGATAAAGTGTTTTCTCTCATACTTGTGTCTTCTTTCTGGAGTTCAAGTCGCTGTGTAGTTCTAGTCTGCGGGTTACGGGAATAGCTTAGGATTCGTATATAGCGTTCAACCTATACGACTTATCAGTGGCGACGGGGATGGGATTCGAACCCACGCGGGGAAACCCCAATGGATTAGTAACTCGATCTTCACTAGGATACAATAATCGGTAATAGACTGTATAATTAATCTCAATAATAATGAATAGAAACAATAATTTAAGGGAAAGAAAATTTATAATTCAATAATGATTTATATCTGATAAACGAGTTTATTGATTTATTATTGATTTTATAAATGTTAGATTATTGATTTGTTATTAGTTTAATTCATTTCAATTGATTGATTGATTAGATATTGAAAAGAATAAATCATTTATTGATATTATGAATGGATCAATGTTAGATCATTATTGAAAACTAGGAAGCAATGAATGGCCATTTCGTTCTAGTGTGAGATTCTCCAAGGTTGATGGATGTGCACTTCTCAGGAGTCTCATACTAGGACAAAATGGTTGTTTAGTTCATTCAGCTTTTCATGATATCAATCTCAACTGAACAATCTTCACAACCTTATACTGATAACTAATTTATTATTATTATTACGGATATCGATTAATAAGTAGTTGATGAATAAATCGATCTTCTTTTACCGGTTTGTTTCCTTTCTTCAATCGAAAAACGTATTCACATTCCATTGGAATAAGTATCAGATAGTAATATTTCTCAGTTACAGGAAACAGTTGTATCAGAGGCAGTAATCAATATTTAGTTCAAGCTACCACATTAACAAATTTAGTTTTTTTTCCAAAACATTAAGAGCATAGTTATTAATTAACCAATAGATTCTATCCAGATATTTGATAAGTTTGACGCTTCTAACTCATTTTCAATACACTCTGTTATCATGTCAGTCAGTCAGTAACAGCGTAGAACTTCGTACGTACATCAGTTCGAGTTGCCACACCACATTAGCATAGAGATGCATTTGTCGACTCAAATCCCGTATTGGTAGAGGTAGTACAAGTAAAAGCAGTAATCGGAAACATTAGGGCTTAATGTTATTCAAGTAGTATAATCCAGTGAAATAAATTTGGAAAGAGGAAAAAAGGGACATGAAGAATTCAGAAGATTAGAATTTGGGAGAATACAAAGAGTAGATGCACCTGCGCCATTGCAAACGATTTTGAGCCATGTCACTCAAGGTCTCTAACCATCGGTTGCTATCAACTCGCGGTCCCCAACCAGATAGTCTACACCCACCAACATGGCTCAGTCCACTTGTCAATGACTTCATAGATTTGTGCCATGTTTTGGTCCGGCCTCTCCTATCTTTCTTCCAATCTATTCCTATACCATTGAACATCGCACGTCAAGGCAGTCGGTGTTTAGGCATACGTAACACATATCTCAGCCATCTCAACTGATGAAGCTTCACTACCTCATCAATTGATTTGCCATCCTTACCTAGTACCCGTTTCCTAACAACTGTGTTACTTACTCGGTGTTCCCAGGATATACTAGCAATGTTTCGAAGACACCTCTGATCAAATATGTTAGGTATGCAGAGGAATATACCAATAATTATCGTGTTAAGTCTAATGGTGGCCTTGGACTTTAAATGTACACTCCCTATTGGTCGATATTTGTTTCACTTGTTAAATATTGTGTAAATGTTTTCTATTTTATTGTACGATGTGGTTTGTTTGTTTGGTATATAAATAGAGTATGTCTGAGATATAATGATTCATATCTCAGAGGCTGTGACTCGCGTTCTAGACTCAACTGGCTGGGCTAGACATGGAAGCGGGACCAATCGAGACTCTAGGCCGTCCGTACTTGTTTTCCGTGTCACTGAATCGGTCGATAAATACGCTGCGCATCTAACCGTGGAATCCACCCCTTACAACAAAATACTAGTGCCCTACGAATGTCTTTTTCTCTTACCGGCCATGATTCACTTCCATAAAGTAGGACGGAACGAACTGCTGTTCAGTAAACCCGTCCTTTGGTTGGTAGACGGATATCTCGCCTACGCCATAAATGACGCAAGTTGGCAAAAGCTAGTTGAGCCTTTAGTATCCGTGCTGATTTCGTCACACACCAGACCACAAGGGCTGTTATCATGTAATGTTAGTTGTTAGGTTAAATAGTTGATGTATAATGAGTGAGAACACAAGAAGGGACAATTGAATGTACCTGAACACTAAAATTACAGAATCTCTTAGTAAAATCTGAGAATCATACAGTAAATACTTCATTTACAAAATGTCAATCAATCGTCTCAAACTTCACTGTTCCTTCATTTACAAACCCAATTACTTTCTGTTTTCATTTTTTCATTCTCGTCCTTTTTCTACCTGACATTCTATTCCTCACTAGTGTTATATACTACTTATATCGATATAAGTAGCACACACTACAGATATACAGAATATATATATATATCCTATTTTATAATAAATGAAAGTTTATTATCTCATCATCTCAATAAGACTATCTTCTTTTTCACTGATTGAAATTATGAGTCAACTGAAGCTATATCATCATGGAAAACGCGGGGGCACTGGACGGCCGTTTCGCCCTAGTATGGGACTCCTCAGCAGTGCGCATCCACGATCCCGCACCACGCGAGATTCGAACCCAAGACCTATTAGTCTCACTCTAGGCGCTTAACCAACAGATTTTCTTTTTACCAAGCAAAAATCATCATCAATTAAACCTAATTACATTCAACTAAAAGTATGTCTTAATCCCTTAATTACTTCATCATAAATCAACAGTAACCATCATGTTCTTTTTTCTTTCTTTCTTTTAATGTAAATATTTTCATTTTCATCAGTAATCTAATCATGAAAATAAAATACCCTTTACAAAAACAAAACAGCAACAAAAAACACGACATATTTGACCATCCAAAAACACAAATAGTTCTCTTGTTCCATCTATAAAGAAGTAGGATTGTGTATGTGGGTGCGTTTGTGTGGGAAAGAAAGAGAGAGAGTGAAATAAGAGGTAGGGAATTATATTATCAGAAAGAGATTATGTGGATATAAATTCATTAGTTGATTAATTCTAGACCACCATGAAGAACTTGGAAGTGCTGGACGGCCGTTTCATGCCAGTATGTGACTCCGTAGTAAAGTGTATTCACAATCCCGCGTTGGACCTACCCATCTCGTGTACGATTGCTTAACCTCCAGATCACTGAGCAACTCATCCAAGGGTATTATTGTTTAACTACAATCAACCCACAAAAATTGAGCGACATACATACCATTATCATCAGTGAGTTACTATCTCACAACAGACTGGGTTGAAATCCACTGGTCACTGCTTCTCACTAGAACTCTAGGAAATACCTCATGAATTCAGTCACTAGTGAGCATATGATGATTATTATCATTTAATGGTTTTAAATAAATTTTAATATTCACTATGATTAACATTCTGTCGTCATATTGCTTTTTAATCTTTTCTTCAACTGAAAAGAAAATAGTACATTTTTTCACATTGTAATTGATAATGATGACGAAATGGTTGAGAAGATTTGTAGCTCAAGTCGATGATTATGATGGAGTTTTGTTCTCTGAGCTGGATGGTTTATTTGTAGAGCTTTCATCGTTCTTCTGAACAACATCATCAGAACAAATTTCAGGTAGACGTTTTTGAAGGACATAGCACAGAAAGAAAAATATGAAATAATTTTAATCTCGTAGTTTAAGGGAAGACAAAGAGTGTATACACCTACACCATTGTGATCGATTCCGAGCCATGTCACACACAGTCTCCAATCATTGGTTACGATAGTTGCGCGTACCCCAACCAAGTAGTCTGAATCTATCAACATGGCTCATACCAGTAGTAACTTTGTGGACTGATGTCACATTTTGGTTTGACCGCCACTAACTTTCTTCCAACCGTTTCCAACACTAGTCAACATTGCGTGTCGTGGTAATCGGTGCTCAGGTATACTTAACAAGTGGCTCAACCATCTCAGTCTATGATTATTCTTAACCTCATCAACTGATTTACCGTCATTCTCTATTATCCTGAGTCTAACCTCACTATTACTTACCCGATGATCTCAGCAGATGTGAGGAATATTTGTAAGACATCTGTGGTCAAATATTAGTAGCTTACGAATATCTTCTACTCTTAATGGTCACGTTATTGTAACCGTAACTAAAATAGTGCTTCATCAGTGATAATGACCTACGATTATTATTGTTGTTGGCTTTATTCAATATCATATATTATGGTACAATATGAAATTCTCAGCACAAAGCATAAAGTATTTCAACAAGTTTCCGTTTCTTATTACTTGATCGATCTTGACGATTAATATTGAATGATCACTAATTAGATGTTGGCAGTTCAAGAATCAATATCTGAATAATATTCATTCCTACTTTTCAATATACATTGCCAGTCATCACGATGTCTTCGATTGAAAATGTTTGTAACATGTACAGAGAAAGGTTGCAAACATTTCACAAAAGTACCTGTATAAGCTATGCAATTCATTGACATCATGATATGTTAAAACAAATAAGGAAACAAACAAAAGGCCGATAACATGTTGAAATATCTAGATGACAGGAACAAGTAGCTTAGATATTCAAGTATACCGTCAAAAGTGGATTATACTACTCATATCCCATATAGATGTGTGGCTAGAAATGTGGCTAATCGAATTCTGACGAAATGAATTGATAAGATGTTAATCTATGATATCAAATTCTTTTATGAGTATAAGACTCCTCAACAGTACGCATCCAAGATCCTGCAAGTGGGATTCGAACTTAGGACCTTCTGTCTCGTGCGTAAACACTCAATCTCTAGATCACTTAACCGGCAATCCAACGGTGTTAATGTCTAACTTCAATCGATATATGATCCCCCTTCTGATAATTTAGAATGTAGTACATTCATAACCTATTCAATATCCCCATATTGTAAATCAGATTTTCATTAGCCTTTACACTAATATACAGTACTATTTATATGCATACACTAAAAATATTCAACCAATCAAGGTAATTTATTAATCAGTGATAACAACTAAATAAATTGTAAAACTCAACATCATAATTATAAAGTACAAATTGATAGTATGATGTATTCACATTGACCAAAAATAATAAATGCTTAGATCAATCTTTCATAACAGGAAATAGGCAAACTAATTGAGTTCTTGTGAGAAACCGTCATCAGTGGAGCTCATTCGTGTCGGGTAGAGACAGGTATCTACCTCAGTACAATGGAAGATGGTCGCACAATTTCGTGGATTGGTTGAGGTGAGACTTTAACACCGTTGGATAACGACTCAGTGGTCTAGAGATTAAGCGTTTGCACGTGAGACTGAAGACCCTGTATTCGAATTTTGCGAGAGGGATCGTGGATGCCCACTGCTAAGGAGTCCTACAATAGGACGAAACGGCCGTCCAGTGCTTCCGGGTTTCCGACGGTGGTCTAACATCAATCGGTTCATGATCTTAATCGAAAACTTAATAATATCCGCAACCCTATACTGATTAATATAAATATTGTAATGATATTCATTACAAGCTATATAATTTAAGCAGTTTGAAGTGTTCGAATAAATGTGAATAATAAAATTTGGCGACACTATAATTTATAGACGAACCAATCAGATTGAGGATAACAGGTCTTAGATTATAGCGCGAAATCCACTCATCCATTTGGCTAAATAGAGTTTTGACATTATAGCTTATGTCAGTTCGTGATAACAACCCTAAATCTAATTCTTAACCTTAACCATCAACTGTAAATCATAATCCTTATTCTTCGAACTGCTTTATAACTTTCACTTAACCTTAGTAAGTAGGTAGACACTCTCGAGATCACTTTAGCATCGCTCAAAGGTAGTCCATAAATTATAGTTTCACCGAAAATTGAATGAAAAAAGGATATGGAAGATAATAACAAGTGAAATTGCTTGTTAAACCTAATTTGACCAAAAAAGAGATAAGGGTTTTACAAATTCCTATGTGAATATTTAGAGTTGGGTTGTTGACTGGACTACCTATAGCTTATGTTACATGTAAGAGACGATATCGAACTTCGTAGAAGGTCTTTTTCAACTAATTTATCCATCAATTTCTAGTCAACCTTTAGCGATTCATCAATTTATGGATACATTATCAGAATTTATCACATCCATGTGTATCTACGAGTTCAGAGTACAACTGAACCAATAAATTAATGAACACCTCTCTTCGTGTTTAGGAAAGAGTATAACCTTACTATCTCACACGGTCGATAGTTGTCAGTTAATAGATAGAAAAATATAATTTCAAGTAGTTTGTCCATTGCCTACTACTTTCTCTTATAGAGTTGAATCTCATTGCTTAAATATGAAAGAAGTTTTAGGGATTCAAGTGAACAATCCAAATCTTTGAATTCATTAGAACATTGATCACACCATTATCTCCTCTCTGCTTCATTTAATTTTAAAAACGATTTTATATATTAGTATTCTTCATACACTTTGTTCATTTATTTTTGCTGTTACTTCACATATATACATACATACATACATACTTACTTACTTACTTACTTACTTGCTTACTTACTTACTTACTTACTTACTTACTTACTTACTTGCTTACTTACTTACTTACTTACTTACTTACTTGCTTACTTACTTACTTACTTACTTACTTACTTACTTACTTACTTACTTACTTACTTACTTACTTGCTTACTTACTTACTTACTTACTTACTTACTTACTTACTTACTTACTTACTTACTTACTTACTTACTTACTTACTTACTTACTTACTTAGTATAGACCGTCCACTAATACTCTCCATCCAACCTTATCATGAGGACAATCATTTTCAGTTGTTATTCATCCTTTTCATATCGTCTTTTATTTCCCAATATAATGTCTTCTTTGGTTTTCATCTCTTCCCTGTTTCCATTTATTTTTTGTTATCCATGTAAAACATTTTATATTATTATACTATTTCTATTTTTAGACATTAAAAGACATTTCTACAGTTTCTGTTTACATAAGATAAATGGAAGTATTAAAATTAATTAACAAAAACAAAAGAAACTGTGAACGAATTAAAACAATTTCCAATTAGAGTTACTTACTTACTTACTTACTCCTTACTTACTTACGCCTGTTACTCCTAATGGAGCATAGGCCGCCGATCAGCATTCTACAACCCACGATATCCTGGGGTCGCTAACCTCATGCCCAACCCTCCTCCTTTATCCGGGCTTGGGACCGGCAGTAGCCATCAAAGAGACTCCAGCCTGAGTTTCCAATTAGAGTTAATGATATAGAAGATTTGTAACACTACACTTCTATCTGAAGCTTGTACTGATGATGTTGTTCAGAAGAATGATGAATGCCCCATGACTAAATCATCCAGCTCAAAGAACGAAACTCCATCAAAATAACATATTCAATTCGTTATGTACGAACTAATTAACTTACTTATTAATTTTGTATGTTTAACTGTATATTAAAAAAGAGATTATAATAATTTCAAGGTAATTTGTGTAAAAATTTGTATGAAAATTCATCAAGTGATGGAATAGTGAATGAGAACTTAGGCGGGCAATACCAATTTATTGTTTAGGGCACTATTACACAGTGATTTACTAAATTTTGAATATTATACATCAAATACATCATTTGCACATCATCTTTGAATAGTCCGCGAGACTATAGTTTATGGACGAATCAATCAGGTATAAGATAACAGGTCTCTTCCATATTGCTAAATAAAGATTTGGCATTATGCCGGATATCAGTTCGTGATGAAAAACCTAAATCTAATTCCTAACCTTAATCATAAACTGTAAGTCATAACTCTAATTCCTCATGCTGGTTTATAAACCTCATTTGGTCCTAATTATTAAGTTCACACTCTCAAAGTCACCTTAGCGTCGCTTAAAGATCGTCCATGAATTATAGTCCCACCAAATAGTCTCTTACAGACTTGATTGTTTCTTTATCCCTGTTTTTATTTTGATTGCTTTCAGTTTCCTTCGCTCTTCTCTTTATTTCAATCTACTCAACCCCTTGCTCTCAGCCATTCCATTTTCGACTGGTGTTACATACTACTTATATATGCAAAAATAAGTAGCATACACCACAGCAGGACAACTTTAATCAAGTCGAAATTCTTTGCAAAGGTTTTGTTACTCATAAAAAAGACTGATAGTTAAAACTATGAATACATGTCCAAATCAGATTAATTTGAGTAGAATAGATAAAGCATAGCTAGTTACAAATAAACATTTGAACCTTGTCTTTCATCTCCTTTATACTACCCCGTAGCTGGATTCAAATGGGGATTTTGTAGAGATTGTAGTAATTTAAACAGTTGAATTTTTGAGTCATTCTAAATTAACGCCGTTGAATACCGGTTCAGTAGTCTAGAGGTTAATCGTTCGTGCGAGAGACTGAAGTTCCTAGTTTCAAGTCCCGTATGCGAGATCAAGGAGTCCCATACTAGAACGTAATGGTCATCCAATGTTTTCAGATTTCTGATGGTGGTCTAGCTTAGATCGACCCATGAATTAAACTGTTAGCATTCTGAATTAACAACATGATCCAAACATTTAACATTCAAAAGCTTATTATATTACTGGAAATGAAATCAACGTTTAATCTTGAGTGAGTAAAGTTTTGGCATAGTTTTACTTGTAAACCTTATAAAATCTTTGTAGAAGCTCAAATCAGTTAATCGGACGAAATATTGGGATTATTCACATGCATGCCGTTAGTTAAATGATCATTGAAAATCTACCTTTTTTCCTAGCAGTTTACATTCATCACTCTGTCATAGATTGATCACAGTAACACACAGGTAACACTATTGTCAAGTTATCATTAGATTATTAAGTTTTGCTCTAACTAGCTATGCAACCATCATCCATTGTCATTGTGTAGTGAATGAGAATACCAATGGGGACAACCAAATGTACTTGAATACAAAATTACATAGTCTCTTATTAAAATCTGAGAACCATGCAGCAAATACTCCATTTGTAAAATATCAATCAATTGTCTCAGACTTTATTATTTCTTCGTTTCTACACCAATCACGCTTTGTTTTTGTTCTCTTCTCTTCGATCTTCTTAACATTCTGCCACCATCACAATTGATTGATCACTGGGTGGTGATCAATGTTATGTGTGTCTATTCCTTATTAGTGCAGATCGAATGCTATCGATTATGTTGCAATGTGGCCACCAGTCTAGATGACTCGACACTGCCGGCACTATATATTGAGATTAGATGTTGGTTGGAGGTAGTCGACAGGAAACCCTGGACTCGGGTCTCGTGCTACTTGGTACTCGTCAGCAAGGTGTACCTGTAATCTTGAGGGAACTGGTGCTCCCTGGCGGTTTTCTGTCGACTACCTCCAACAACCATCTAATTCTGCCACCATGCATTCCACTTTTGATTTGTGATATACTACTTATATTTATCGACATCAGTAGAACACACTACAATTGATAATATCTGTTTGCATGTTCCTACATGAATAAGACATGATTATTATCAATCCAAATGTTGAACAGTTCACTTAGAAGTATAACATACGTGGGAAATAATCAATCAGGACACTGTTTATGTATGCGATAACTTCCTTTCTCTCACGTATATATATACGGTACTGAATCGTTTCTCTGTCTGTTTATTTGTTTGTTTGGTTGTTTGTTAATAAAAGCCAGTTTTACTGATTTCATTTTTCCTTTCAAAGATGGTATCAAATTAATGAATTCAATTATCATAGTTCAATGATTTCAGAATATAGAGATGTATTAGTGTAAGACTAAGACAATTATCATGGATACTAATGATATATACATAATTTTTCGCTTGATTCAACTGACCTTAGTTATCAAGATCTGATAAGGAATGATGCATTGGTATCTATTATTCTTATGCAATCATCAGTTTCTATTGTTCTAATTTAAATATTTGAGAATTACGCAGAAACAAAAGGTTGAATAGGAAATACATCAATAAGTATATAGATATTTCAAAAGTTGAAATCATGAGTCAATTGATGCTAAACTACCATGGAAAACATGAAAGCACTGGACGGACGTATTGTCCTAGTAGGGGACTCCTCAGCAGTGTGAATCCACGATTCCTTCCCCTGTGAGGTTTGGACCCAGGACCTATCGCTCTCGCGCGCGAGCGCTTAATCATTAGACCACTGGGCCGGCCGGCACCCAACAGCTTTAATGTCTAACTTCAACCAATCTACGAAATTGTGCCACCGTACACCATTGTCTTCACTGAGCTGATATCTCATACGCGCGAGACTGATAGGTCCTGGATTCGAGTCTCGTGGGGTGGTGGTGGATGCGCACTTCTGAGTAGTCTCATACTAGGACGAAACGGTCGTCCACTGCTTCCAGGTCTTCCATGGTAGTCTAGCTTCAATTCACTCATGATCTCAACTATTAAAATAACTAAGATCTCCATAAAACCTCTTCTGATATAGATATTAATTGGATGTAAATCACTAGATTTATGCATAAATCAACAATTCAATTCATTTGTATCTCATTTAGATTATGAGGTAAATATGAAATTCATGTGAAAGGCATTTATAAGATTTGAACAAAGCAAATTATAAATATCAAATAGGTTTGTGTTGTTTATTTTCTAAATGAAATTTCTTCTTCTGTGAACTAAAGGTAAGAATGGTCACGTTCTCTGACACAGGATAGAATCCATCAGGGATTATCAGTTCTCGCAAGATTACTAGGTACATCTTGCTGACAAATGCCAAATAGCACGAAACCTAGTTCCAAAGTTTCCTGTCAACGACCTCCAATCACCATCTTATCTTAACATAGTGCACGCAATGTCAAGTCACTTAGATTGGTAGACACATTGCAACTTAGTCGATAGTATTCGATCTGAACTAAAAAGGACCTGACATACATGACAATGATCACCAGCCAGTGATCAGTCAATTGTAAATCACTTTCTCTCTGTCATGTCTCACAATATAATTTTCGTTTCGTTTTAAAAATTGATTTAATTCTTTCTGTTGCGAATGAGAACACTTGAAACTCTTATTTGACTAGCTGACTTAATCTATCTACATTAGCTAAGTTATATCTTATTTAGTTTTGATAGATTGAAAAACTACGGTGTATTAGCTGACTAAATGTGTTTAACGACACTTAATAATAGTTATACACAGCAGATGAATGGAGAATGAGAATAGTTCAAAAATAAATGTTTATATTTTGATTTCAATCATAATTTAGCAGTGAGACTATAATTTATGGACGACCTTCGAGAGCGTTCATCTGATAATTGGGAGCAAACGAAGGTTTGAAACCAGTGTGAGGCATTACACTTGATGGTTAGGGATAGAGATTAGATGTAGGGTTTTCATCATGAACTGATATCAGCTAAAATGTCAAGACGCTACTTGATCAAATGGATGAGTAGATTTCCTGACAATACCGGAGACCTTTTATCTTATATGTGATTGATTCGTTCATAAATTATTGTCTCGGTACATCAGTTACTTGATACATACCGTCTAAGTAACATGCTTACTGGATCATCAGAGGGTGGTGTGTTCAATATCACATCATAATGTAAGCAGGAAATGAGTTCTCTTCGAATTTTAAGAAGGCTATCGATTTGATAAAACGCATAAAGACGTCTCTTTTCGACAATATCATTACATTAAGTTCATACAATCATCTCATATGTAATAATCTATCATGAAATAGATTAGTGTTACTTGATTATCAGAGATTTAATGTAGAAATCCATGAGAATGAAATAGGTGTTGTATCATTAAGCAAAATAACTAATGATTCAAAGTTGAATTCATGACTCATTCTAAGTTGAACCACCATTGGAAACCTGGAAGCACTGAATGACTGTTTCGTTCTAGTGTGTGACATTAACACCATTGGATACTGGTTCAGTGGTCTGAAAGTTAAACCCCAAGACAGAAGGTCCTAAGTTTGAATTCCATGTGAGGGATCGTGGATGCGTACTGTTGACAAGTTCCATAGTAGGACGTAATGGCTGTCCAGTGCTTTGAGATTTCTAACGGTGATCTAGCTTATACGTAGCTTATTATGTATTAGTTTGAGAAATAGTAAGAAATAATAATAATTTATGAAAGTAGGATGAGTGGTAAGACCAATCAATTCATTTAACTTTGTCGGTAATATTAAAGGTCAATTCTTGTGGTGATCTGTGACCAGAGTTAACCACATGTTCAAGGATTAAACTGTCTATCAATTCGTATTCTGCTTTAGATAGTCAAACAGGACAGTTCTCGGATATTAGCTTACTAAGTGACCACTTTGTACAACCAATATAACTTGCTCCAAAACAATATGTAAGCCGATAAATACACATTGGGGTGGGCCAAAGCAATAATGTATCCCTGCCGATCTTTCGAATACATTTTTTACTGGAGAAAATAATCAGAAGCTTCAGTAAATAAAACGTGTTCCTCAGAGATCTAGACAGTCTATTCTTTAGTATATCCACAGTGGTATCTTTCTTAAATTAAAAATTTTTCAGAACTGTTGGAGTACTTTCAGTTTGACATTTCGATTTTAGGCTACTATCAATGAAATGTTCATCAAGTTCTACTTACCTCATCATCAATTGTGTTTTCTGTACACTATTCTTTTGAAAACAGAAAATGAATTAAATTTCTCTTTCTACTCAGAAGTATTCTAACTCTGGAATTTCGTGTACTGTCAGTTTCAGGTGAATATACTGTTTATCGATCGTTGTAAAGATCAATCTGGTCTTTACTTAAGCAAAATATCACAAAGATAAAATTTTGAATTCAACTTAGATCCTATCATCAACATTGTCGAATGGTGATAATTGCTGAAAATCATCAAACTATGCTTAGTAGACTTATAAGCAAAGGTATATGTTGGCTAGCAGTGAAATTTAGGATACGGGTTTCGTCCTATTCGCGACTCATCAGTTGGATGCAACTGTATACAAGAAAATTTAGAAAAGTAGCTTATAATGAGTTTTGTACAAATCAATAAATTATTCTTTGATGAAAATATATTATGAATCAATAATTCTTAGGTTAACTTAGATGTTTCATCTTGAAAAGAATCTCCTTAGATATATCATGACCAATGAATGATATGGATACATTCAAAAAGTATAACACTGAATTTAAAATTACAATCTATTTTCCATACGCATATTTCCGGATAAACTTTTAAAAAACTGTGAATATATCATCACAGATGGGTAGTGGCTAGCAGTGGAATCCAGGACAAGCGTTTCGTCCTATTCAAGCCTCGTCTCCCGGATGTGACGGCCTCCCAGAGTTGATGTTCGATCTGGGGCTCGAACCCAGTACCATTCGCTTGAAACTTCATTGCATTATCCATTCAGATACTGAGTCCTGATAGCCAGTATCCTGTGCAATTGGGTAAACTTTGAATTCACTTTGTATTGTTTGCTTGGATTTTTCCCTTGTTGTTTACGATCGTAATTGATCGGTCTTTTAATAGACTATGTGGGTCCTGTGCTGATCGCCTTGATATTGCCTTATGTTACATGTGTTATAAGCTGACAAGTCCCGAATAGGATGAAAGACGCGTCTTGAATTCCATCGATTGTCCATCACATTCTGTAATGTTGTTCGAGTGCACGATTCTTTTCTATTTTTCTTTCAATTCTCTTCAACTCGATCTTCTTAGTCTTCTGCTGCCAAGCTTTTCACTTCCGATTGGTGTTACATACTACTTATGTATGTTGACATAAGTTGTTTACACCACAGGCATATTTGCATCAACGAAGGAACTGATGTTCCCTGTAGGATTCAAACATATAACACCTAAAATTCACACCTGGATAAATGATCATTCAATTAATTGCTACTGAATTCGCCCATGAAAATCTCTAAAACTTGCAAAGAGTTAATTACATAGAGTCCCTTATTAGAACAAAACAGCTATCCAGTGCTCCCTGTTTTCAAATAGTACTGTAGTGTCTGCTACTGATGTCGACAGATATAAATGATATGTATCATCAATAGAACGTGAAATACCTGGCGGAAGAAGGTTAAGAAGATCGAAGAAAAGAAAACGAGAACAGAGTGTTATTGATGTAGAAACGAAGAAACAACAAAGTGTGAGGCAATTAATTGACATTTTAATAATGAAGTATTTAATGTATGGTTCTCAGATTTTACTAAAATATTCAATAATTTCGTGTTCAAATACATTTGATCATCTCCATTTTTGTTCTCGTCCACTGAAATACCGAAAGGAAGGTTGTAGTGAACAAGAACACAAGTGGGGACAATCGAATGAGTGTGAACGCCAAAATTACACAATCTCTTAGTCTAAGTGACTTGACATTGCATGTACTATGTTGAAATTAGATGGTGGTTGTAGATAGGGTCCAGGGTTTCCTGTTGAATACCTCCAACCACCATTTCAACTGGTGTATCGTTTACACATTTATTAAGCCAATAAGATTAAAAATAAACATTGAACTAACCAACATGATTTCATTATTCCCAGTATATAAAAATTCTACTGGTGAGACTATAATTTATGGACGACCTTTGAGTGACGTTAGACTGGCCTTGAGAGTGTCCACCTAATAACCAGGACCAAATGCGGGTTATAAAGCTGTGTGATGAATTAAAATTATGATTTACAGTTGATGGTCAAGGGTTCAAATCCACCTTGAGTCCCTCCGGAGGCTACTGCCAGTCCCAAGCCCGGATTAAGGAGGGTTAGGCATGGGGTTAGCGACCCCATCCCGTAGAAAACTAACTCGCTAAAAAAACGCTAACCAGAAAGGATTATTCAAACCTTTTAAACTCTGCCCTGGGAGTCAGAAGGTCTTCATTTAGAAGAATTATGACACCTCATGATGAAATCCGAGTTCCTTCGGAAGTTACGAGGCCGATACCCCTTCTGACAACCAGAGCAACCATTTATTTAGGTACATGAAATACTCGTACATTGTGGGAGACCGGGAGAGTCTTCCAAATTGCTGCAGAAATGAGGAGATACAACCTAGAGGTGCTTGGGATCAGTGAAACACATTGGATGCAAGTTGAACAACAACGACTAGCTTCAGGGGAGCTTCTGTTATACTCCAGTTAAGGGTTCAGAATTAGATTTAGGGTTTTCATCATAAAATGACATCAGTTATAATGCGCCAAAAATCCTAGACCTGTTATCTTATACCTGATTAATTTATTCATAAACTATAGTCTCACTATATTTTTTCCTTAAAAATTGTACTGTACTTTACCAAGATTAAATAAGAACTATCATTAGTTTTCCTTCAAAAAAAAAAAGAAAAAAAAGAACAACAAGGAATGTTTTCATAATATTTTCTTTTGTATCTAGGATAGTAACAAAATATCTAGATTCTTCTCTCTTTTTGTTTTTTTTTGATTCACAGACAATGAATCTTCACATTTAACATGAACTAAAGGTTTATTCTATTTTAAATAGTCTTAAGTAAAAAAAAACTCCGTTTTTTATTGTCGGTTTATTTCCTCTTTCTCCCCCTCCCACCCCTCTCCCTGTGTGCGTGTGTATGTGTATCTCACTCTCACTCTCTCTCTCCTTTACTGTAACTGTCCAATTCACCTTGAGGATGTTGACTCGGTTTATGATTACTACTGTTGTTGTTGTTGGTGGTGGTGGTGGTGGTGGTGAAGTTGTTTATCTTGTTTGATTTTTTTGCTTGTTAACTATGTCCAATGTAAAATTTCATTATGTAATTATAGTCATAGTTTCAAAATGACCTTGATTTAGTTTAGTTCATTATTGAATTATAAGAACATTTATGACATAATATACATTTTTGTAACTAAGACATCAAATCATTTCATAGTAGAAATGCAAAAGAAAATGGAAAGAAACAATAAAAGAAAAAGAAAAGAAACGAAAAGAAAAGTTGTCATGTTTTTCTCATTGAATTACATACTTTTCATTGTAAAACTTTAAAAAAGAATGAGGTGAATATACAAGTTTGTTTGTTTGTTTGTTTGCCTGCTTCTTTACAAGAAAAGTATGATGATTTAGTATGTTAGTGTACTAGGGAAATAATTAGTTATTAATATTAGAAAGGGGGGTTGTGGATATTACAATAATTTCAATAGTTGAGATCATGAGTCAATTGAAGCTAGATCACCATGGAAAATATGGAAGCATTGCATGGCTGTTTCGACCTATTGTGGGACTCTTCAGCAGTGCACATTTACGATCCCGCCTCACAAGATTCTAACACAGGATTAATCAGTCACGCACGCGAGCACTTAACCATTAGACCATTGATCTGGCCAGCATCCAACGGTGTTAATGTCTACATTCAACTAATCCACGAAAACAAGCGTCACATCCACCATTGTCATCCGTGAGTTACTATCTCACAACAGACTCAGTAGTCTAGAGGTTAAAAGTTTGTGCGTGAGACTGAAAGCTCTGAGTTCGAATCCCGCCAGCGGAATCATGGATGCGCACTGCTATTTAGGAGTCCCACAGTAGGACGAAACGGCCGTCCAGTGCTTCTAGACTTTTCATGGTGGTCTAATATCAATCGGTTCATGATCTCAATCATAAACAACATGTATTCATTCAGATTAGTTTATCAGTTAAAAGCAATCTTCATTCTTACACAAATAACAGACAGATATTAGTGGATTTAGTGCATCTAAACTTAACTACCTTTCGTGTTCTGTTATATAATATATATGATCAAAATAATGTGAGATGTCAGCAGTGAGCATCCACGACCCCGCACCCGGCGGGATCCGGACCCAGGGCCCACTGGCTCCGCGCCTTAGCACTTAACCATTAGACCACTGAGCCGGCATCCAATGGTGTTAGTGTCTAACATCAACCGATCGCGCAATTTCGTGGATCGTGGACGCGCAGTGCTGAGGAGTCCCATACTAGGACGAAACGGCCGTCCAGTGCTTCCAGGTTTCCAACGGTGGTCTAACATCAATTGATTAATGTGAGATAGTTTTGTATGACACTGGTTAGTTTTTAATGCTTCAAGTTAGAAATATAGGGTATTAAATTCTAACTCAATAGCTTAAAAGTAACATGTACTCTGTGAAACTAGAAGGAATCATGAGTACAAAACAAAATTTCCACAACTCTCAATTGAACTCAATATATAATCCAATTTATTTCAAAAGACTTAGAATAGATGAATCTTAGCTAGAAGTGGAATCCAAAACGATCATTTCTTCTTATTTGAGACTTATGAGAAGGATGTACCTCTATCAATATAATCCACATAGAATGTATGTCTGTCAACAAGAACTGATCAAAAATTGATCCTACATATTAACATAGGGCAAATTCAAGATCATACTATTGTTAACATCTTAGACGATTCATCTTTTTGACAGAACAGAAATGTTTCATGTACAGTTCGAAAATGGATGAAATCATGCTTTTATACACATAGATGTAATAACAAGTAATTCGTAAAGAATGCATCTATGTTAGTCGGTGTAGCAACCATTAAGAATCAATGAATACTTGACAACTATTTCATACTAGAATGAAACTCCTCAATAGTAAGCTAGTTCATTGGTAATCAAACCCAAAGTTTCCAGATCTTGTGAGGAATTTTCAACTGTTGAAACTATGAAGTTGAAGTCAAACAGTATGATTTCATTCAGAATATGATATTACCATAACTATTATTCAGAAGCATTGATGACAGTTTTTTTTTACTGTTAAATTGATGGATCTCCCATTGGGAAAGTCACATGTTCTAAATTAACTAATCACTAACTTATAATCCACTGGTATTGATTAATGTGAATAGTCAAGTTTCACACGAAATCAATTCTGGCTCAAATACTTCACAATAGTATTAGATGACACAAATAAGAATTCCAAGGGGGAAATCAGTACCCTACGGATTACAAATGAGTTCACGTACTAAGTATCAACTATCATTGTCGTGAATTTATGTTCAGCTTTTTGTCACGTGATTTATCCACCAATCAAATACGACTTATACAATCTTAGCACTGTGTCGCCAAACCAATGACGTTCAACCGCTATGAGCAGTCTAGTGTCCTTATTGGTCCTATGTCCGCCTAGCCCGTCCACTTAAGTCCAGAGCACCAATACCAGCTCCCACTATGGGAATCGAATCGAATCATTTATTTCAGACGTACTGAGTTTTTTTATATCAACCAAACAGACCACAACGCACCATAAAATAGAAAATAACATGTGTACGCAAATAAGCCCAAAAACAAGCTGTAAACGTGGGAGGCAGTAGTCAATTAACTGAACATAGCTTAAGAACAATGAATCGTACAACAATAAATTATAAGTCAAAATGAAGCTTATAACAAGAGGAATATAAATATACATAATCTAATTATTGAAAAGTTATACCATAAGAATATATAGATGATATTAGTCCATTAATAAGTCTCAGAAGTTACTGGTGATTTAATCTTCGCTCGGATCTCACAATCATGTAATATAAATCCAAGGAGGAGGGTGATGGTCGGGTTAGTAACTACATTCCACTATCTAATACATTTGTACTTTGTAAATTAATGTATTTCTTTCTTCAATCCTTTAGAATCAACCAATTGATTGTATTATAAACTTACAAATGATTATCTTCTTTCAAGAACTAATCCATATTCAATTTTATAATCATTTAAAATGGATGAAAAAATGAAAGAACCCGAAGATGACGGCGACCAAGAAGAAGAAGAAGAGAAAGAAAAAGACGAAAAAGAACAAAGAATAGAACAATCAATGAAATCTAATTTAGAATGTTCCAATTCAATTGATAAAACTCAACATAATATACTTGATGATTATGATTTAAGAGGATTTAAACGTTATTCATATTTATTACATCATCAACCAAGTACAGAAACTGATAGTTTTGAAATGTTTCAATCAGTTGGTTCTACAAAATTTCTAGAAAATTTAGATGATTTTAAACATTCCACAAGTGGAAGTTGGAAATCGGTTCTTTCAAGTTTTGAAGATATTGGCACCAATCATAATAACTTTAGTAATAATAATAATAATAATAATAATAATAATAATAATAATAATCATTATCATCAAATCATTGAAGTATCTCCACATTCATTGAAACGTATTGAGGCACAACCCAACTCTCCTTCTTCTTCTACGACGACGACGACTAGTACTACAATGAATGTTCCATCTAATCAACAAATTCAAACTGAGGATTTACAAACATCCAAAGAACAATCTGATTGTTCATTCAAATCAATAAACAATACATTAATCGATAATAGTTCTAGTATCAATGATCCTAATGAACAACATTGTCATTTACAATTAGATAATAATAATAATAATAATAATAATAATCATGTAATAATGCATAAAACTGATTTATTCGATCATGAAATACGTAGATTTGAAGTAAGAAAACAATCAAGATCATCAATTTTATCAAATAATCAATTTAGACGAACAAAATTTCTTAAACAGAAATATTCTGACCCGAATACCACTACGACTACTACTGCTACTACTACTACTACTACCACTACTACTACTACTACTACTACTACTTATAATAACAATAGTAATAGTAGTATTAGTAATCATAATGATACAACAGAGATGATGCGTAACTCTTTATACAAGTTAAAACGAACTGCTACAGAGCATATTACTAATCGATATAAATATCATGATCGAATGGAATCCTCTTTATTGCATCACCATCATCATCATCATCATCAACAACAACATCATTCAAATGAGAATAGTATTACTCCAGATAATACTATAATTATACGTCGTAAATCAACTATTCATTGTGTATATCCAAGACATTATAGTGATACAATGAGACAAGATGAACAATTCAATTCTCATACTATAGACTATTTAGATAAGAATGATAAGAATTCTATACTTGGTAATAGTAATAGTAATGGTAATGGTAATGGTAATAGTACTAGTAATCTCTATGAATATGATACTCATTTAAATGAATATAGATTAAGTGATAATTTAAAATCATCATTTGAAAAAGAAGATGAAATGAAATCCGATAATTTATTAGAACGTGAAGCTCATATTGGTGCATTAGCATTAGCATGGGCATCAGGTACGCATAAACCAAAAAAATCTCCATATGATAAACATACATTAAGTAGAGAAACATCAGATAGAGTACAAGTGAAATTACGACAATATAATCATACTACTACTAATAATAATAATAATCATAGTAAATCATCTATAATGAATCCTGAAAATTTTAAATTCAATGATTATACTACTAATAGTAGTAAAAAGAATAGAATGACATTATCTACATTACGTGAGCTTAGTACATCAATTTTTACTCCATCAAAAAGGAATTTGAGTAAGTTTAACAAGATACTCTTTATATATATATACATATATATATATACTACTATTTTCCTGATAACTACTAGTAGTATAAAGCTGTTGATTATTAATATGTCTATAAATACATAACCCGGTACTTCCACCAGTTCTTAAATGCCCTGATACGGCCAAGAGTGAGGAGAATCAGCTCTTCCTCTATAAATGCTCTCACATGACTACGTGCATACAACCACTATCAGGGAAGCCTTACTCACTGACTTCTCGCAACACGAGTGTTGTATACAAAACTAAGAAGACGAAAAGTGAATGTTCGGAATTTAAACAGTGTTGGTGGACACGGAGAGTTCACCCAGGAGATTTGGAAAACCCTCATTCCAAACCAATGGTGTACATGGGCTCCAGGATCCTGAGAGAACAAATGGCGTATGAACCAGTTGTTGGTCACAGGCTAGCATGGGATTGCCTTGTGGACCAGACCTCTAGGTCAAAGGCTCCGAATGTGGCTCCTTGCTTCAGTTTGGGCACTCGTGCAGTATCCCACCCCTCACAGAAATCGAATGGTTTATGTGGCGCATATCTATTTGATTCCTCATTGTACCAATGTTTATGTGTTTAAATACATAAATAGATAAAATATATAAGCACCGATTAGGTAAATATTCGAAATCAAAGAGAACTGAACGAATGTTTCATCCAGGTTGATATTAATTTATGACGATAATTAACTTCAATAGAAATAAAATACTCAACTATTTCCCTCATGATATTCATTTGTTGATATATCATAAATGGATCAATGTTAGACTACCAATGAAAATCTGTAATCACTGAACGGCCATTTCGTCCTTGTATGGGACTCCCCAACAGTGTGTATTCACGATGCTGTACGTGAAACTCAGATTCAGAACCTTCGATTAGAGTAGAAAATAAATGATCTCAACTTTACTTGATCTATTATTTGTTGTCTTAAAAGAATTCATCAAAAGAACTATGAAATTATAAACAATGGATTTGTATTAAGGAAGTCTGGAAATGGCCCTGAAAGTGTTGATGACCATTTATTACTCCAAAATAAATAGTCATGAAATCAATAGCTTATTGAAGATTAGGAATTACGAACTGAAATAAGCTATAATGCCAAAACTCTTTAACGAAATGAATGAATTAGTTTCGCGCCAAAATTCAAGACTTGTTATCATAAATCTGATTGGTTCACTCATAAATTATATTCTCGCCCAAGATAGTGCTGGTTTTAAATTTTCGCCACAAAAAAACTAAATCTCTAACTTGATTCTGATTGATTTAATCGATAATAAAATTACACTAAATTAATTAATTGATCAATATAATTTATGTGAACATACTTATTATTCTTAAACCTAGAACTAGATAACCTAACGGTAACCGAATACGAGTCTTACATACTTAGGCCGGTTACTGCCAATAGAGCCGACCACCATTCGCCAACACACTCTATCTTGGGTCTTCTTTCTAGTTCAATCCAATTGTCGTGCATTCTCCTTATGTCTATCCTTATTTCTCGAAGTAATGTGTTCTTTGAACATCCTTTTCTCGTTTGACCTTGAGGATCCCATGTGAGGGCTTGTCTTGTGACGCAGTTCGGTGATTTCCTCAATGTGTATCCTATCCACTACCAGCACTTTCTCCTGATTTCTTCCTCCACTCAGATTTGGTTTGTTCTCTCATATAGTAGGTTGTTACTGATAGTGTCTGGCCAACACATCCGAAGTATTTTGCATAGACAACTGTCAATAAACACCTGTATTTTCTGGATGATCGCTTTCGTAGTTCTCCAGCTTTCTGCCCCATACAGTAGAACTGTCTTGACATTTGTATTGAAATTCCTGACTTTGGTGTTGCTTGACAGTTGTTTTGAGTTCCAGATGTTCCTCAGTCGTAGATATGCTGCTCTTGCTTTGCCGATTCGCGCCTTCACATCTGCATCAGATCCACCTTGTTCATCAATGATGCTGCCCAGATATGCGAAGGTTTTTACATCTTCCAAATCTTCTCCGTCAAGTGTAATTCGATTGGTTCAAGTTAGATCGATATAATTTTTGCCGAATTTTCTTTCTTTTATCATTTGCTAGCGATTTAAATCATTCCTATTTACTTTGTTTTTGTTGTGTGTGTGTGTGTGTTTGTTTTTGTTTTGTTTTAGTAACCAGTTTTACCCATCATCCAAACGTTACTCATCGACAGAAAGCCCATTATTCACTTCATGAAACTGATAATCTTGTTCACAGTAATAGTACTTATCGACCTAATCATGATGGAAGTAATATTCGTACTATCGCTAATACTACTACTACTACTACTATTACTACTACTCAAAATAATAATAGTAGTAGTAATAGTAACAAAACTGATCATCATTTAATACCTCATAGTATTAAACAAGCAATTATTAGAAATACAGCAAAAATTGCTATCTCACCAATATTGAATACAAATGAAGAGAATGATAATCATTCATATAATTCAATAGATCCAATCTGTGAATTAGATCAATTAGAACAATTCAATAGAAAAGATGATCATCTACATGAATCGCATTCTATTGAACAATCAACACAATATCGTCAACAACAGCATCAACAGCAGCAACAACTACAACAAAGTGAAGAATTACATAAACTAATCGATAATGAATCACAACGAATGATCCATAGTGAAAAATCTTCATTACAATCTGAACAATTAAATGAGATCAATGATATATTTGAAACGAATAATAATAATAATAATAATAATGATGAAACAAATAGACCAATTGGTATACGTGCTAAAATACGTCGTAATGCAGAAGATTTACGTTCATTATATGGTACTAGTGGTCCACTTGGTTCAGTTCAACCAACAATGAATTATAAAACATCAAATCGTGGAATTGGTTGGCGTTTACATTGGCGTAAAATATTTAATGAAAGACGTAGAAAATTAGCTGATTATTCATTATTTTTTGCTGTAATGGGTATTCTATTAATGGTATTTGAATTAGAAATGATTATGGCTAAAGTATATTTAAGGGTATGTATTATTATATTATACGAATAAAGTAAGATACTGAATCTTTTCGCTAAGCTTATAAAATTAGTCAAATAGACATATTTTTTTTAATGGTTAAGATCATGAGTCAGTTGATGCTAGACCACCATGGAAAACCTGGAAGCACTGGACGGCCGTTTCGTCCTATTGTGGGACTCCTCAGCAGTGCGCATCCAAGACCTCGCCCCCTGCGAGATTCGAACCCAGGACCTACTGGTTTCGCGCCCGAGCACTTAACCCATCTGATATTTTTTTAGTTTAGAGCGGCGAGACTCTAATTTATGGACAAGCCAATCGGAAGCTTTTTAGTGATTTCAAGGTTACGATGCCAACTTCAGTGCTTAGTGCTAACGTACGACGGGTTCACAACGAATTTAGTACAAAACGTGATAATTGAGCGGCTATAACAAATAAAACGGCGGGACGATAATTTGTGGACGAATCAATCAGGTATAAGATAATAGATCTCGGATTTTAACGCGAAAGCCTTTCATCCATTTGGCTAAATAAATTTCTGGCATTATAGCTTATGTCAGTTCATGATGAAAACCCCATATATAATTCCTAACTAAGGCAAATTATGACAATTATTGCGAACTGGATAATAAAGGCACCAGTAACACTGGATGCAGTCAGGTACTACAATATATACGGATGTTTGGAGAGCGTGTCGTTATCCACAAGTAGCATTTTGTGCACTCAACAACCGGAGTGCACATAGACAATATTGGGACTATGTATTCGAGGCTGAAAGAGTTTTTGAGACTTTATCATGGCTCCAGAGGCTGACTATAGTCTATTCTATAGCCGTATGGATGATTTCCTCTACTGCATGCATTACGATTTCACAACTTCTGAACCTCTTTCTAATCTTGACAAGGTTTTGAACCACGTATAAGAAGTGTATCCACTTTATTTCCTTGGTTTTGTATAATATATTTTTACTCTACACTGACTGTTTGCTGATTGGCTAATATTTCTCAAGTCCACTTAAGATTCGTTCAAAGGTCGTTCATAAATTAGAGTCTCGCCACTGGGAAGCCATTGATAGTTTTAGAATTCCACTACAGGATTCAAGTTAGAAATTCAGATATTTATATTATAACTCAAAGTTCTGATGGTAAATCGTTTACTGTGAAACTTGGAGATCCTGGTTTTTATTTGTCTCTGTTAGTTGTGGATAAGCATTGCCAAGGATACCGCACTAAGACAAAACAACTTTTCAGTCTCTCTTGGTTTTGAATTGTTCTATAGTTATAGCCACCCAGTGATGTAAACGGTAGAATAGACATCTTAACAAACAGATTAATTTTCATTAGATTAATACACTATCCAGACAGATAGTGATTATCAGAAGATGTTTTGTGGGGATTTTTTTTAGAAATTTCACTGGTTGAAATCATGAGTCAATCGAAGCTAGACCACCATGGCAAACCTGGGAGTAACTTTGTGGATTGGTTGAAGTCCGACATTAACACCGTTAGATGCCGACTCAGTGGTCTAGAGACTGATAGTTCCTGGGTTCGAATCTCGCCGGGGGCGGGATCGTGGGCGCACACTGCTGAGGAGTCCCATACTAGGACGAAACAGCCGTCCAGTGCTTCCAGGTATCCAATGGTGGTCTAGTTTCAATTGACTAATGATTTCAACTAGTGAGATAGTGATTAGCTTTTAAATCAAATATACACGTTCCATCTTACTTAGGATTTGTCAACTGAATGTAGCTGCACCCTAATGTTGTTCTCGTTGTCTACACTTGGAGTTGATTGCAGTACTTATCTCGCTGAATACTAATATACGCGCATTTGCCAACTCTTACGTATAATGAAACTAAAAATGTTTTAATTTCAGTTAAAATATCAACGACGAGGTCATATAAACCATTACAAAGTAAATGAAAATTCATACCCGTTTACATGTGGGTGCGTATTAAAACTCAGTAGCTAAGTGGATAACGCAAGGGCTTTTGAAGAGAACGTTACTGATTTCAAGTTCCGGTGTCAATATCAACTCTGCGATGCACATACATCCAGCTAATAGGTCCTAAGTTGAACGAAGCGCACGTCATGTATCCCATCCATCTTTGTTCATACACTACATAGTTACTGCAACATTTAATGGATAGTATAGTAAGATAGTCTGATTGGAAATCAAGTTTATACTATTGTGAACTAAATCACTCCTATCAGCATCTTATCCAGATAGTTATTATCCGAAATGACTGACAGCTAGATTTTAACTATAAGTTATAATATGCATTTCAATAAATTTGATACTTTAATTAATTTAATGTATTACAATGTAGTGCGGCGTCGAGTCGCGATTGACTATGATCACCACTACAGGAAGACTACGTGCCAGTTAACCGATAAGACCCCCCGTAAGCCAAATATCAGAAGTCGGTTGATGGCTGTAGTCGAGATGTATTTGTTGGCGACCTCGCGGTATCGAAAGAATACCGAGATCTTGCCAGGTTACAAGTGTGGTTACTGAGCGTAACCGAATCCGTGCAAGACCACAATAAACGGAACGAAGTATGTGTTTTCGTACAGTTAAACAAACAAGTACAGTAAAACAATCCCTGGTATAATTGGTTATAATAATAATTGTTTCGATTACATCAATCGCGTTCTCTTGATAAAAGTAGGTTACTACAGGAGCCCCTCGTTAGAAATGGTTTACACTTTCGATACATAGAGGTTTAGTTCGTGGGACTGATCGGCAAACGTGCGATTGTAGGAAGAAAGGGTTGGCAGAACAGGAAGTAATCGTTGATCCTTGAGTTGCCACTGAAGGTCTTTTACGCAGAACGGTACCAAAGGAAACATGCCGTATCTGTTGCCTGATTTAGCGTACCACACCAGAGTGGTCTGTATCTAGGATCTGAAGATTGTGTTCGTAGGGGTCCGGACCAGAAAACGCTGCAGACATAGGACGAAACCACCTTGAGCCAAGAAACCAGAAGCGACCATAACAACCAAGCGCAAGACCAAATATATGCCAGATATATTCGGAACCAAAATATCGACTGAGTGCGTTGACAAGAGTGTGGGTGATCAGGCCAGCTTTCACCAAAGTTGACTGAGGTCGACACTATCAAACGAGCGATGGTTGGAGGCGTGGTCTCAGGGTACAAAAAAAATCAAAGAAAAGGAGAAAAGGTGTAGCATGCATGTAGTATAGGAATAGTCCTACACCGTATCCGTTGTTGGTTGTGCGGTTAGTCGCGAAAGCGTACGGGTAGGCGTACTCGGCGACCGGAACGTGAGACGGTAGTCTCGTTCGTACTTCGTGATCCTGCAACCTCGTCCAAAGTCACGGGAGACGTGTTCGTCTGATCTGGACGTGAGACGGAAGTCTCGTCCGAAGATGGTGCAGATGACACCTGCTGTTGACCGGGACGTGAGAATGAGGTCTCTGATGTATCTAGCAGAAGATCCGAGGTAGATGTAGAGATCCCGCTAGAAGGTTTGTTGGGTCTAGCATTGAGTCCCAACTTATCAGGCAGGGCACTGTCATCGACATGTGCTGGTTTGAGACGACCAATGCTGAACAGGTAGATAACTCTCGGGAGAGAGCTACCCGTTGATGTTGTATCCAAGTTGACACCGGAGACAGCGTTCGCATAAATTCAGACAGTCGTTGGACACAGTCTGATTTACCAAAATAGTTACTGTTCTGTGGTATGAAAAATTCCCCAGGCAGACGCAATATCGTGCCGTATACAACTTCAGCTGCAAAACATTGAATATCTGCCTTTAAGCTCGTTCTGATACTTAAGAGGACGAGCGGTAAGGTTTCGTACAATTTGTTGTTTTCGTGCGCTCGAAGAGCACTTTTAAGTTGGCGATAAAACCGTTCAACTTAACCATTTGAAGCTGGGTGGTAGGCGGTAGTGCGTATGCGTTCCGTACAAAGCAGCCGGGTCAGTGAGATGAATAGTTAATTGGGGAAATTTCTCGAATAAAGTGTGGAATATATCCCTGGTACAATTGGTTATAGTAATAGTTTCTATTACACCAATCGCGTTCTCTCGACAAAAGTAGGTCACTACAACACCATAGTTTCACCTTAAAAGTACTGACTTGAAAAAGTCACTAATCTGTAAATCCGTTCAAGTTGTTCTTTGTACCACACACTGATATGAATTAAATACGTACTTACTTCACTTACGCCTATAACCACTCGTGGAGAAGCATAGGACGCCCATCAGTATTCTCCATCCAACGCTGTCCTGGAGAATCCTTTCTAGTCTCTTACAATTGTCATTCATCCTTTTCATATCTGCTTCTTTCCCCCAAAGCAGTGTGTTCTTCAGCCTTTCTCTTTTCCATTTCTTTTTAGGATTCCAAGATAAGGCTTGCCTCGTGAAACAGTTTAATGATTTCCTCAATATATGTCGTATCCACTTCCAACGTCTTTTCCTCATTTCCTCTTCACTTGAAAGCTGGTTTGTTCTATGCCACAGAAGGCTGTTGTTGATGGTATCCGGTCAATAGATATTGAGTATTATGCGTAGACAATTGTTTATAAATACTTGTACCTTCTTGATGACGGTTGTAGTAGTTCTCCAAGTTTCAGCTCAGTATAGTAAACCTTTTTTGACGTTCATATTGAAGATTCTGACTTTGATATTGGTTAAAAGACAGTAATCAATACATTGGATACAACTTAAGAACAGTAAATTGTACAATAATAATTGTTAGGGATGCTGAGGAATATACCAATCATTATCATGTTAAGTCTAATGATGTCCTTGGACTCTAAATGGGCATTCCCTATTGGCCGTTATTTATTTCACTCGTTAAATATTGTACAGATGTTGTTTTCTATTTTTATGGTACGATGTGGTCTGTTTGGTTGGTATATAAGTAGAGTATGTTTAAAATATAACGATTCATAACTCAGAGGCTGGGACTTGCGTTCTGGACTCGATTGGCTGGGCTAGACAGGGAAGCGGGACCAGTCGGGACTCTAGGTCGTCCTTACGTGTTTTACGTGTCATTGAGTTGATCGATAAATACGCTGCGCATCTAACCTGCAGTCCACCCGTTACAACAATAATCTATAGATCAAAATAAAGTTTATAAGAAGGGGAATATAGATATACACAATCTAATTACTGTTTAGTTATACCATAAGAATATATATATATAGAATATTACTTCATTAATAGGTCTCAGAAGTTACTTGTAGTTTAATCTTCACTAGGATATAACATAAACATTGAATAGATTACGTAATAGAAACTGTTTCTGGTTAGCGTTTTTTTTAGCGAGTTAGTTTTCTACAGGATGGGGTCGCTAACCCCATGCCCAACCCTCCTCCTTTATCCGGGCTTGGGACCGACAGTAGCCCCCGGAGGGACTCCAGGCGAAGTTGTAATAGAAACTTACATTATAAAAAATTATTGATTTATATTCTTATTTATTCTGTTTCATTTTTCTTTCATCTATAGACATCAATCTATTCTATACTGGTAAAATCATTGATCAGTGCATCAACACTTATTCTAGTTGGTCTTACACTAGTCTATCATGCTGTTGATGTACAAGTAGGTAGATTTTCATTTTGTATTGAATTTCATACTCTTATAAATACATATGTATATATTGGCGGCCCAAGATCTGACTCCAATTAGATCGTATGATTGATTATTATTGAAACATACATTCCGCTAATCCTCGTATATTATCATCGACTTAGATCGCGTTAGTGAATAACGGAATTATCACAATTGATTGATCACTGGGTGGTGATTAATGTCATGTGTGTCTATCCCTTATTAGTGCAGATCGAATGCTATCGATTATGTTGCAATGTGGCCACCAGTCTAGATGACTCGACACTGCGGGCACTATATATTGAGATTAGATGGTGGTTGGAGGTAGTCGACAGGAAACCCTGGACTCGGGTTTCGTGCTACTTGGTACTCGTCAGCAAGGTGTACCTGTAATTTTGAGAGAACTAGTGCTCCCTGGCGGATTCGATCCCGATCGAATTACGAAACCCGGGTCTAGGGTTTCCCGTCGTCTACCTCCAACCACCATCTAATAACAGAATTAGGTAAGTCACATACGATAATGGATTTTTAAATATGTATACTTCGTATTATCATTGATCAGAAAGCGAAGCGAAACAAAACGATACACAATGGTGAAGATGAGCGACATAACTAAATTTAACCAAGCGTTAATAGACATATATAGTTGAACGAAAATAAGTTACAAACGTGTGGTGAATAGGAAATGGAATGTGCACACATACGCTTACATAAAAACAGTTGATATTGATAAGTGAATAATTAACAAGACTAAAATGTCGTTTGAAGTGAATGGATAAGTTGGCTTATCTGGAAGCCAGAACAAGCTATGTGGACTTAACATAACGACCGACACTAAAATATATATGTATGAACATTGTATGCACTCATCATTCATCTAGTCAGTCAGCTACAACGTAGGACCAGGCAAATATATGCATCGGTCCAAGTTGCCATACCTCATTAACACAACAAGATGAACACCGATTACATAGAAGTAGTTAGTTCAATGGTGGTAATATATAAAAGAAAGATTGCATATAAGAATATAGTACAGAAAGAAAGAATTAGTTCGTAAAAAGAAAGGTATAAAGTGACGCCATTGTAATCGATTCTGAGCCATGTTACACAGAGTCTCCAACCATTGGTTACGATAGTCTTACGAACCGTAACCAAGTAGTCTGCATCTACCAACATGGCTCAGACTAGAAATTAGTGAGTTCAAGGACTGATGATATGTTTTGGTTTGGCCGTCTCTAACTTTCTTCCAACCATCCCCTACACTAGTCAAACATTCATCTAGTACAGACTTATGTATTCATCTGTAAGCCATTTCTTTTTATATCATCACTGTTAAGGTAGCTGAATTTGATTTTTGTTTGTGTGTTTGTTTTGAACATTTATCCTTTCTCATTGTGTGCTTTTGTGTATCGAAATATATATATATTGTTGTTTATGGTATCCAGTTTAACAACTAAATCTCACTATTTTGGGGACGAAAACACAAGTGGGGACAATCAAATGTATATAAACATCAAAATTACAGAAACTCTTAGTAAAATCTGAGAACCATACAGTAACTTCTTTATCTGTAAAATGTCAATCAGTTGTCTTACATTTGATTGTTCCTAGATTTTTATACCAATTGGGTTCACTTCATGTTCTTTCCTCCTTGATTTTCTCAACCTTCTGTGACCAGACATTTTATTCCTGACTAGTGTTACATACTACTTACTTACTTACTTACTCCTGTTACTCCTAATGAAGCATAGGCCGCCGACCAGCATTATTCAACTCACTCTGTCCTGGGCCTTCCTCTCCAGTTCCATCCAATTCTTGTTCATTTTTCTCATGTCTATCTCCATTTCCCGGCGTAATGTGTTCTTTGGTCTTCCTCTTTTCCTTTGGCCATGAGGATTCCATGTGAGGGCTTGTCTTGTGACGCAGACATAATTAGCACACACCACACAATAACTGTTTTTTGCTAGTTCAGTAATAATGGGTTAATACTCATCCCCATATGATACTTGTGCTAATATTTTAAATTTAGTTAATTGAACTTATTCATATTCAGCGGACTCGTAAAATGCACACTGCTGAGGAGTCCCACAATAGGACGAAAAGGCTGTCCAGTGCTTCTAGGTTTTCAATAGTGGTCTAATATCAATCGGTTCATGATCTCAATCAAAAACTAAGTAATAATTTGAAACCTATCAACAATAACAACTGTAAGGATGTACACTGCTAATTATGATACACTGTTGAGTAGTATCAAAGCTCCTGGAACTTCAAAATCCCTAGTGTTAATATGCTTTACTTTCTGTGAATGAACTATTTTCACTTATGAAATTTATTCAAAAATTGTACATTTACGAAAGTTTAGAAAGCAGTTAGATAATCTTTTATTGTGTCTGCTACTGATATCGACAAATATAAGTAGTATGTAACATCAATAGAAAGTAAAATATCCGAACTGAGGTTAAGAATATTGAAGAAAAAGAGAACGAGAACAAAGAATGATTGACGTCGAAATCAAAGAATAGTGAAGTCTGAAACGATTGATTGACATTTTGCAGATAAAGTAATTACTGTATGATTCTCAGATTTTATTACCTTCGATTGTCCCTCACTTGTGTTCTCGTTCACTACACTATAACCTAAGTATTTAGTGGATTATATTAATTGTCTATGAGTCAATTATTCTAAACCATTAAGTTACTTAACATTAATCGGTTAATTGTAAACAGAATGAAAACTTGGAACATGAAATTTGTTGTAATTCTTTATTATTAATAATAATTAAATTTGCTAGTGAGCTACCAATGCTCCTCCTCGTCCTCCTCCTCCTTCATCTGGGCGTGGGCTTCAGGTGGAGTTTTCAAGGTAATGAATAGTAGTGAGTAGGATCTAGATGTAGATGAATTACAGCTGATATAATGAAGATCAATAATCGGAACTTATAACATTATCCATATAACCATTCTAATAGTCACCCCTCTAGTCTTCTGATACAACTACAATCCAATTGAGAGCGTCAAACAACGGAACTTCAATACGAACAAACAAAGCCCAATAGTTATAATGATCAAATGTTTTTTTTTGGTAAAAATAAAGACTGAATATATTCACTTTATCTAATCTGAGTTACATCACATGAGGTCTTCAACTGAAAATTATGACTATCTTATAAATCCAAACTAAGAAATCTGTATCGTTCAATACAACTTAGTCGAATAGTTCCTCTCAGTCTTCTAATCAACTAATGTCTATGTTTACTATTATTATCCTTCAGAAATGGACTCAAAGGTGAACATTTATTACACTCGTTACTACAATCTTCTTTGATGGTTCTACTATATACTAGAGACACTTCAAAGGCTTCCACGATGAAATGCATGTCACTTAAACATGTATTCAGCCTTCAGAATTTATATTTCATATGGTTAAAATTATTCAGAATGAATCGTTGAACAATACATTCACTGCTATTGTATTGAATAGGAACAAGAATGGGGTAATGGAATGTATTCGAACACGAAATTACAAAATATCTAATGAAGAGCTGAGAACCATAAAGTAAATAGTTAATTTGCAAAATATCAATCCATTATCTCAGATTTCATTGTTTGTACATTGGCATACCAATTGCTTTCCGTTCCTGTTGTTTCCTTCTCGATCTTCTACTAAAATACATTCTATTCCTGATCATCGAAATATGCTATTTATGCAGATATAAGCAGATCACACCACACTATTACTGATGAACTAATGAATATATCGTATTCTAATATACCGTTGTTGCTACCTTGACGTGGTGGTCGAGCTTGCCTATCGTGATGAAGCAACCGAGCTATACTGGCTGCAACAACCGTTCCTCAAAGTCCTACCATGTCAGACAGGTCGGTTGAAGAGCGGTAATACTAGAAGCAACAAACCCAAGGTCCGAAGGTGAAGTCGTACTACTGACTGTACAGGTGTGACAGCAGTAAGGCGGTTTCTCCAGACAAACAGCATGACAGCGATGCTGCCTTCCCACAAAGAGTGGTGGAGTTAGAAATGGTCAATTCAAAAAATGCACATCTCACCTTATCCAACGGATATCCGTCTCCAGTGGTAAGGTCTCAACAAGTACGGAGCTAACACAAAAATTACTCATAAAATGGTCGTGTGTGACCGACCTCAAGCAGTTGTCCATTGGGTACTGCGGTCACGCTCTCAGGTCAATAAAACCAACTCTAACCCAATTTCCTTTTCAGGTACCTCTAGAAGAACCCTTCCACAGTGTGAGCGACCGAGAAGTGATAACTGCCGTCAGACCTCTAACAGCACTCAAGACCACTGTATTCATAATCAACCTCCCTGTATACAATCATTTGACCTTTTTTCTTCTTGATTTATCGTTAAAGTATTCCTTTTTTCTCTTTCTTCTTTCTTATTGTAGTTATTTTGTATTAATAATTGTATTGAAGATTGGCGTATAGCAATGAATTGTAGAAAAATTTCATTAACATTAATTGAAGTATTTATATGTCTTGTACATCCTCCACCAATTCTATCTAATTACAATATATATTCATATAGAAATTCATATTATACTGCATCAACATTAAAAAGTTTTAAACAATTTGATGATGTTCTGAATGATCAAGAACCCTTATCCTCATCATCATCATCCAGTATTCCAATGAATTCATATTATAATAGACCAATAACTACATCAATCTATGATTCCATATTAGATAATCATACACAAAGATTAAATGATTATTTACCATTTTCAAGTGTACCATTTATAAATGATCATCATAATGAATATCATTATGATGATAAACCTGTACCTATGATTATTTTAGAACTGACTTTTTCAATTCCAATGTTTTTAAGATTATATTTAATATTTCGTGTATTATTATTACATTCAACTATGTTTACTGATGCTGGTTCACGTAGTATTGGTGCATTGAATCGTGTGAAAATTAATGTTAGATTTGTATTAAAAACATTAGCTACAGTATGTCCCGGTACTATGTTATTAATATTTATATTATCTATGTGGATTGTAACAAGTTGGATTATGCGTGTATGTGAAAGGTAAGTTGTCGATTTCTTTCAGTTTATAAATTTGACTACTTATAAGTAGTTAATATTATAACAACAAAAAATCAAACTAGCACACCAGTCGGGTATGGCGACCTTTGAATGAATCTTAAATGACCTTGAAGAGTATTAGCCAATCAGAAAACAGTTGGTATGGAATAGAAGTATATAATATAAAGCCAAAGTATTAAAGTGGATACAGTTGTTTTACATGGTTCAAAAACTTTTCAAGGTTAGAAAGAGGTTTAGAGATTCTAAAATCGTAATGCATAAGGTAGAAGAAATCATCCATATAACTCCATAATAAACGGCCTCTGGAGCCATTGTAAGGTCGCAAAAACTGTCAACCTCGACCAGATACCTTTAATATACATAGTGAAATGTATAAACCAACGAATCAATCCACGATATTGCGCGACCGTCTTATATTGTCTTTAGAGAGTGGCTGCCTTGCAACTGACAGGGGATCATGTATGCCCACTGATGAGGAGTCTTATACAAGGACGAGAGAATAGTCCAATGCTTCGAGGTTCTCAGTACTAATCTAGCTTCAATCAACTCATAATTTCAATTATTAAAGTGTTACAACAATCTCCACAAACTATCATTCTGACAATAAATTCGATCGTAAAATATCTGAAAAAACATCAATCTACCGTTATATGGCCTTATTTGATTATGATGTTCAGCTCTAAGATCTGTAGTAATAATTCAGTTGATCATAGACATACATAAATCTTAGTAGATATATGTATAAGTTCAAGTTTACACACCGTATTGAGATTATGTTGAGAATTATCATGATAGATAACTATACCAATGGAGTAGAAATGATGATTGTATCAACGGTTGTAAAAAAGATATTCATCCTTTCAAATCGGTTTTACCTTTAAACTTTTCATTCTTCTTTCGTAACAGAGAACAAAATAAAGAATATGAGAAACTTTTAAATTCAATGTGGTTAATTGCTGTTACATTTTTAAGTATTGGCTATGGTGATATGGTGCCAAATACAAATTGTGGCAGAGCAATATCTGTATTAGCTGGTGTTATGGTAAGTTCTTATTATTATTATTTGACTAAAACACCATTATAACATAAATAATGATGTAGATTTCCAACAGGATAATCAGTCAGTCACTCAATTGGTTAAGCATAACGTAGAACCTGGCACATTTTTACATCGACTCAAGTTTCCATATTGGCTTGGAACAGTAAGATGAAACTTTTCCTGTAAATCTCATAGTAGCAATGATAGTAATAGTGTTAATTGTAACAGAAAAGATTAGAAATCGAAGATACGATCTAAATAGAAAATATAAATAAACATTATACTATCTAAAAGATAATAATTTAATTCATAAGTCAATTGAAGATAGACCACCATGAAAAACCTGGAAACACTGGACAACTGTTTCGTTCTAGCATGGGACTCCTCAGCGGTGCACATTCACGATCCCGCCACACGAGTTTCGAACGCAAGATCTATCAGTCTCGTAAGGGAACGCTTGACCTCTAGACCATTAAACCGGCATCCAACGATGTGAATGTCTAACCTCAACTAATCCACGAATACTAGATTAGAGAAATTTTTTAACCTGTAGAGATTTTCTATTGTAGGGAAAATAAACAAATGTATAATAAATTATGTAATGCAATGAAAGCAGTTTAGTTTGACGATAATTTTAAGTTTTAGATTAACATTAGCTGAAAAGTTATAGAAAATGAGATAATGATGAGTAATAGTTTTATCTTGGATTAGTACTCTTTATCCATCCACAACGACCAATTTAGAAACGGTCTAACCCAAAACCTCTAGGATTTACATCATTTTATATACTCTGATAAGATCACTCTATATTGAGAATTCATAAGTTCGCATTTTTAACTTGATCAATTCATGAAACCATGTGATTATAATTCAGCATTTGATTGATAATATATATCTCTCACTGTTGACATGACTGAACTGTACTTATTACACCTTCATATTAGAACTTTTAGAGATCTATTCTAAAACCATATTATTAATAAGAATAAGGTAATAACTTATTTCGATGCTTTGTAACGAACAAACCTGATTTTGGGACAATTTCGATTACGTAACTGAGACAACATTTCAATTAAACAGCATTCAAATTGGTTTTTTGATTTATATCAAGTAGATCCTGGGTTCGAATCCCGCGGGGTGCGGGGTCATGGATGCGCACTGCTGAGGAGTCCCACAATAGGACGAAACGGCCGTCAAACACTGCTTCCAGGTTTTCCATGGTGATCTAGCTTCAATTGACTGATGATTTCAACCTATTAAATTTATTTAGTTAAAACTTATGTACTTTATTCTTAATATTTTTATCACGAGTATATACGATCTAGACCACCATTGAAAACCTGGAAGCATTGGACAACAGTTTTGTTCTAGTATGGGACTTCTCAGAGGTGCGCATCCACTGTCCTGCACTCGGGGTTCGAACCCATTTCTTATCGGTCTCACGCACGAACGCTTAACCTTTTGGCCATTGCTGAGAAGTTCCATACTAAGGCGGAGTGATCATCCAGTGCTTCTAGGTTTTCCATGGTGATCTAGCTTTAATTGATTCATGAATTCAACTATTAAGTTACTAAAATCTCCACAAAACTCCCTCCTGATATATAGTCAATAATCCAATAAGAATGTGTCAGATACACCACCATATTCTGTGAATTAGTCTAGTTGATAAATTTCCTTTTACGATTTGTAAAATTACTGACAAGCCTCTATGTGTATAGTGTGACTATAATTTACAATTGTCCAGCCAATACAATGTTGACATAAAAAGAGAAAGTGTGTGT
Source organism: Schistosoma bovis (assembly GCA_944470425.2). Lineage (NCBI taxonomy): Eukaryota > Metazoa > Platyhelminthes > Trematoda > Strigeidida > Schistosomatidae > Schistosoma > Schistosoma bovis. Next base: position 1,974,599 of record OX103956.1, read on the forward strand.
GAAATACGTTTATACCGACCACAAGAAATATTATTTGTATACTTTATCATATACACATCTGTGTTTATTCACTGGTCACCAGTATGGACCTTAACACTGTTGGGTGCTGACTCAGTGGTCCAGAGGTTAAGCGTCAATGCGCGAGACTGGAGGTCCTGAGTTCGAGTCCCGTGTGTGGGAGCGTGGATGCTCACTGTTGAGGAGTCACATGTTGGGACAAAACGGCCGTTCAATGCTATCCAGTTTTCAGTGGTGGCCTAACATCGATCGGTTTGTAAGCTTAATCAAAAAATTACTCACTAGTTAACTGAACATTATCAAGACAATAAATTAACCGATAAAAAAATAACTTATCTTCAACCAAATAAAACCAATCTAACCTACTTGTTATGTGTTACGTATGTAAAAGTTCAAGATAAAGAGTACTATGAATCTTACTATTCCTTACGCCTGTTATCTCTCATCGAGAAGCATAGACCACTCATTAAGATTCTCCATCGAACTATGTTATGAGAAATCTTTTCAAGTTGTTACCATTATTCTATTCATTCTTTAAATATTTGCTTCCAATTCCCGATGTAATGTATTCCTTGGTTTTCCTCTCTTTTTTTTGTCTTGATATCTCTACAGGGATCTGCATGTACAGCATTGGTTGTTGCAGTGGTTGCACGTAAGCTAGAATTAACAAGAGCTGAGAAACATGTACACAATTTTATGCAAGATAATAAATTCTACAAAAATGTACGTTCATAAGTATAGGTATACATCGTTGGATTGATTGTTTATATTATTATTTCTACAGTTTATGTATTCCGCTTCAAGTTTAAATGTGTTGTATATAACGATGAATGATACTACTCTGTCAGCCAGATAGTAGTATGTATTAACGATGTTAAAGTGTTAGATAAACGAATTGAAAGTGAAATGAATTAACTACTTATCCATAGTAACACTTTCTTCCACAATCATAGATTAACTCATTTCTTTGACTATTTGCGTAGACAATTGTTGAAATTGATTGCTTACATCATTAAATGTGTCATCCGAGTATGGAGATTCTCAGCAGTGTTTTAAATATGAACCCACCGTATCAAAGTGTAATCCCTAGAAAGATCGTGATTGCCTAAAAAAGACCAATACTATAACAAAATAGCTATCGATTTCTTATTCCTTTCTAAAGGTATTCCAAATGAGATTAATTAGTAACGGATTTTCTTACAATTCAGTGATCACTAAGTATGAATGCTTAAGTAAGTAGATTTCAAAATATTAGTAATATATAGATATCAATTACTAGATTTGAACTTCACAGATGACCCAGCTCTTCTATCCCATACACACCAACCAATGCAGATGGAAACAACTAGTGTAGCAACAGCCTCTATATTAGTAGGCCTCAGTATACGCAAGGGAAAAAGCAAGATCCTCAAATACAACACCAAGAACACCAATCCAATCACAGTTGATGGAGAAACTTTGGAAGACCTAGAAACTTTCACGCACCTGGACTGAATAATCGACGAATAAGGTGGATCTGATGCAGATGTGAAGGCAAAGATTGACAAAGCTAGGGCCACCTTCCTACAATTGAAGAACATATGGAACTCAAAATAACGGTCAACCAGTACCAAAGTCAGAGCTTCCAAGACGAAAGTCAAGACAGTTCTACTGTAAGGAGTTGAAACGCGAAGAACTACCGCAATCATCATCAAACATGTACAAGTATTTATAAACAATTTTCTACAGAAGATACTCAATGTTCATTAGTCAGATACCATCAGCGACAACCTACTGTGGTAGAGGACAAACGAGCTTCCAGCTGAAGGAGAAATTAGGAGAAGAATTTGGAAGTGGATAGAACATACATTTCGGAAATCACCAAACCGCATCACGAGGCAAGCGCTAATTTGGAATCCAGAAGGGAAATGGAAAAAAGGAAAGCTGAAGAACACACTGCGCTGAGAATTGAAAGCGGACATGAAAAGGATGAGTAGTAACTAGAAATGATTGTCCAAGACAGTGTTGGATGGAGAATACTTGTGGTCAGCCTACGCGCCTGGACGAGGGGTAACAATAAGTAAGTAAGTATGTAGATTGGTTACTATATAGCGATCAGATGATGCAAAACTAAAAAGATTCCTTCATGAATCCGTAATCTTTTTTCAAAAGAATAAGTGAATACTTTCAAAACTTTCCTATTTCTTTCCCCTAATATCTACCCCCTTTGTTTTGTTATTTATTACAATTATTAAATATTTATGACTGAAATCATGAGTCAATTGAAGCTAGACCACCATGGAAAACCTAGAAGCACTGGACGGCCGTCCAGGTTTTCCATGATGGTCTACCTTCATTTGACTCATGATTTCAATCAAAAACTTAGCAATCTTCACAACCCCTAAACCGATATTAATTATTTAATTAGCTTCGACATTCAGCTGCTAATGTTTTACGTGAAACTTGGCTATTTTACAAATATACAAGACTTGTCAAACGTGTTAAACCAGGTCGAGTAAGAAGGCATCAAAGAAAATTTTTAACAGCAATAAGTAGGTAAGTTATTAAAAACTAGGAAAAAAACAACCAATAAACGGTTTATCTATTGATTATCTTAAAATGTTGTGATGTATACTACTGATATCGACTGATATAAGTAGTATATATCATTAATCGAAAGTGTAAACGTCTATTGTTAGAAGATGAAGATCAAAGAAAAGAGAATGAGAACAGTGAATGATTGATGTGGAAACAAAAAAACAACGAAATCTGACATGATTGATTGACGTTTCACAAATGAAGTATTTACCGTATGATTCTCAGATTTTATTAAGTTGTTCTGTAAGGTTGGGTGCAAATACATTTGGTTGCCCTCAAATTGCGTTCTTGTTCTCTGACATAAAACAATTGCTCGGAATCATGTTAGAAATTATGTGGAAGATAAACTCTGTTGGCTAATCATCCCATAAGATTAGACCTGTGTTATAACTTGTGACCGCCGATTCGGGAGCAGTGAATTATCGATCGGACCAAGGACGCGTAAAACACGTGCGAGCAGCCTAGAGTCCTGATTGGTCCTGCTTTCCGCCTAGCCCAGTCAGTTAAGTCCAGAACACCAGTCTCAGCATCTGCAAAATGAATCATTATATTTCAGACATAATGAGTTTATACACCAATCAAACAGACCACAATCTAGCATAAAACAGAAAATAACATTTGTACAAAATTTGGCCAAATGTGGCTATGAATATGGGAGGCAGTGACTAACAGACAGGGCATAATTCAAGAATGGTAAAACGTATTATAATGGTTCATAGGTTAAAATGAAGCTTATAATAAGAGGAATATGAATATGAATAGTTTAGTTATTTCACCATTATACGATAAAAATATCCGTTTAGTATTGGTCCATAAATGGATCCCAAAGTTACCATTCATTATGCTTTTCGGGACATAACAACCTGTTCATAGATTAGTTACTTTTATGAAGTACAATGAATTTCAAACATGATAGTTCAATCGATTTGTGATCACAATTAATAAAGTTTTGTATAATTTCCACTTGTTATGATGTTTGAGATTATGTTTCAGTTATGTTCTGTTGATATATATGTGCATCTTGAATGACTGTCTAAAGACTGTCTACAGTTACAAAATTGATTACATTTTTGAAATATAGCTAGCAGTGGAATCCAGATCCTCGTATTTCGTCTTGTATAGGTCTCGTCAGTTATATATACCTATATCCTAGTATTATTGGTTACAATAAAACTTAAACCGGGGAACTATCTACACAATCTACAACTCTCTGCCCATTTGGCTGACGGGTAGCGTTAACTATAAGATTGTATTTTAATTCAATCAAGCAATGTCAACCACGTGATGGACTTGTCATTCTCCAACCAACTACCAAGTTCTATTTGAAAGAAAAGTAGTGTTTAAGAATAACTCTATTTTTTCTACATCAGAAGCTTAGTCATTTAAAATGGTTAGTTATGAACACAACTAATATTATGACTTTGGCCCTGTTAATTATTACATGACAAGATTGTCAATCAGATTACCGACTTATAAGACCCTGGCACTGTACCAAACCAATGATGCTTTAACTAGTACGAGCAATCCGGAATCAACTCCCAGTTCTTATTAGTCCTTCTCGCATAGACTTGTTTGTTGAGTCCAGAAAGCAATCCCAGCCTCCACTGTATTTCAGACATACACGGTTTATACCATATACAAGCAAACCGAACCCAACACACCATGAAACAATAAAACAATTATACTAGATCAAGCCAAAAGCGGATGTGAGTATAGGAGGCTGTAACTAATGCGTTGGGAATAACTTAAGAATAGTAAATCGTATAATAATAGTTAACAGGTCAAATGAAAGCTTATAATACAAGGAATGTGAATATACATATAATATAGTTACGCAATAGTTATCCAATAAGAATATTTATATGTAATAACAGTCTATAAATACTTCCAGGAAGTTACCCATAACTTAACCTACGGATATAACAACTAAACTAACAAGAAATTCATTCAATACTGAAGGCTCATTATGGAGATAACTCATTAAAGAAAACTGTTACTTTCAAATGTATCAAACATTTTAGAGACATTCATGAAAACCACAAAGATCATAAACGTTTAAGACAACCGTTCAGCTTCAATTTTGACTAAAAAGTCTCTTATACTTTGTATCTGTTTAGTTATAACCCAACCTGTTACAATCCAACCCACTCTGTTCTGGGCCCTCCTTTCAAGTTCTATCCAATTGTTGTTTATTCTCCATTTCACGTAGTAATGTGTTCTTTGATCATCCTTTTTTCGTTTGGCCTTGAGGATTTCAATGGGTAGCTTGCTTTGTGGCACAGCTGAATGCTTTCCTCAATGTATGTCATATCCACTTCCAGAGCTTCTTCCGAATTTCTTCCTCCGCTCGGATTTGGTTTGTTTTCTCTCACAGTAGGTTGTGGCTGGTAGTGTCTGACCAATGGATCCAAAGTATTTTGTGTAGACAGCCGTTAATAAACACTTGTATCTTTTGGATGATGGCTTCCGTAGTTCTCCAAGTTTCCACTCCATACAGTAGAACTGTCTTGACATTTGTATTGAGAATTATGACTTTGATGTTGGTTGACAGTTGTTTTGATTTCCAGACGTTCTTCAGTTGTAGATATGCTGCTCTTGCTTTGCCGATTCGCACCTTCACATCTGTATCAGATCCACCGTGTTCATCAATGATGCTGCCCAGATATGTAAATGTTTTACATCCTACAAATCTTCTCCGTCAAGTGTGGTTCGATTGGTGCATGCTGGAGCCTGCAGCCCCTCTAGGGCTACTGCCAGTCCCAAACGAGATAAAGGCGAAAGGTTGGGTGCGGTTAGCGATCCCATCCCGTAGAAAAGTAACTCGCTGAAAAAACGCTAACCAGATGATAGCATAGCCCCAACCTTACTTTTTCAATCATAGTTTTATACATTAGTATAAACATGTTCAACTTCATGTCTTGACTAACTATTGGACTATTTATTTCAGATTATTGTTTATCAAATACATTTACTGTAAACTTTATAATTTATTTAAATAGATTAAGAAAAGCAAAGGATAATCAACGTAAACTGAAAGAAGATGCTAATTCTATGGTGGATTTAGCTAAAGTAAGCAAATGTTCACTTATGATGATCATCAATTGTGGTGAGATTATAATATTTATGGATGACTTTTGAGCGACTCTAAAGTGACCTTGAGAGTGTCTACCTACTTAGGTAGGTAGGTTAGGTAGGCTAGGTAAAGGTCATAAAGCAGTTTGAAAAATAAGGATTATGATTTACAGTTGATGGTTAGGGTTAGGAATAAGATTTGGGGGTTTCATCACGAACTGATATCAGCTATAATGCTAAAAAGCTATTTAGCCAAATGGATCAGTGAATTTCGCACCGAAATCCGAATCCTGTTATCTTATACCTGATTGGTTCGTTTATAAATTATAGTCTCACTATGATTGTTTGTTATTCATTTATTTTCAATTTGTTGTCCATACACATAAGCTTGATTTGAAACATTTTTACATATGTGATAATACATTTCAACATAAACTACATTATATAGGCACTGTTTACAAAGCAGCCTTACAGGGGGTTAGTAGAGGCTAGAATGTTTTAGTTGCAGCATGATAGATACCCCTTATTAGTGAATAACGACTAGTTAAGAACCTAAGTCTCCAGGTTTTTCTATTGACTACTTCCAACCACCTAGCTCCAAATCATATTCCATATGATATGGATTTATTCTAACTAGTAAGCTAAATTGCAACTTATACAATAACTGCATTGAACTTAACATAAGTGTTCCAATTATTTCATCCATTAATTAATAAACTATCACAACAGAAATAGTTGTTCCAATTCTTTCAATTATACAATCTATCCGTTGATTTAGAGTACTAGTATCGTCTGATTTCTACTCATTTGAGATGGGAGAAGTTGGTTCCAGAAGAAAAGTATCAGTTCAATCACTTGAATTGTCGCAGTAATTTTAATAAAATCAATTGTACCGTTAGAACAAAGTAAAGTTTCATCAATAGTGAAGACAAGTGGTCGGCAGAAACTTTTCAATCACTCATATCGATGTATGTTATGAGCAATATCAAACAGAAAATACATTATCGAAATGGGAATTTGTATAGATTATAGTGATTTTAATAGTTGAATTCATGAGTTCACCACTGAAAACCTGAAAGCGATGGATGGCCGTTTCGTTCACTAATGACTAGTTCAAAGATGGAATTCCTGGAGTTCTAGTGAGAAACCGTGACCAGTGGAGTCCAATCCGTGTATGGTGGAGATAAATATCCACCTAAGACAATGGATGGACAGTTACTCAAGATCATGGATCGATTGAAGTTAAACATTAACACCGTTGAAAGACGGCTCAGCGGTTATAGAGGTCAAGCGTTGATGCGAAAGTGAAGGTTCTGGGTTCGAGTCTCACGTACGGGATCAGTTTTCATAGGTAATCTAGCTTAGATCGACTCGAAAATTCAACTGTCAAAATAAAATACTTTGTTTTTTACTTTTCATAGTTTTCATCTATGTTATTCGCTATCCAATTGTTTTGTTGTTATTGTTTCTTTAATAACTTTTCTAGCTACAAACTAGCATATATGAAACTGTAAATCATATTCGAGCTGATCAAACAATTTTTGTTCAACGTTTGGTTGGCGTTGAAAAGTGCATGACATCAATTCAGGTAAACATTAATAATTCACTTGATATTGTTTTGCTTGTATTCTCCTACTGATGTTTAGGACTGCAATTGATCAGTCTCTTGTTGACATATGGGCATCTTGTACGAATTGCCTCGATGTTACCTTAAGTCACAAACTTTACAAGTAAAAATGGATGGTGGCTAGTAGTGGAATTCAAAACGTACGTTTCGTTCTATTTGGGACTCGTCAGCTGGACGTAGCTGCATCCCAGAGTTGATATTCACTCCTGGACTCGAACCCAATACTGTTCGCTTTAGACACCATCGCGTTATCCACTTACCTACCATGTCCTGATAATATTCAAAATTCTCAAATTCTCTTCTCATTAAATAGATATTAAGAATACGAAATTAAGAAGATTTATCAATAATGTTCAATGTATGATTATAAAATTATTATTCTTAATGCATAAAATTTCAATAGGATTCGAACATGATGAATTCAGCGTTTTCATTGGTTGTAACAAGCTGTAAATACTCAATCCCTGTAAACCAATCAAAGCACCGTGTAAAATTAAATCATATTCTGATTGATTGATCGAATCGACATTAACACCATGGGATACCGACTCAGTGTTTTAAAGGTGAAGCGTTCGTGCGCGAGACCGATAGGTCCTGGGTTCGAATTCCGCGAGCGGGATCGTGGATACGCACTGTCGAAGAGTCCTGTACTAGGACAAAAACAGCCGTTCAGTGCTTCCGGGTTTTCCATAGTGGTCTAGCTTTAATGAACTTATGAATTCAACTATTAAATTATTACTACAAAACCCCCTTTCTAAAAATGAAAATAGTGTATTCAACAATCGTGTTTATTAATATAAATATCTGAAAGCTTTGACCAGGTCATGGATGATGAATCTTATACAGGAAGAAAATAACCGTCTGGTGCTTGCTGGTTTTCAATGGTCATCTAAGTAAAGCCAGTCAATGAACTTAAACTATAACGTATCACATGTTAAAAGTTAATTTATAAAAAAGAAGTCGTTACCAGTGGAGTTCAACCAGGTCTGTTGTGAGATAGGAATTCACTGAAGACAATGGTGTACGGTGGCGTAACTTCGTGGATTGGTTGAAGTTAGACATTAACACCATCGGGTGCCGGCTCAGTGGTCTAGTTGGTTAAGCGCCTGGCGCGAGACCGATAGGTTCTGGATTCGAGTCTCGCGGGGTGCGGAATCGTAGATGCGCACTGCTGAGGAGTCCCATACTAGGACGAAAACAGCCGTTCAATGCCTTCGGGTTTTCCATAGTGGTCTAGCTTCAATTGACTGATGATTTCAACCTGTGAAATGTCTAAAAATCTCCACAAAACTCATTCTGATAATTATAAAATATACTTGAGCATTCAAAACACAATTCATACCTCATTAGACAACCTTGACAGTTATCTAAATATGATGCCACATGAAACTCAAAACACTGATGAAGATTGACTATCTTCATGAAACTACGTGTTTTTATTGAATGAGAGAAAGTGATTTTTCATGAGAAACACGTTACTATGACAATTAGAATATACCATCCAACAATTCTCTACATTAATCAATTGATCGTATGACACAACAGATCCATTAAAACCTTTTAAACTACTGATCTTTGCTGTCTAAGGTTAATCGATATCACTTACTCGATTTGCGAACCTGAATTCCGACCATAATTTTTTTATGCCTTGCATGATATTATGTTTATGGTACAGAATCCTTAGTGTTGACCAATGATATGATTCAACCTACATGTTTAACCTTTAGCTAACATAAGCTCAGCGTAAGATAGCCTGCCGATACATAAACCTTTCTCATATCCCCAGCCTTGAGTTCGTAAGGAGAAGACAGTAGTCAAACTTTTATATATATTATCATCTCAAATATACATGTGTTGATGTATAAGCATACTGGACCATATCACACCATCAAAATAGAGAATCAACGTTATACATAAACGGGCGAAAAGTGGCAAGGGGATTGGATAAGCTGTAACTAACTGAATCGTAATAAATTAGGATTATTAAGGTGAATAGTAATCGTCAGTGTATTAACTAGAAGAATACAATAAATGTAATATAAAAACAGTTGTCCAGTTGTTTAACATTTAGACAATAAGAATATACATAATGATAGTTTCAAGAGTTACCATTCATTCAGTCTTCGTTCTGTTACATCAGTTTTCACTTGTTTTCTTTTAAACTTTTCTATTGAAACTCAGAAATCTACCAATCTAGTAGATGTGGTGACGTCAAGAATATGTTGAATTAAGAATTCGAAATAATATAAACATTCCAAATAACAACTAAACCAATTCATCAGTTTGGAGGTTAAACACTCGTCATAAAAACTGAAAATCCTGAGTTCGATCCCCAGTGGGCTCGTGAGTGTGTACTCTTAAAGATTCTCATAGTAGATGCTGTGACGGGAGGTGTCTGAAATTTGATACTGATACACGATGTGCTACACACTAACCCCCCAACAGACCACATGAGCGAGAACACAGGAATGAAAAAGAGATTATATTGGGCTACCGAATAAAACGCACAAATACTCATATATATATATATATATATATATATATATATATATATATATATATATATATATATATATATATATATACCACTCTACCCCTTAGGAAAATAATCCATATCTTTGTCAACTGCCAAATTGAAATTCACTTGTCTCTTCGGTCACTTTTGATTGCCATCGCTTGAACTTCTCATTAAGCTACTGCTGATTGGTTTGCCATATCGCTAGAATAAGACCCATATCCAGTGTATGCTGGTTTTTAGTGGTTATCTAAGGCCATCTCAGTAATCAATTAATTGTAAACACATATCAGTCCTATGGTGACGTCAATCCCTGCTTGAATAGTTCAGTGGTAACGTCTCTCGCTGTGAAGCGAAGTAACACGGAATCAAATCCCTCAGCGACCGTCAGTTTGTTTAGGTTGACCCCAGTACACCTTACTGACGAGTGTAATAGCCCGAAACAGGTAAGGAGCTTCCTGTATATTACCTTCACCTCACATCACAACATAGTCAATGGGATGTAAAGTCACAGACTAGTAGTTACATTGCAATTTGATCGATAAAATTCTTCACTGAAACATTTTTATTCTTTTTAAATGAATTAATCGTATTCAATATTGGGTTTTGTGAATATTGTAGTATTTTCACGGTTGGATTCATGAGTCGAATTCAGTTAGACCATCAGTGAAATTTTGGAAGTACTGGACAGCTGTTTCTTCCTAGTATGAATGGACTCCTAGGTAGTACACATCCACATGAGACTCGAACCTAGAACTTTCAATCTAGAGTGTGAACTCTTGACTAATATGACCACTAAGTCGGTATCCAACTGTGTTAATGTTTAACTTTAGTTGATGAAAATGCTTCCAGGTTTTCAATGGTGGTCTAGTTTAGATCAACTCATGAATTTGATTGTAAAAATTAATCCATTTATATAATCCAGAAACATATCGAACGAAATATACTTTTGTGGCACGTTATCTAATTCTAATTACTCCAGTTTGATCGTTTCTGATTGTTATCGAGATATACATGTCGCCAATCCTCGTATAGAATTATCGACTTAGATCGCGTTACAGTATAACGGAATTAAAATAAGTCAAATAAGAGAATGAATTTCGAATACGTATATTTTGTACAATCGTTGATCGGAACAAACAATCAGAAAGACGACAACATCAAAAAAACGACTTGACAAATTCACTTGATCAGCAGTTTGTGAAGAAGAAATACAAAAGATAATTGGTAATCACAAAACCCTCCAAGCGACATTATGTAAGCTTTCAATTTGGCGTAATCACCTAACCTAATATAAATAGGCACATTGTTCACCAGGAAGGTTGGCCTGTGAGAACACTTTGTGGCGCACATTAAAGACATCTTGAGCATTCGGACGCTTTCCCTAAGATTGGTAAGCGAAGTGCAGAATATTGAACGCTACTGTCTAAGGAATCAGAAGTGGTCACATTATCTCAAAGACACCCTTCGTTAACTTGCGCATCCAATAATTACTATCGTACCTCAGGGAATTGCACGCATGATTGTGATTCACATTCTCACGAACAACAGTTCAATAACCTTCAATAAACCTACAAAAGGTGAATGCCGAGCATTGAGTTTTCACTGAAGTCCTTTATGAAAAAATATAATAAGACTAGTCAAATTACCTCCTTCGTCTAATCGGCTGTGAGGAATCGCTAAGTATTCTATGGCCATTTCTCCAACATACAAATTTTATAAACGGCTTCTAATCACGATGGAAATGAAAATCTCTCACCGCATAATGACAGTACGTAGCTCTTTCATCAGTTCTGATGATGCTCTTTAACGCTTCAAATGATTGGAACGCTACCAGATACAATGTAATTCAAGAATACGTTAACTATTTCTGTGACAACGTGAGAAACCGTAGAGCTTGTACGTTGTACGTTACTATCGTCCATAATTTGAAGAAAAAGGTGCTCTGTCGATAAGTATTGACATTTTATATCAATTTTAAGAAATAAACAACTAATGATAACGAATTTAATTGAACGAAACGGAAAGAAAAATATTGGAAAATAAAAAGAAAAATAATCAATTAAAAAATACAAAAATGGCCGCGCGTTTAATGATATTCGTCAAGGTAACCGACACTACAAGTTGTCAATCCTCGTATAAAATTATCGACTTAACTCGCGTTAGTAAATAACAGAATTAAATAAGTCAAATACGAGAATGCTGGTTTTGAATACGCATATTTTGTACACTCATTGATCTGAACAGATAATCAGAGGGACGAATCGAAGAGAAGAGAGAGAAGTGAAAATAACGTCCAATAGAGGTGTATGAGCCAACTCCATTTAAGCAAGAGATAATTGATATTTATGGTCACTAGAAAATAAGTTACAGACATGTAATGAATAAGATAAGAAGGGCACACACACACTTATGCTCATATAAAAACAGTCAAGGTTGATAAGTGAATAATTAACAAGGCAGTATCATGGATGCGCACTACAGAGGAGTCCCACAATAAAATAAAACGGCCGTCCAATGTTTCCAGATTTTCCATAATGATCTAGTTTCAATTGACTCATGATCTCAACCATTGAACTGACTATAATATCCACAAAAACCCCTTCTGAGAATAATTAAAAGGTTAAAACATAAGTCAAGTAGAATGAATCAATTAGCTTGTCTAAAGGTTAGTAACTAACACTATCGATACAACTTTATTTTTAAATCTTGATTGAGATCATGAACCGACTGATGTTAGACCACCATTGAAAACCTGGAAGCACTGGACGGCCGTTTCGTCCTATTGTGAAACTCCTCAGCAGTGCGCGTCCACAATCCCGCTCACGGGATTCGAACCCAGGGCCTCCAGTGTCGCGCGCGCACGCTTAAATATTTTTCATAGTAATATTTAAACCTTAAAAAATAACAAAATATTAATCGATTTTCTTCTTCTTTTTTCAATTTTTCTTTTATATTATCAATATATATATATATATATATATATAATGGAAATCAATTAGTCTTATGTAAATCAAATGTCGGATACATTCACAGGAATAATTGAAACCCTTGAAACATGTAATACTACAACTGTACCATTAGATGATGAAACAATATCATCTTAACAATATATATACATATATGCAAGATTATCATTTATTGCCTAGACAATTTGTACATACATAGTAACTATTAGATCTTAAAAGTAAACAATGAAGAAAGATGCTAAATAATCAATCAATTGTCTTTTGAATAATAATAATAACCATATAGACTTTTGTTATTCAATCCTACTTATCTGCCTATTTTGATTTGTATCCTTCCCTATATACATAAAAAAACAATGTATCGCTCCCCCCCCCACACCCAAATACACACCTCCTCTACCCACCCACCTATTTTTTATAATATATAATAATTTATCATTCAATTTCTCAACTTAGCACCTTTCTCTCTCTCTCTCTCTCTCTCTGTCTCTTCTCGAATCATTCATTCATTGTCCTTAAAGAAAAGAAAATGAGATTAACAAAGAAGTAGTAACAGTAGTAGTAGTAGTAATAGTATCCTATTCTTTTATCTACTAATTCATAGTTATATTGTACTGTACTAATGAAGTATAACAACTTGAACTAATGCATATATATATATGCCTGGTCCTAAGTTGTACCTCACTGACTGACTGTCTGACTGACTGACTGTCTGAGTGATATACTTTAACATTCACTAATGAATAAATCTTTATTATGTATTTAATAAATCATTCAATGTTTCAATATTAAACTTGTTTACATTATTCAATCAAATACATTTTCTTTTACTTGATAGTAAAACAAAATGGGATACTTACCTTCTTTCTTTTCTTTACCCTTAACTTTGTTTAAATTCAACAACAACAATAACAACAACAACAAATAAATCAGTATCATTTTGAAATGATAATCTTTTTGAGAAATATTGTTTTCTTTTTTTTCTTTCTTTCTGCTTCTTGTGTGTATATACGAAAACAAAATAGATAAAACAATAAACAACTAGATACTAAAACAAACAAACAAAAAAAAACTTCCAAGAGTACACTCTCCCCCTAGAAACAGGAAAAGAAAAAGCATATCACATGATACTTAAGAGTAATTTGATCAATTTTATTTTATCATAGGACTCTCTATGGGATTGCATCTAGGATTGAACCTAAGAGTTCAACTATGTTGGAAGTGAGATAGTATTAGTTATTAGTGTTAAACATTAGTCGTTCTAAATCATAAATGAATTGAATTTGGAGTGTAAACTCAGTTTCCAGGATGGTTACATGCTAATTATAACAAGATTTCAAAGTTTGAGGTGTGGTCCTTGAGTTTGTAAAGAAGCATTTCTATGGAATAACATATTATGATGAAACAATTCTCAGTACTCTTTGGTTTTCAGTAGTGTTATATCAAATGAAGTTAATGTGACAAATATCATCCACATGCTCCATGTTTGTTACAATATATAAGATCTGTATCACTAAAGCTTCTGCAACGCAAAAGTAAATTTAGTGGTGAATCCCTCGACATATAAAAAGATGAATCTAAGGCTATTGTAGACTAAGTGACACAATCATTATACGCTATTCTTCGTCAATTCATGGTGAAAGATAACATTCTACGCAGTAAAGCAGTTAAGACGAACAATCTAAGTATTTAGCCTCAAAGAAGTAGATGACCTGGCTTATACATACAAAATTGATCGGTTGATATAACTGATTTTTTCATCTAGATGTGAATAAAAGGGAAAGTATGATAAGTTACACGACGATTTGTTGCTTAGAAAGTCTTTCTAATCGACCTTTCAAGATCACTTTAATTGCATTACTAATAATATCTACTTTAAACATAAGACACATAAGAGACTTTCAATCTAAGAAATACATATATATACTGATGTAAAGCTTTGAAAATGAATGTTTTAGGTGTCATTGAAGAAAACATACAGTAATGATGAATAATTCGCAGCACAGATAGATACTTTTACTGTTGATATGTTCTCTGAGCTAAACCGTTTAATCGCAGATCGTATATTGACTCTATGGACAAAATCTTATGAGCACCTAATTTACATAGAAGTGATCTTAATTCTTCACTTTTACACACGAAGTAGAACAGCTGAGATAATGCACAGAACTAAAAATGAATATTCGCAATTAAAAGCATCCAGCTGAATGAACATATACCCTTGAATTTCATTGGACATAACTCATTAATGAAAGAAAATGTGGTTCAATGCACAGACACATCAAGCACGGCTTACGTTCTGTATAATATCTTCAGTTGCTTAATTATGTAAATCGGTGACAAAAGAAACGTCAAGCCTGTTGGGAAAAGATGATTAGCTTAAATTTTGACACAACTCTATTCGAATTCATTTGTAATGAGTTCCAGTTTCGGAGTAAACATAAACTCTGGGATGCATGTATATCCATCTGACGGGTCCCAAATAGGACAAAACGCATGCCCTGAAATCCACTACTAGCCATCATCCATCTCTGAGTATCAGTATTCGAACACAGATAAATAACATACACGAGTTTAAATCACATTTATAGAAATACTACTTATCTGACCTAAACTAAGTAGATGGAGATAGCAATTTGAACCTGTAACAGAATGTTAAAGTAGATTGTTGTTTTCATACTGAAGCACAACTGTATCAATCATTATCAATACAGAGCCTGGGACAGATCTAAGTTGCCATAACATAGGTAAGTCTATAATTTTACTAACAAAATGTAAAGAATACACTTAGAGTACGACTACTCGTGATAAGTCGAACTAAACTCCGTTGAAGAGGTAAACACAGAAAAGATAGATAATATGTAAACATATATTACAAAGAAATGCAGATTACACTTGCATTATACATGTTAATAGCCCCTCACACACAGTGCGTGGGATTGAAAGCGAGTAAGTAAAATACATGTAGGATGGGTAAAAAAAAAGAATTTTATTAATAAATATATGCTCTTCCTAAGCACATTTTTTATCCACACATCCTTTGCCTAATTCATTATATTCTTGACTAGATATCCACATTTGTTGGAAGGTACCCTGTAAAATCGAAAAAACAAATTAAATATTCATTCAACGGCTGTGAAACGTGGCTTTTAAAAATAGGGGATATTTGGGAGTTATTAGTATTCAATCATAGATGCTTTCAAATGATTATTCGTATATTTTGGAATCATCGAGTTAACAGTCCTGAAATTAGACCCACAGTACTAGATAAATATGGAAAATCGATTGAAGAAGTAGTGAATATTTATCGACTGAAATAGTTGGGACATGTATTACATGTGCCAATCAATCGATCACCTACATCGACACGACGTTATCTGGTGTAGAAGTAGGTTGGAAGAATGTTAGAGGATGACAAACCAAGATATGACACCATTTCATGAAGGTACTAACTATTGGACTCAGCCATATAGATGGGTCTGTGCAGATTACGTCGTTGCAGTTTGTATGATTATCGTAACCAATGGTTACAGACTTTGGGTCACATAGTTCAGAATTGTTCACAATGAAGCAGGTGTATTCACTTCTTTTATTCCTTTATATTCAAAGTTCTTAAATTCTTCATAACTTTTTCTACTATTTCACTAATTTATATTTCCTTCTCAAATAGCATTTTCGACCCCGAATCTTTTCTCTTAGCACTAATACTGTTACTACCTCTACTGTTCTGGGATATTTTTACTTAATAATTTTATCACTCTGTGCTAATGAGATATAGAAACTGGAACCAATGTACATATGTGTCAGGTTCTACGTTGCATATAACTGACTGATTTTAGTGTGATAAGAAGTATCACAAACAGAAAAAACATGAGGACGAAATTTTCTACAGTTTTTTGTTATGTAATCAAGGGGTTATTGAGGGTCACCTTAGTAAGGAACATCGAATTGGCGCGAAATCACTAGTTTAATGAATTCATATTTCCGACTTGAGTTAATTAGTGACAGTCCGACAACCATCCTATCTGATTGGTGTATAACTACTGACAAATTTTCTACACAGTTAAACTCCACTAAATCCGAATTGATTTAAATTGGAATATGGATCCAATTGGTTTTCAACTAAGTGATCTAAAGATGAATAGTTCATCGAGAAGCCTAAAATGTCCTGGATTCAATGTGAGGTGCATATCATAAGTATACACTAACTAGAATTCATAATTAACCCATGACTTTTTCATGATAATCAAGTTAACAGATTGAAATCATGATTCAATTGAAGCTAGACCACCATGGAAAACCTGTGAGCACTGGACGGCCGTCTCGTCCTAGTATGGGACTCCTCAGCAGTGCGCACTCACGACCCTGCAACCCCGCGAGACTCGAGCCCAGGACCTACCAGTCTGGCGCCAGGCGCTTAACCAACTAGACTACTGAGCCGGCATCCGACGGTGTTAATGTCTAACTTCAACCAATCCAAACTTTAATTAACTCATGATTTCAATCTGTGAAATTTCTAAAATCTCCACAAACTCCCTCTGATAACCCTCCATAAATCTCTACATCAAACAACTTTGAAATCCATTCACTATTTAACAGCATTTAATATAAGAACTAACAATACTGATGATGCTTATAATAGACATATAATACAATTCAGTCAGAATAAAATGCTATACATAAAAGATATAAATCTAATAGAATATACATGTCATTTTACTTACTAAAGATCCTAGAATAGAACCACCAATCCAACTGGAATAACGACGTTCAGCTGTTGTACTAGGAAAGTTAACTTTTAATCTCATACTCTAAATTATGTAATAATAATAATATTATTATTCTATAAATAAATACAAACATACCGGTGGTGTTTTAATATTTAGATCTCGTTGTAATCTATCAGTAAATCCAGTGATTAAGCTGTTACCACCAACAACTATGATATTACTATACAAACTCTAAAAATGATAATATAAGGAAAGAAAGAAAAAAACGATTCATCAATATAACTTATATATAGTGAATACAGATGGGTACTGTTATATCCCGATGAGAATAATGAATAGTAACTATTGGGATCTATTTCTGGACTAACACTAAAAGTATAACTATTCATATTCATGTTCTTCTTATTAAAAGCTTTATTTTGACCCATAGACTATTATCATACGATTTAACATTTTTGAATTATACCCAGTCTATCAATTACTACCTTCCACATTCACAGCCTCTTTTGGTTAGATCTTGTACAAATGTTGTTTTCTATTTTATGGTACGATGTACGATGTATTTATAAATACAGTTGTATCTGCCAAAGCAGCTACATCGGCCGAACTGAAAGGAGAGTATATCTTAGATTTTTTGAACATGTTCCAAAAAGTCTTAGAACAATTGGGAAGAAAGACTCTGAATAGTGCAATTACTAAACATCTCCTTGATATAGGACATCAGGTAAATACCTTATAATCCTTTAGGGTGATTAGCAAGCAGATAAACTCCAGTCTTCTGAAGTTTACTGAATCCGTTGCCATCAGGCGTCAAAATCCTGACCTATGTATTCAAAAGGCGACGTTTGTTAATCTTTCCTTGCCTTGGTGACAAATATTCTTTCGCTGCACCTTAAAAATTCTTTTTCCTTTTTTTCTTTTGTATTTATCACATCATTGACTTTATTTTAGTTTTTCAACTATCTTTCAAATTATTAATCTTTCAACTAAACTCTACTCACTATATTCCTATCAATGTTTATTCATTATGTAATCAATACCGTATCAGAAGTAGTTACTGCAATGGTAGTGATATATAAAAGAAAGATTGCATGTAAGGATATGATTCAGGAAGATAGAATTAGTTCGTGGAGAGTGTAGAGGCGGCAGCTAACCAATATGTTAAGGGTAATGTCCTTAATATCTGACTCCAAATAATAATATTCCGTAACTGAGTATTTAAGGTAGGCTTAATCTCCTAGTAGAATTACGGATTTACTCGAGATTATTAAGAAGCCTGAACACCAGTTATGGAGATAGTTTATTATTAATGAATAATGATAATCCACAAGCGTATTGTGAGCAAGCACACGATGGGAACAGAGAGAGTGAGTGAGTTTGTTAAAAATCCATATATATTTGAGGGTTAATCGGGTGTAGATAAATTATCGATTATCTGCACGTTGAAACCAATAGGAAAATAGTTTAAAAGTTAATGTACAGACACGCATTCGATCAAACACACCGAAATTAACATAGTGAATTAAGAGTCTAAGTTACAATGAATAGACAGATGATACAGTGGCCAAATGGGCTTGCCACATAAGCTCCCATCCAGAACATTGATGTTTTTATGTACCAAAAAAAAAAAAAATTGGATTAACATCTATGTTCGACAAAGAGATAAAGAACGGAACTGTTTTTAAAATAAAAGTACAACTCAATATGATGAGTAAGCGTAAAATTGTAATAACAGCTTGTGTGTTGAAACGTTTCATATCATATATACAATTGTATATTTAACATTAATGAATTGTATAAAGTTAAAATGTAAGCATAATGATGATCCGTGGGGCCAATAAAAAAAAATAGTAATCAAAATAAAATAGGATTTTTATGTGTTATAAGAGTAGTCTCAGGATTTGGTCTAGATAAATATGGTGGTTGCTACATACCTATCTGGCCAATGTACTCTTCTTCCTGATCTTGTTGTAGTTTGTGCTGCTGCTGGACTTTGATTTGAAGTGTTGCTTGTTGCAGGTAGTTTGAATGGTGCTTGCTCTGCTGCAGGTTTAGACGATTTTACAGTTGTCTGTTTTTCAGTGTTCTCTAAAAATGCTGGTTTTACTCTATCGATGCTAACTGTATCATGTTTACCTGCTCTTTCCACTGTAACCGTTTTAGTGTCCTTTCGGATGATTTTAAAAGGGCCGTCGTAAGGAGTCTGTAACGGCTGTCGTACTCTATCATTTCTCACGAATACATGTGAGCATTTGTCTAGTTCGTTGGGTACGAATGATTTCACCTTTTGGGTTCGTGGTTTAACGGACCTAATGGATTCCATCTGCTGTTTTAATTGTTGTACGTAGTTGGTTATATCTGCTGGAATATCTGATGCACGGTCAAAAAATTCACCAGGCAAACGTAATGTTGTTCCATAAACCAACTCAGCAGCACAACAACCGAGGTCTTGTTTGATGGTTGAGCGAATGCCTAATAGTATCAAAGGAAGCTTGATATCCCATTTGTAATCTCCTCGTGCGGCCGTCAAAGAGGCTTTTAACTGTCTATGGAATCTTTCTATCATTCCATTAGCAGACGGATGATAAGCAGTGGTTCTAATTCTCTTTATACCGAAAGTATCTGTAAGTTGCTGAAATAGTTTGCTTTCGAATTGCGTTCCACGGTCGGTCGTAATTGTTGTAGGGACACCGAAGTTTGTAATCCAGTGTTTCACCAGCTTCTTCGCCACTGTTGATGCTGACGTGTCTTTTAACGGAACAGCTATGGGCCATCTCGTAAATCTATCTATACATGTTAATATATGCGTGTAACCATTAGAAATCGGTAACGGTCCAACAATGTCGATATGAATATGGTCGAACCTAGCGCTAGCGGCGGGAAAAATTCCTGTAGGAGATATGATGTGCCTATGTACTTTTGACTTTTGGCATTGGACGCATTCCCGTGACCATTTTCTTACGTCTTTGTTTATTTTTGGCCATACAAATCTATCTGTGACAAGCTTTACAGTGGCTTTTATACCTGGATGAGATATATTGTGTAATTTCTCAAAAATATTTCGTCTCAAACCGAAAGGTACAAAAGGGCGAGTTTTACCTGTTGAGGTATCACAAGTTAAGGTGTCCTTGTTGTTTATGGGGATGTTTTGGAATAATAATTTCGTTTCCTTAGACTGCAAAAGCTTTTGTAGCTCCGTATCGACCTTTTGATGCTTTGCCATTTCTTGATAGTCTATATCAGGGATGGAGAAGGTATTGATATTTAATCTCGATAGTGCGTCTGCTGCCTCATTTGCATTGCCTTTAATATAGCGTATATCAGCTGCAAATTGTGAAATGAATTCTAGTTGACGAATTTCGCGCGGACTATATTTATCATGGTTGTGCATCAAGGACTTAGTTAGGGGTTTGTGATCAGTATATATCGTGAAAGAATTGCCTTCTAACATGTAGCGAAAGTGTTTGATGGCTAAATAGATAGCCAACAGTTCTCTACCGAATGTGCTATATTTTGTTTGCGTTGCGTTTAGCTTTTTTGAGAAAAATGCAAGGGGTTGCCATTGTTCATTGACACGTTGCTGAAGTACAGCACCTACTGCTACGTTAGAAGCGTCGGTCATTATTGCTAAAGGTGCATCAACCTTTCGTCGTGCGAGTAATGCCTCTGTGCTTAAAGCGCTTTTCAACTGATCAAATGCTTGAATTGCTTGCGGTGTCATTGCTAATGATTTAGCTCGTCCCCTTAATAAATCAGTTAGTGGTTTTGCTATGTCTGCGCATTTAGGGATAAAGCGTCTGTAAAAGTTTATCATCCCAAGGAAACGTCGTAGTTTCTTGAATGAATCAGGCAAAGGATAATTTTTGATAGCTTGTGTTTCCTCAGGAACTGGTTTAATGCCTTGCTTATCAAGTACGTGACCTAAAAAGGTGAGGGATTGTTTTCCGAACTCACATTTGTCAGGATTGACCGCTAACCCATACTCGTTTAGCTTCTCAAAAAGCATTTTCAGATGAGTTAGATGTTCATTTTCATCTTTGCTTGCTATAAGTAGGTCATCTATGTAAGCATACACAAACGGTAAGCCCCGTACCACTTGGTCAATAAAACGCTGGAAACTTTGTGCAGCATTCCTTAATCCGAAAGGCATGCGGACGAATTCGTATAGTCCAAAGGGGGTAGTAATGGCTGTTTTAGGAACATCGTCCGGATGAATTGGAATGTGATGGTAAGCACGGACGAGATCAATTTTTGAAAAGATCGACACGTCAGATAGGCTATGAGTGAAGTCATGCAGATGTGGGAGAGGATATCTATCTGGTATGGTCCGGCTGTTGAGAGCTCTATAGTCACCGCACGGTCTAACTTCGGAAGAGTTCTTCTTAGGTACCATATGAAGCGGTGATGCCCACGGACTATCGGAGGGGCGTATGATGCCCAACTCAATCATTTTGTTGAATTCGTTCTTTGCGATAGCCAGACGAGAGGGATCAAGGCGTCTTGGACGTGCGAACACAGGTGGACCCTCTGTCTTTATGTGGTGTACGACGGTATGCGTCGGTTTGTCGTGTTTGAAACTCGGTCGTAATAAATCTGGAAACTGATTAAGTAAATTGACGTATTTGTCGTTCTCATGATGAGGTTTAACTAATAAATGTATGGAAGTCTCATTTGATATAATTCCTCTAATTTCCTTACTCTGTTCGGCAAGGACAAGTTTCCTATTTCTGACATCTACCAGTATTTTGTGGAATTGCAGAAAATCAATGCCGATTATAGGAACGAGGACGTCCGCTATGATGAAACTCCAGGAAAAATTAGATTTAGGACCGAAATTTAATTGCAACCGCCTTTTGCCGTACGTCTTGATGTCAGACCTGTTTGCTGCTTGTAGTTTTAGTTTGGGGTCTGGTGTGTTTTTCTCGAGTGCAGTAGGTGGTACTACACTAACCTCTGCCCCAGTGTCGACTAAAAACTGTGTGCCGGTTCTTTTGTCTGTAACATATAATAGACGACTGTCTTGAAAGTTGTGGTCAGTGAGTGCAGTCGTCATTAACCTGCGGTCTTGACGTCCCTTTTTCTGTGTGCTTGCAAAGTTACAAGGCGGAGTACATTTTCTAGCTTGTTTGCCATATGTTCTATGGTACCAGCAAATGTTGTGTCTAGTAGTGCTTGGACTACGTCGTCTACGGCTTGTGGATGTTCCTCTACGCTTGCTGTGGGAGGCATTCAATAATTGGATCTGAGCTATCTGTTTCGTAAGGGTATCAACTGATCGTCGTAACTCGGCGATCTCGTCAGCTGAGCTTGATTGGATTTGAGATACAAGGTGAGTCTTGGACCGTTCGTAAATTCTGTCGGCTATGTCTGCTAGTCTATCAAAATCAACGTCTTCGTCTCCAATTGCTAGTATCTGTTGAATGTTTTGAGGGAGACGTCTGAGCCACAATTGATATAGTAGACGTTTGTCTACTGTACGATTTCCTAATAAGTTTGTCATGTGGCGTTTTAACTGTGACGGTGTATTGTCACCTAGCTCCACGTTGGCTAAAAGTTGATCAATTGTCTGTTGGTCGGTGAGAGATGTGACACGAATGACCTCTCTTTTTAGACAATCGAATGGTGAGTCAGGATCCGGCTTAAAAATGACATCCGGCACTTGTTCAATGACGTCATCTGGCAGCAGTGAATTTGCATAACTAAATTTCGTACTCTGGTTTGTGATTTTGTTTGCTACAAAAAAGCTTTCCAAACGAGCAAACCAGAGTTCAGCCTTTCGTGGATTAAAAATGGGTAAAGGTACAGAGATGGCACCCACGGAAATAGATTTAGATGAAAGGCTTAACGAATTATCAAGTGCCATGATACGAAAAAGCAATAGTAATAATAAGCCGAGGATTGTAATATACAATATGAAGAGAAATAAAAAATAACAAAAAATATATATATATAAGACTCACCAAAAAGAAAAACTGTCACTTTTGGTATATGTATGAGAATATACAGTAATAATTCCAAAGGAACAATGTTATGGATGGATTTATTATGACTGTTAATGAATTGTTAATAATTATAATAATAATTCCAATATGAAGTTATTTATGATACTCTTGAGGAGAATGCAGCAGAATTTGGAGGAAAATGGTGCGCGTTCCAAAGGCGGGTCACCAATATGTAGAGGCGGCAGCTAACCAATATGTTAAGGGTAATGTCCTTAATATCTGACTCCAAATAATAATATTCCGTAACTGAGTATTTAAGGTAGGCTTAATCTCCTAGTAGAATTACGGATTTACTCGAGATTATTAAGAAGCCTGAACACCAGTTATGGAGATAGTTTATTATTAATGAATAATGATAATCCACAAGCGTATTGTGAGCAAGCACACGATGGGAACAGAGAGAGTGAGTGAGTTTGTTAAAAATCCATATATATTTGAGGGTTAATCGGGTGTAGATAAATTATCGATTATCTGCACGTTGAAACCAATAGGAAAATAGTTTAAAAGTTAATGTACAGACACGCATTCGATCAAACACACCGAAATTAACATAGTGAATTAAGAGTCTAAGTTACAATGAATAGACAGATGATACAGTGGCCAAATGGGCTTGCCACAAGAGAAAGGTATAAAACAACTTGGTTTAAGGGTATACAAAGAGGGTATAAACCTATAACATTGTGATCGATTATGAGCCATATCATCTAGAGTCTCCAACCACTGGTTACAGTGGTCATGTGAACCCCAACCAAGTAGTCTGCATCTACCAGTATGACTCAGAAAACAAGTTAGTGACTTTATGGACTAATGCCACGTTTTGGTTTGGCCGCCCCTAAATATTACTATAAAATAAAATTCTGTAAATATAAAAAGGTATTGAATTAACGGTTATTACAATCAAAGAGACAGAATTCACCAAATCAAGAGAATAAGTTCATTGAATATTTCTTCAATAGTACAAGATAGTAATCAATGAAAGGGATATAAATTGTAAAAACAAATAATCATGTCTTTACTTATCATTTCACAGGTTTAAAATTCAACTGCTCAATGTAATTCAACATGAGAAACTGTGCAATATCATCAGTTCTATGATACACAAAACAAGTGACTCAAACCTGAATACATGTTGAATTGATGATTGGCACAAAACAACTGTTCAAATGTCGCTCACCCTCTGTGTTTTTTTATGGTTTGTTGGTGAGATTATAATTTATGGACGACCTTTGAGTAACACCAGACTGGCCTTGAGAGCGTACACCTAATAACCAGAACCAAATGAGGGCTATAAACCTGTGTGTGGGATTAGAATTATGATTTACAGTTGATGATTAAGGTTAGGAATAAGATTTAGGGTTTTCATCACTAACCGGCATCAGCTATAATGCCAAAACTCTATTTATTCAAATGAATGGGTGAATTTCGCGCCGAAATCCGAGACCTGTTATCTTATACGAGATTGGTTCGTCCATAAATTATAGTCTCGCCGGTTTATCTTCAAATGATGTTAGTAATAGTCCAGTGAATGAAAACTTGGTGGGGATAACCAACTTATTATTTAATGCAAAATCACATGGCGGTTAAGTAAAATGTGAAAATCATACACTAGGTACATCATTTGCACATCTTTGAATTGTTTCTTACGAACTACATTGTTTATTCATTCCTGTTGTAATCTTGATTGCTTTCAGTGTTCTTTCCTCCTCTCTCCACTTCAGTCTTCTAAATCTTATGTTGGTGACTTTTCCACTTCCAATCGGAGCTGGAAAATGTGCAAATGATGTATGTATTGTATGGTTTTCATACTTTACGAAGACAATGTAATTTTGCATTAAACAATAAATCGGTTATCTATACCAAGTCTTCGTTCACTACATTTGGTGTCAATGCCAAAGAGGCGGAGAGGATGCAGTTCTGCGAACGCCATTGCGAGGCCTTGAGAGGAGGCGCTAGTTGTGGCAGTCTGGTGCAGGAAGGTGACGTTGAGTGTAGTGTTCTGGAGGAGCGGAATTGGTTGCAGCAGTCACAGTCGATGGGGAGCAAGGGTGGGATCTCTGATCGCTAGGAGAATATCGGATGTAGATGACTCGGCAATTCGACAGAGTTACAGAGGTCAGCGCGCCAGCGGACTCGACATTTCGATGGGGATGGCACAAACTGCGGCAAAGGAAGTGGCACGGTGAGCAGAAAACTCTCATTCCAAACAAATGGTGAACATGGGCTCCAGGATCCTAAGGAAACAAATGGTGTATCAATCTATTGTTGGTCACCGGCTACCATGGGACTACATCTCCTGAAGTTGCTCCACTGCATGGTGGATTAGACCCTTAGGTCGAAGGCTCCGGGTGCGGCCTCTAAGAAAACCACTTGCTTCGGTTTCAGCACCCGGACAGTATCCCAGCCCTTACATAAATCTAATCATTTATGTGGCACATATCTGTCTGGTGCCTCGTTGTACCATTGTTTATGTGTTAAAATAAATAAATAACCATGGTAAAATTAAACTCTACTAACAGCGTTGAAGCAAATGAAATCAATCAGTCGGAATGAAGACAAAGATTGTTGAGTTTATGCATGATTTTTAAAACGAGATTACGGATAGCCTGCTATTGGATATCATACTTTTAAGAAGAATTCTCATTTTAACTTATAGGGTTAATGATATGATGGTAGATCGGTGGAAGTAAAGTATTTGAATGACGTTGAATTACTTTCTAGCCAACGAGAAAACAACATTTGGTTATGACAAATTTTCTCACTGAACGCTTGATTCAGTTTCCTAAGCTCTTCTAGTAACTCCCAGATCAAATCTACATGACAACTTGAACATAAGAGAAAAGGCGCGAAATATAGAGAGAACATTTTACACCAAGGTTTGTTCATGTACAGAAAGTCTGGGGTATTTATAGCATTTCAGATGGCCTTAAGCCTCTGGAAAGTTCTGAAACCCTTTTTTTAACATAATAGCAGGATAGGTAATTATCCAGTCAGAAATATGATATGTGACTTTAAGCTTAATAGATTTTTCTGAGAAACTTCTATTGAATGCTAATTGGATAAGATGTTGCTCAGTGTTTTCATGGCCGCTTTTGGCCTTTTTCGAGGAATTTTCTGGGTCTCTCCAACAATTCCCTTTATTTCCGTTCATTTTTCTCACATATCTTAAGGATTACCGTTTGCCAAACACACGTGTTCACATATACATTGACTTTATTGGCTGCCATTTTGTAACTGTTTACTAACAAGCCTGTTGCACACGTTTTAGTTCACTCCATACAGCATATTCCCTGTCAATTACACATGAACACCGTGAATCTATATCTGACATTATCTTGAATTACTTTACCTACATTATTATAATTATAGATATCTATTTGGATCTGTGAACATGCATCCTTCTAATAATAACAAGTAACGTATATGTTTCTGTATATATTTGTTTTTGTGTTCGATTAACTCGTTCTTTTTATACGTTTTGGAGTATTGACTGAATTAAGATAGTTTCATATTTGTATTGGTCCAAAGCAGAATACAATGTAAATCAGAAAACAGTACACGAGCATGTCGAGGTGAGAATGAGACCAATAAAAACAGGAATTAGGTATTACATTTCAGTTATACAATTGTTTTAGTATAAATTAAATTTAAAAGAGTAGCATGAATAGTGAGAATAAATGCATAATAAGTACTATCAGAAGTAGGAGAACTAATCGAAATATGATTGGTCTGTTGAAAACAAAGGTATATTACCCTATTGCAGCATACGAAAAGTAGAAATATAGCCATGTAACTCAGACTACTGACTATTAGTAAGTAGTGTGTATGGACACATAAATTATGTGGCGAATATTTCTCCCTCTAGGTAGTGATAAAATTGATATTTAACTTGGTGTATTATGAGTGGGTGATCGATTCCGAATCATGTCACTCAACGTCTCCGACTACTGGTCAAGGTTATCGCGAAGATCCCAACCACGTGGTCTCTACCTATCAACATGCTCAATTTCTAACAGTCAGTGGTTTTATGAACTAATCTAAAATCAGTAGTACACCAAGATTTATGAGACTTCCGAGATAAGTGAAATAGTCTGCGCCTTCAACTACTTCATTCCAAGTTATTAGTTTAGACGTTGACATAGATCGGTCTTATGGAAACATCTCCTGTTTTGATTGGAAGAAATCCATCTCAAACATGCTTGTAATGTTTCTACAGGAAATTAGAAGACTCTGGATTTTGTCGGTGTCCTCATTAAACAACGATTTATAAACTATGTATTCAAAGTTAATAAATGAATCCGAATCGAAATTGCCTCAAAATTAGTCTCAATCTGAGACTAAATATATTAATTCTTCATCTTCTCTTAGCTTCCATAGATTCATTAGTTCTTTTAAAACCAAATACTCTATGTTTAATCTATTTGATTAATCACAAATAGTCCGACTAATTCCATTTCACAGATTGAAATCATGAGTCAGTTGAAGCTCGACCACCATTGAAAACCTGGATGCACTGGACGGCCGTTTTGTCCTAGTATGGGACTCCTCAGCAGTGCGCATCCACGATCCCGCACCACGCGGGGCTCGAACCCAGGACCTACTGGCTTCGCGCGCGAGCACTTAACCACTAGACCACTGAGGAGGCATTGAACGGTGTTAATGTCTAACTTCAACCAATCCACGAAGTTGCGCCACCGTACACCATTGTCTTCAGTGAGTTCCTATCTCACAACAGACCTGGTTGAACTCCACTGGTAACGGCTTCTCACTAGAACTTCGGGAGTTTTTCCTGAAGTCCATTTCCCTGTATTGAGGAAGTGAATTGAACTATCTTGAGCCATACGTTAATGTTGACTGGTCAATTAACACATTAATTAAAATAAAACAGTAAAAAGAAAATACTTAAAATAAATTACACTTACAGGTCGAATGTCAATATCACACATACTAATGCTACTAGCCACTATGTGACTCATTGATAACATTGAACTACCGCCAGCTTCCTATAATATTTAAAATAAAGAAAATTACATGAATGAAACAAAAAAAGAATAGATTATGCTTAGAAATGAAAGGTAAAGTATGTGTTTCACTTCAATTAGGATGTACCTACCTGTATTGCAGTGTCCAACACACTAATGTTCAAATACAGTATCTATTGCTTTAAGCAGATATTACCTAGTACTAATATTCGTTGTAGTCAGAGGTTTCGGTTTTCTTGTAAATGATATTCAAGATTAAATCTTAATAGACGCTTTTAGTATACAAACAGGCCCCTTTGAATATATATAATATATATAGTTTTGCATTAAGGTTAATAGTATTATTAATAATGAATACCATAGGTGTTAGACAATGTATTGGCCATGCTGACTTAGAAGCTTAGTAAGAATGATATGTAATAGGTTCTAGTCCAAATAATCAACACTGATAACACTGAAATGAAGGTATAGCCGGTGCACAGACCACAACCTGTTTCTGGCTAGCACTAACTTTCGGCACAGTCATCGCCGATGTGCCACCTGGCGTCCTTCCTCTGCATCTCAAGCCTGGACTCAGATTGATCACATCGTGATCAGCTACCGCTGGCGTGATTGTGTACAAGACTGCCGCTCCTTTTAGAGTACCTATCTGGACTCTGACCATCCCTTAGTCTGCGCCAATCTTACCTTACTTTTCAGTGGACAACGAAGTGACCGCCACCAACGGATTGATGTTAGCAAGCTGGTTGCAACTTCTGTTGCAAGTAAGTATCGAACCGAACTAGTTTCTAGGCTAGCTACCATTCCACCGAAAAGTATAGATGAGCGTTGGTTGCAATTGCATAACGTCACGAAAATAGCGGGTACAGTCAGTTGTGGGTTCGCGAAACGTCCGGCTTCTAAGCACTGGGTTTCTTCAGGTTCCTTGCAACTCATTGAAGCCCGTCGGTCTATTCCGGGTGACCGTGAGTTTGACGACAAACGAAGGTTGTTACGTAGTGAAATTGGGCAAAGCTTGTGTAAGGACCGAGAAGCTTGGTGGTCGGAGCGTGCTAATGAGTTGGAAGCAGCAGCTGCATCTGGTAATTACCGGAAGCTCTTCCAATTCATCCGAGCCACTGGCAACAAGAAGTCTGGTGTGAGCGAAACAATCTGCGAGGATGATGGGATGCCAATCACTAACATCCATCG
Source organism: Schistosoma bovis (assembly GCA_944470425.2). Lineage (NCBI taxonomy): Eukaryota > Metazoa > Platyhelminthes > Trematoda > Strigeidida > Schistosomatidae > Schistosoma > Schistosoma bovis. The sequence continues at coordinate 2,004,279 of OX103956.1, forward strand.
ACGTCTTGGACGATGGGCAGAATTTTTTGAAGGGCAGTTCAACTGGCCTGCCGCTCAAGCAAAATCAGTCAGACCGTCCTGCCCTCCATGGCCGATGACGACTGGTTCACCAAATGAGGCGGAAGTCCGAGAGGAACTCCAACACTTGAAGCGCTACAAATCACCTGGCCCAGATGAGTTACCTCCGGCTCGTTTCAAAGATGGTGGTGACTTTCTGACTAAGTAATTGACGACGTTGTTTACAAAGGTGTGGGAACTAGAGAGTGTACCAACGTCATGGAATGAGTCGATAGTTGTCCCTATCTTCAAAAAAGGTTCACGTCGTTCCTGTAACAACTATCGAGGGATAAGTTTACTTACAACTGCGTCCAAGCTATTGGCTTCCGTCATACTTCGTAGGTTGTTCAAAACCCGAGAATGATTGACTTGCGAGAAGCAGGCTGGGTTTCATTCTGGTCGAGGATGTATTGATCATATCTTCACCTTCCGCCAAATGTTAGAACACCGTCATACTTGTCAAAGGCCAACAATCGTAGTGTTTCTTGACATTAAGGCTGCCTTCGATTCGTTGGACAGGACTGTTCTCTGGGATTGTCTATTGAAGAAGGTTGTGCCTGAGAAGTTTATTAACATCCTAAAAGCCCTATATACAAACACCTCAAGCAGAGTGAGGGCATACAACCACCTCTCTCCATTGTTCCATTCGAGCAGTGGGATTAGACAGGGTTGCTCAATCTCACCATTCCTCTTCAACTTTGCCATCGATGACATTCTGGAAACAGCTCTGATGGATGTAAGTAATGGTGGTGTGGATCTGTTGCCTGGAGAAAGACTTCTCGACCTTGAGTATGCAGATGATATTGTCTTACTGTGCGATAATGCCCAAGGCATGCAATCCGCACTTAATCAGTTGACAATCAGTGTCCGTAAGTATGGTATGTGCTTTGCACCTTCGAAGTGCAAAGTACTTCTACAAGACTGGCAGGATTCCAATCCTGTACTCACCCTGGATGGTGAGCAGATAGAAATAGTCGAGAAGTTCGTGCATCGAGGTAGCTGCATAAGTGCTGGTGGGGGTGTGAGTGATGAGATCAATGCACGTATAGTGAAAGCCAGAGCGGTTTATGCCAACCTGGGCCATCTTTGGCGCTTTCGTGATGTTAGTCTGGCCGTAAAAGGTCGGATCTACAACGCGTCGGTGAGAGCAGTTTTGCTCTATGCTTGTGAAACCTGGCCTCTCCGAGTTGAGGACGTTAGACGACTCTCTGTGTTCGATCATCGCTGTCTCCGAAGGATTGCTGACATTCAGTGGCAACACCATGTCAGTAATGCAGAGGCTCGGCATCGTGTGTTCGGGCGTAGGGACGATAATCCAATTGGTGTCACCATCTTGAAACACCGACTTCGGTGGCTTGGACATGTTCTACGAATGTCGTCCCAGAGAATTCCACGTCGTGCATTATTTGCCGACTCTGGGACTGGTTGGAAAAAGCGGAGATGTGTTCAGTGCATGACATGGTGTCGTGGCATGAAAGAAAGCTGCAAAGGACTAGTTTCAGTTTGTCCTTCACGACTCCCTGGTTGGGGTCCGAGAGATGGTGCTACACAGTGGCTAGAGACGTTATCAGATATGGCTCAGAATCGAAGCCAGTGGGGATCCTGCTGTAACCTTCTTTTACTTTCTTCATAAAAAGTGGTTCTGTCTCCTTTACCTGAAAGATTTCTTCTGATTGTGCCTTTCCGTTCCCTCATTATTACTATTATTATTACCACACTACCTTACACCAATCTCTTCGTTATGCTCTCTTTCTACGCTCCTTACCTTTTTTTCTCTTCGAATTCTCATTGTTTTGTGTGGCGCATATATATTGGCGCTCTCTTGTACCAATATTTATGTGTTCAAATAAATAAATAATAAATAAATACGGAACGTAAGTCGTGCTTGATGTGTCTGTGCGTTGAACCACATTTTCTTTCATTAATGAGTTATGTCCAATGAAATCTAAGGGTGTGTTCATTCAACCGGATGCTTTTCCATCAGAGCTGTTTCCAGAATGTCATCGATGGCAAAGTTGAAGAGGAATGGTGAGATTGAGCAACCCTGTCTAATCCCACTGCTCGAATGGAACAATGGAGAGAGGTGGTTGTATGCCCTCACTCTGCTTGAGGTGTTTGTATATAGGGCTTTTAGGATGTTAATAAACTTCTCAGGCACAACCTTCTTCAATAGACAATCCCAGAGAACAGTCCTGTCCAACGAATCGAAGGCAGCCTTAATGTCAAGAAACACTACGATTGTTGGCCTTTGACAAGTATGACGGTGTTCTAACATTTGGCGGAAGGTGAAGATATGATCAATACATCCTCGACCAGAATGAAACCCAGCCTGCTTCTCGCAAGTCAATCATTCTCGGGTTTTGAACAACCTACGAAGTATGACGGAAGCCAATAGCTTGGACGCATTTGTAAGTAAACTTATCCCCCGATAGTTGTTACAACTTAATTACCACTTGATTTCCTGCACATAAGCTAACCCTGAACTAAAGTCGTTACACATCTTTTTTTGCCTCCTCTCTATTGTTTGAGTCGACGTGTAGAAGTAGTCTAGGGTTAAAAAGCGTTACAGCAGCAGACTTGTCAGAAACTATGTGCTAAAACAGATTGATGATAAGGAAATGGTGAATACCAATAACAGGACAATACAAACACTTTAGATAACACTGCTACAAATAATGTTCATAAAAATTTTCTTTTCTTAATAACATAAAATTTTATAAACTCAAAGAAAATATCCATAAACTTACTAACAATATAGATGGATCAAATAAAGCTTCAGGGATTTGAAAACGTTCATGACCCAATTCAAAATTGAATCCATTTGGAAACTCATAACCAACCATTGGAAAAGTGTCCGCTTGGCTGAAAGACACGTATTTTTTTAAAAAAAAAACAGGCAAAACTTGTATAGTGTAGCGTTACAAATACAAATAACTACATATGAATGTAGGGAGATTTGTGAAAACTGTAAAATCTTCATGATCTAAATCATAAACCAATACTAAAAATCAAAAAACATAAGACGGCTACTTCGCCCTATTATGGGACTCCTCAACAGTGCGCATCTACCACGTCACATCAGAGAATCCAACCCTGAATCTTCAGTTTCGTAGAAGAAACAGCCGTTTAGTGCTTCGAGCTATTCTTTAGTGATCTAGCTAACTGTAAGAATTACACATGATTTGTAATAGATCAATGTTTGCGATTTCAGAACTGCAGAGCCTCTTTCTAATCTTGGAAAGTTCTTAAACCAAGAATATACAACTCAATTATTATTCATGTCATAACCACTAACCTTTGATCATAACGATCTTCAGAAACTTGTAAAACTGACGCCACAAAATCTTGTATTTGGCACTGAAAATGTTAGAAAAAGGAAAGAAATGATTCATAAATGAATATGATTGTTGATTTTTGAGGAAAATTTACGACAGGAAAACTGTAGATTAATTCTTGCAAACTAATATATTATATATTTGGTAGCAAGTCATTAACAATCAGTTTGCACTGTTAAAATATGATAAAGGGTATAATTTTTAATCACAGTTTCGTTAAAAGACTACTGTGTTTAGGTAATTACTCAACATCATTATTGCAAACATAGTGAAACTGTGTGCTTTGTACTCGACTAGCTTTAAGATGAATTGTTAGACGACAAGGTAGGAATTAAGTCTAACGGTTGGATCACTATTTCATCGGTACTTCAGAGTGATCTATGAAATCCATGTATCCTTTAATCAATTATGCTTCATCATTTGATTTCTTTGGTACTTGATCCCGCGCATACATACTCGTTATTTTATTAGGTAAAATGATTCCTATTTTGCCGGGCAGCTTTCTTGGTTTCTGATATCAGTTCACATGGGGGTTGATGTCGATAATTTGGTCTTGTGAGTCGTCATCACTTAAAACACATTGTATCACCGGATATTACCCATCGATAGGTATGGCATTCACCAATTTAACAACATCCAAACGTCTCATTATAAATCTTGAAATCTTAATAAGCAAGACGATTTGGGTTACTGAAATTCTAATCCCACGTAGAGTTAATCTTAACCTGGGTTGATAGTAAAAGACAGAAATGATATTATAAGAACATAGCGAAACTGAAGGTCCTGGGTTCGATTCCCGTATGTAAGACAGTGGGTGTGTACTGCTGAGGAGTCCCATACTTCCATTTTTTAATGGTGGTCTAACTTAGATCAGTTCATGACTTCAGTGAAATTCAACTATCTCCACAGCCTTATTACTTACTTACGCCTGTTACCACTCGTGGAGGAGCATAGGCCACCCACCAGTATTCTCCATCCAACGCTGTCCTGGAGAATCCTTTCTAGTCGCTTCCAGTTGCCATTCATCCTTTCGATGTCTGCTTTCAATTCCATACTCAATGCATCTTCGGTCTTCCTTTTTTCCATTTCTCTTCAGGATTCCAAGTGAATGCTTGAATCGTGATGCGGTTTGATTATTTCCTCAATGTGTATCCTACTCACTTCCAACATCTTTTCATAGTTTCCCCTTCATCTGGAAGCTGGTTTGTTCTCTCCCACAGAAGGCTGTTGTTGATGGCATCTGACCAACGAACATTGAGTATCTTGTGTAGAAAATTGTTTGTAAATACTCGCACATTTTTGATGATGGTCTTGGTAGTTTTCCTCGTTCCAACTCCATACAGTAGAACTTTCTTGACGTTTGTATTGAAGATTCCGACTTCGATATTGGTTGACAGTTGTTTTGAGTCCCATATGTTCTTCAACTGTAAGAACGCGGCCTTAGCTTTGCCAATCCTTGGCTTCATGTCTGCATCACATCCTCCTTATTCGTTGATTAAGCCGCCCATGTGCGTGAAAGTCTCTACATTTTCCAGAGCTTCTACATAACCTCATACTGAAAACATACCTTAATTGTGAAACTATTTTGAATTTTATGAATACGTGGTCGCCTGTTACTTGGAAGGAATTCTTTGCATAATTTTGGTATACTATTTTTCCGTATTATTAACGCATTTTACGTGAGCACATTTTTATTAAAATTATCATTACTACTATTTGTGTACAGACATTTTGATCCGCAACAACCTTGTGGACATTTGGTCCATTTTTTTGTGGCAAATAAGTGGAATTCTCATCAATTTGTACAATGCTATCATAAATAAGAATGGTGTTTTTTGCCTGAAAACTATGCGAGTAACTGTTCGAGATTTTTAGATGGTTACAGGCAACTGTCACCATAGATCTGCATTAGTAATGAAGCAGGGTACAGTAAATATCAATTTCATCGTTGATCGAAACATCTTAGCAATGCCCATTAAGGACCCTGGAAGTGATCAGTAGGCTGCCATCTATGGTTGATTAGTAAATAACTGTTTCATTCCCACGACATGCTTGGAATCTCCCCCTTCTCACAATAACTTTAAGAATCGATTTTAAAGTCAGTCACCTATTCTTCACCGTTTTCAGTATTTCCTCTATTTGATTTTAATTCGTAGTGGAAATAATCTCCAGGATTAAACCAATCACCCCTTATCTCAAAACTAATTTATTTAAAAGTTATTTTTGTGAGGTCAGTAACCGAGTACATACACTTTTATACTCGATTTCACATCACAAATTCAATGTCCAGACTAGTGATACTCCTCAACTGTATAAAGCGAACTGGGTAGAACAGGCTATCATAATCGTAAGCCCAATTAAGTCGTTAACATAAAGTTATACGTTGACATTGATCATAATTTGTGAACATTAGTTTATTGAATTACATTTGACTTTCAATGTAGCCTAGACTTCTTTGACTTATAGACAATTAACAAAACGAACCTTTAAGAACAAAGTATGACTCAAAGTACATGTAACTTAACAGTAATGAACGCGATTGTCTATTGGACTATGATGATCTCCACAACTTGTGTGAGAATATGCAATCCAAAGTGAACTTTGACAGAGAGGTGTCTGAATCTGTGGTCCATCGGTTGATTATTGAGTGTATAAACTAATGGGTCACATCTTCAAAAAAACTGATGATTATTTATGTTATAAGCCGATTTGTAAATACATGGAAAAAGTTCAATTTTGTCATATAGACGGGCTACTTACTTTCAACATATAATTCTCATATGATGTGGAAACAGGTGGTAGATTTGTCCGTTCTTTCCATTTTGCAGGTTCACGTTCATTTACAGGCTCCTAAATAATGTTAATCAATTATAAAAATATTTACATCAATCCCACTAAATTCTGTGAATTATTTCCTGTTGAACAATGATAATAATAATGCAGCTTGACAAGTCATAGTTATTTGTATAAAAGTTTGGATTCGCTTTTATGTCATTGAAATATGTAACGGAATAACCTAATGATCAGAACCATAAGATCTTCAACTATTAAACCACGCATTCACACTTCACTTCATATACATTAAAGTTTGTGTAACCTAGTAGTACTACTAGCCTAAAGATAGATAAAATGCACAACTCAAAGCTGAGTAAATAAATGTGTACTTCGTTGAAATGAGTTACACCATGTTGTAAGGTTTGATGAAATCATTTGTACGTTAACTAAAGTGGAAACAAAGTTTCCAACTGTTAAGCATCAAATTTATGCAAATCACTCAGTCAAATCTTCAACAAGCAACTAAGACCGCTTCCTGTATAGCCTGTCCAACTTTTCAGCCACTAAGTTCCGAGTTTGAAGCCCCCTTTTCCGCTTATTTTCTCTTGGAAAACCGGGTAGTATTATTATCCCTCACAGAGTGGCTAGATCTGTATAAAGGTGCTAGTGTAAATGCTTTGTACAACAACTTTGGATTTTACACGAAAGTACAATTGTTTTAATTTAAGATTATTCAAAGATCAAAGTAAAACAAACTGTGTAAGAAAAATTAAGCTTGATGGTAGTTACTACTGACCTAATTCGTTATCAACAAACTTCACAAATCAATAACAACTAAATATAGTGGAGAAGAATATATATAATCAGTGATTCGTGTCATAATTCAGTCTTGTTGGAAATAAACCGAACAACATTGTAAAACTTAGGAACTACAGTAAAATGTAGGATCGTGATCTTTTGGTTAATATAAGTGAAACTCAATTACCAAATTACACACATATTCAGAGTTGGGTAGCACTGTATGAGGGCTAGTGACACTAACCAGTTGCCCATACCGAACAGGGTTCGGACCATAAACTCGAAAGTTAAAATCGTAGTGATTCAACAACTAACCGACTGTTCAAAAAGACAGGACATATAGTGACAAACTATCGGTAACTAGACAATGATTTAGATGGAATTAGTTTTAAATCGTATCTACCTATCTGCTATTTTATTATTTTCCCAATCTATCGCATAACGCTTAGTTTCATTGATATCGTTGCCAGCAAGCTATGCTATAGTCACTCCAAACATTATTTCAAGAAACAAATCTCTTATGTAACAACAATGAAATTTCATTAACTGGTAGTCATATTTTTCATAATCATAACTTATAAATTAAACGTACATAGATACTTCGTTTTGTACATGAAAATATATGAACAGTAAACCGAAAATATGGTTGAGATAAACGGACTCGATTATTTAATAATTAGTGGTTTCGTGTTTAGCGGAACTACAAAGTGAGTAATTTCGAAGTCAGTTAACGTACTAAGCAGATGTAAACGAGTTGACTAAGTTGACTGATGTTGTCGGGACAAGTGTTACATCTGAGTAACCATCACCTACCCCCAACTAAAAGCTTGTGAATTGGAAAATGATAAGGATTAAATATTGCATAGACCTATAAAACTGTTGACTATTGGATTAACCATCTCCGGAGGCGAATATTTCCTGCCAAGGCTAAATTTATTTTATTTATTATTATTTACTTAAACACAAACATTGGTACAAGTAGGCGCCAAACAGATATGCACCACATAAAGCATTCGATTTGTGTGAGGGCTCGGATATTGCCTGGGTGTCCAAACCGAAACAGGTGATTTTCTTAGGGGCCACACCCGGAGCCTTTGACCTAAAGATATGATCCACACGACAGTGGAACAACGTGAGGAGATGCACGCTCATGGTAGCCGGTGACCAACAATAGATTCATACACCATTTGTTCCGTCAAGATACTGGAGCCCATGTGCGCTATTGGTTTAGAATGAGGGTTTTCCAACTCCCCTAGGTGGACTCTCTGTGTCGCAGACTCCGTGTATAGTCACAGGACTTAGATGATATAATCAAAAAACGGTTGGAGTAGCACTGATGTATGCATTCACTATCTTCCTCTAAATCCTGAATTTAACATTATCACATGCTTTGCATTAACTAATCATGTCCGTCTTTTTAGACTACATTTTTTATGTTCAAATTTTATCATCACTAATATTAATGTCTTGATTGATTTTGTCACTTACCTTGTTAATTTCCCTTCGCTACATAAACATAAAGCGGAGTAACTGATCGATGAACATTTGTACCAGGTTCAAAGTTATTCATGACTGACTGATTCAAACTTAAATGTTTACTACATGAATATCGCTGGAGAACGAATAGCTTATACATGTAGAATCCTACTCAGTATGAGTATCAAAAATGTAGATGAAACTGGGTATACAAGTAAAAGTATGAGTCTTCGACATCGAGTTAGGCTTGTATCATACTTTAAGATTACAAGTATTTACCTATAACGAAGTGGAGCGTAATTTGAACCTGAGAACTGATAGATGTAAAATAAGTGCTAGAAGTGTTTGCCAATCTGGACCGATGAATGTATGTGACGTACTCCATATTGCTTATGACTAATAGACTATTTGAATGAGAGAACAAATAAATACATAGAACCTCCGAGTTACATCTCACAGACGAAAAACAAAGACCTTGCGAAAAATATGTGGTTGAGTACACATAAACGAGTAACAGTGAGTATTTGCTACTCTAAATCATTCATTTTTAACAACTGGTGGTAAATTAAACTCACAAGTCACATTTAAATATTCAAATATTTCCTAGAACATGTATTCCGCTGGTATGCTACATAATTTGGTTGTGTTGGAAATAAGAGGTTACCTTTGATCTGAACAAATAGCATTATTATGAACCAGCTTTTTGGAGACACAATAATAATATCACAACTATCCTACAACATATGATACCGAATCAAACCCCTTGATAAAACAGACTCAAAAGTTTGCTTAATTCAGAAAAGTGCTGCCATGCACATTCGACATCACTGATAACAATTGCAAAATCAACCAGACATAAATCCTCAATTCCCACTCCAACTTCGAAATCATGATACAATGATCTAAAAAATACGACTGACTGAATCCTGACAGAGTGGAGAATGCAGTACCTTGATTTGAATAAATAATAGCACCAGTAGTCTAATTGAACGTCCAAAAGATAGTGCGGATACAATTCGAACTGAATATATATTGGAATCTCGAGATAATTCACATAACTAATATATACAAGTCCCAAGATTCTTGGCTTTGCGTGATAAACCTAAGGAATTATTTCATTTAACTGTAAAGAATGATTTAACCACACTATAGGATAAAAATGACTACATTTCAAATATATTCTATCGAATACTATCTGGTCAGCTGAATGGATAGGGTAAGAAAATTCGTAATTCAGAAACAATGACTGATTTTTTATAGAAGAAAGTGACTTCAGAATGCTTAGAAAGTAATTAATATGCATATTTCACTTTAAACGGAAATTATGGACCTGAACCAGCACACATTCACTTGATGTGTATCGTCAGTCTATGGCAATTAAGCCACCTATTCAAACGTAAAAATATACTGTACATGCTGATTCCAAGAATTTGGAATTATCACAGAATCTAAGGTGTACACTAAACTATAAATTTACCCATAGCATGAATATAAATGCTAGCATACCTTAGATGCGACACGATAATATGGAACAACTTCTATTTTAAGCTCATCCAGAATTAACCTTTGTGCCTGCTGAACAATAAAATCGCCAGCCAAAGGGGAGCGTATAACCTCTTGAGTTAGAACTAAACCATCGTACACGGGGACGGCTGATGTGTGAATAGCACCACAATCCAAAACCAAACCAGTGTGTCTGCCGTTTGCAAAACAAGTTAAAGCAGCGTTCTTGGCTATATAAAATGCTGGAACCTAGATAATAATTCATTTGAAACGAAATAAACACACTTTAAACTTTTCGAACAAAATTTCAGCAATTTTCTCTCGTTTTGACTTTGTATTCCATGAAGGTTCCGAAAAAAGTATCGGGTGATGACTAGCCTCTTCAGGTGTAAGGTACCGTAGCATGTGACTCATAACATCCTCAAAAGCATCCCAGTCATCAACTGTACGAAAGTAAGTTAAGTAGAATCTTACTTAATCCATCTTTAAGAAATGATTGGAGGTCAGTTCCTTTACGAGGTATCAAGATATTTTGGCCAACGACTCTTTTCGCTGGTAGACCTTCTTCATTTCCAATAATCCCAAGAGTAGATGGAATATCAATCTTAACTGATAATTATAAGTTACAAATATCAACCTTAGGGTTATCTTCGCCAGCAAAACCCCCTCGAAGAGAATACGATCCAAAGTCAAAAACTAGTGCCCCAACCTCATCTATGGGAATATTAAAGACAAACTAGAAGTTCGGACAAACCACTCATAGTGAACTCCCCTAACCTTTCAGAGCGCTTGCGCGATGCAATGACCTTAGTGTTTCAATTTTATTACAGTAGCTTGTTAAAACGAAATGACTGAAGTTCATATTTTTATGCAGAAATTCGAAAAAAAACACTTATCTTGGCAGTTTTACCAACTTGAAAGTAACCTTTCCCATGGGTTGGTATACCAACCCATGGGACGGTAATTTCACCCTAACTATTTTGATATCATTCGGCTGACCTATATTTCCAAGCTTTTCAAAATAGAACACGATCTCACTAATAAAAAATACGGGCATTATATTGAGAAAAATTAGCTCTAAATCCAACTAGACAATAACACTTAGTTAACCTTTATTATAAAGATATTCGGAGGACCACAAAAGTAGTTCTGATCTACAATAATATTCTCATTATCTCGATTCTAGGAAATCGTCTAGTCCAACATTCATAGCATAAATGTTTCGCCGGTAACCGGAAATAATAGATGGTAGCGCTTGAGTTGAAAGTCAGAGATATAATTAACATTTACAAGAAAATGGGGTAAAAGCTCAATAAATATTACCAGTGTCCCATAACATAACACTTTGAAGGGAATTTCAGACTATTTACTCTGTTACAGGTATTTAAGAAATGAGTTGGAAGTTCGTTTTGACTACGAGTGTTTTCCTATTTTACCATTAATACAATTTACATTCCACAAGGTTGTGTGTATCTGGTAGTTTGAAATCCCGAAGGCACAAAACGTGAACCACAACCGTAATAATTTATGCACGAGGTTTGGTCCGAAGTGTCTATTTCTCCTTTTAAAAAGATGTTCTGTCGTAGGTATTCTGTCACACGTTCATCATTTGACCTCGTTAGCTAAAATCTGTATATTCTGTAAAGTGAACACAAATGTTAGTATCTGTCTAACGCTGAATCTTTGGAACCTATCCTAGTATATAGTTATTTGGAAAAATTTACTTGATTGACTGGTTCGTTTGAAACACACATTTTATCCCAGAACTTCGACAGTAGTCCCAATTCAGCATGACATTTTCTTAGCTATCTCCATGTTCTCTAATCGACATATGCAAAAGAACAGCAACCACGTAATTAACACATGCACTTCTACTATCTTGGAAGGACCACTCCGGCATTCATATAAGCTCTATTCAAGATTTAGTACGTTAATTCCTGCAGCTAATCGATCACGCAGCTGCATAAAAAGTTGGTCACCGAAATTATACTTGACAGCTCCCTTCTTCAATTCGAGAACAAACTCTACAACATTCTGGTTGTTCTAACGAATCATTAAATAAAATATCGCACTTTCATGACGTTCAAAAGTTGTACACTTTACATGATTTAGTAGCAGTTCTTTTTAAGTTAAGTAAGAACAAAAATGGGCTTATCTGAAAATAATAAATCTTTAATTACGTTGTAGGTGCTTTTCCTGATGAATGCGAGGAAATGAGCCACGATTTTATCATCCTAAACATTTGTTCTGGTCGTTATCCACAAGTGAGACCCTTCCATGTAATCTTCGAAAGCTACAGAATTTTAATGTTTATCCAACTGTTCAAACACAAGCTCCATAGGGGCGCTAATGCATAAATAGAAGTGTTAGAGTTTATATGCTATCTAATAATTCTCGAAATAGTGCGATAATAGGCAGCCAATCTGGAATTATGGTCAACTTCGTTATTACTTATAAGTCTTGCTAATTGAACGTTATATTCAGTTCCTAAGCTATTCTCGTAACCCCCAAGCTAGAAAAGGTGCAAAATATGCGAGAAGCAATGTCCTCCAAAATTTCATTCTATTACAGAAAATATCGGGCTTTTATAACATTTTAGATGTCCTCTAGTTTTTCGAAGATTTCGAAGTGCTACTAAACATAGTAGCAATCAGAAACTCTACATGTGACTTTTCACTTTCTTAATGTTTCTGGCTAAACTCCAAGTGAACGCTGATTGGGTAAAGTGCTTCTTTGTGTTTTCTTGATCCTTCCTTGTCTTTTGCGATAAGTGTTCTGAATCACCCCAACAATTAGTATTGCTCAAATAATAGACCTAATCCTAAAATTGTAGATTTTTCATGATTTGACTACATAATCTATAAGATCTTGCGTGGAAGCCACATCATTATATACACTGGCTATTCGTATCGTAACAATTAACAATATAATGTAAAGAACGAATGTAGGCTGAAGATAGAATAACATATTTAATTCGAGTAAAGACGAGTTATACAAAATGACCACGTCAGTTAGGCTGAGCCGTTCCATCGGATTTATTGAATTACTCCTTCCCGCATTCAGAATTGTTAGCCTTCTCTTCGTGTCAATTTTTGAATACAAATTGGTCCAGTCCGGTTTCAGAAGTCGTGTGTTTAGGGTCCAACGCCAATACAGTAGAGCCAGATGAACACAACTGGAAATTTCAATGGTTAAGAGTTGGCTTCATCATTTCTTTTTTTGTTGTATGATGCCTCCCCGTTGGTAATAAGGTTTCGATTGCTTGGCTAAAAAGTCACATCACGGACTGATTACCTATTCTTTCTCTTTGACAGTCTATTAACGACGTTTGTCGCTTGACTTGATAGTTTCGGGTAACGTTTGATTTCATTGTGTTGGAAATAGTCTGGCTGATTTTGTTTAGTGACCTGTTTTGTTGTATAGTGCCATATGTTGTAACGGATAGGCTTTCAACTGTGTAATAGATGGGCAGCTTAGTACTGAATAAATTATGTACAAATTCTGTGTTTTGATATATCTTTGATTGTTAGTAGCTCAGAGAAGATTCGTACCCTTTGAAGAGGGACGCAGTAATTTGCTTTCATTGAATACAACCTGACTGTGTTGAATTATTTTATATATCCAGGTCAAAAAAATTAATTTTAGCATCTACTGTTAAACTTAATAATTAGCTCCAGATAATGTTCACACTATCGCTTGAACAGGTCCGTGGGATACATTTCGATCCATGCTGGCTATCCTTGACATTGACGAAGCTCAGCAAGCATTTCGAAACCTAGTAATCAGTGTGCGAAGTATCATCGCGTTCGACTTCAACGATAATTTGGCCGACGTTCAATGTTATTTCACTGACCATCAATAAACGTTTCCGAATTGACTTTCTTTAAATAGATATTATCTGCAGTAGTGCATGATTCTTGGTTCTCTATCTTCAGACCTTCAACATGTTTTTTAATTATTTTAAAACGAAGGCCAAGAGACTGAACCTTCATATTCGTGGTGTAGTCGAATTATACATAAAGCCACAGCACGCGTAGTTTCAGCAATAAATGTTTAAGGTCCTGAAAATGAAATGAGAAATGTTTAATACACACAAACGGGAATCTGGAAATTCAGTGTTTTTTTTATTCTCGCATGTGAATCACGTGTATCTTTTCATCTAGCTACCCATTCCCTTCATCATTGCGATGAACCTGGAAAACTCTTATTTCCATGAACTTCAGAGAGGCACACGAATGAAGACAGAATGTTCAAAGATGACAAACAACTTACTAATTGACCATCAAGTTCCATAATTAAGAATAGACACTCGAAACTCTTTAGCTAAACACGCGTCAATTGTCTCTCCTGCAGGAATATTGTTATAATCTATCTTATTAGGAAATAACTGCATTTACTGCCTAGTATTCTTCGGTCACTTTATTCAACCAGTCTCCAAAAAAGGACACGGCTAAGTAAGAAGGTAAATACATTCCAAATAAAAAAGGTTGGATGGAAGAAAGAACCAAAACACGAAGAACTTCAGCACATCCATTATCTATTGGAGATTTTAAATCATTTCCCAACCATCTGAAGGCACTGATTGACTAGAAATTGACCAATCAGATACACAGAGACGATCCTTCAAGGAACATGCTTTGATCTAATATATATGCATATCCCGCCAACAGATATAACAAGAAATGGGTGAGTTGCACGAGAAACCTAGTACCGATGAAACCAACAAAATCCATTCGGTCTCTTGCCTTTATCAACTGAAGTTGTCCGGGTTGCTCATTTCATCTTGCAGGGTTTCTTAGCTGTTCAAATAAGGGAAAGGATCTGAAAGCTCATACACAAGTGCACATGGTCACACGCTCAACAGGGTCTTGGTTACAAAAAATAAGAATTTATAAATGAAAGACATAGCAATAGTAGTTTAGTATGAAACATGATCACATGGAGTGTCGCCTCTTAGAAAAAACATAGTGATGGAACTGCTCCCGACTATTTGTCATCAGACGGCATTTAAATATACGTTGTTCAGAATTCACACGAAGTAGAGAATTGGTTTAATTATACGACCCATATCATGGATATCTCAAAAATAGGCAGAAGACAAAGAAGTGACGATGTGTACGAACATATAAGCCTACTACTGTATAAAACGGTGAATACAAGAACAATTTCATATGCGCGATCGTGGAAGAAAATACGATGTTTTATTCAGATTCCTAAAAGTTGTCAATGTCTTCTGCTACTACATTATTTACGAGATTGGATATTGAAAAACTGGTTGTTCTGTACCATCTGAATCTGAATCCGATGTGCCTTTGTTTTTCGCGGCAGTAAGTGCGCGCTGTTTGCACTCGTGACTCTTGTCTTCGTTGTAATTACGGTTCAAGTTATTATTGGTTTTCCGTGATATTCTTTATTGATCTTTCCACATTCGTTATTTTTATCAAAAAGGACCATTGCAGTTTTTAGATTTTATTATTCAAGTAGCTTGTAGTGTTTGCAGTGTAACTAGCCGTTCATGTCCTTTCGAGGCTTTTCATCTCTTTTTCAGATGGAGAAACCAGTCCAGCACTGTTCTAATTTTACTCGTTACCATGTCTTGCACGTTCAAAGATTGGATAACAGGGATTTACTAAAAATATTGTCAACTTTATTATATCTAAACATAAGCTAAATCTGTTGACTCTTAGAAAGACGACTACCTGTCAAATGGAAACTCGATATATGTTTCAGGCTTGACGCTTTCGGTACCTGGTAACCAACTATTGGCCCATGAGTTCATAGCCATTACATCTGATTCGGTCTGGCTAATCGGATAGTATCTTAAATATTTACTTAGTATGTGTGGCCTAAATATTACCATTCAGATATGTACATGGACATTGAGTCTTGCTTATTATTATTGGTCTTATTCTATATTGTATTTTTGCTGCAATATAGAATTCTCAGCACAAAGTATTTCAGCGAGTTTCTGTTTCTTATTTCTTGGTCGATATTGACGGTAAATATTGAGTAGTCGCCACTTAGATGTTAGCATTTCAGAAACCGACATCTGAATGATGTCCATTTTTTCAATCCATATTACGAGCAATTACAATGTCTCCGATTGTACCGAGAGAGGTCGTAAACTTTTCACAAACGCACCTGAATGGGAAACAACGAACCGGAACAATATGAAGTATGCAGTAATAAAAGAGCTCAACATTTTGGGAAATATAGTTTGAACATACTTCATCAATGTAATAGATTCTAAGTCGTATCTCCGACCACAGTTAACTTCTTAAACTTACGCCACATCTCGTTTCGGCCACACTTAGTTTTGTAATGCATGACTTTTTAACCCACCATTATGCATTAAAGTACACGGGGGTTGAGCATATCTAACACTCGTCCTAACTATCTTAGTCGATAAACATTTACGACCTCATCAACTGACCTGCCTAGTACGCTATCCCTAACTTCAACAGTGCTCACTCTGCTGTTCCATAGTACACGAGTAGCACTTCAGATACCTACTTCCAGTCTTTATGTTTCTTATTTTCATAAGCCATGTTTCACAGCCACAGCAATCTGTTGGATAGCATCCTTACTCCCTGGTTTGTAGACAGGCATTTGACCGTCGCCACAAGTGATGCAAGTTAGCTAATACCAAATAAGTTTCTTAGATCCATTATAAGACCTTATCAGTCATTAATTCCAGCCTACCATAGCTGATGAAACTTAGATGATATATAAAATGACTGTCGTGCTCAATTACCTTACCCTTAGGGTCATCCTAGACGTTGATACAGACTGGTTCTAAGGCAACATTTTTCATTCAAGGAGAATGAAATACATATTCACTATGTTTGTGTTGCTACTCAATGTGTTTGGAGAACTGTTTCGCCAGTCATCAAACAGGACTATATCGTCTGTGTGTTCTAACCCTTCTAAATTAACCTCTCCAAAGTCTGATGATTGTGAACTCAAGTAACTTTATCATTATGCAATACGCCAGAATGTACATTATTGATTCTATTTCAAAATACCATGCACCTTAATAACTACTGTTTAATTGACACATTATAGATGATGGATCATGTGATGAATTATACCTCAAAAAGTCCTGAGAAGTCCAGTCCGAGTTTTCCAGAGGATGTGGAAGATGATGATGAAGATCCAATGGACTTGGAGCCATTAAAATATTCTTCTCTTCGTCAACATGTAAACAACAATAACAACATTAATAATGAAAATAATCGCAATAATAATACAATCAATCATTGTGATGATGATGTTGACGAACAACTCGATGTGACAATGTTACCACCGGAGGATGAAGATGACGATATCGGTGGAACAACTCGTGGATTCATGTTAAATGTTGATAGCCCACGTCATCCAACTGATTCAACTGAAAAGAAAGTACATTGGTCAAATCAAAATGTTCAAACATTGTTAGATTGTGTAGAAAAACATTTGGATGAATTTAATATACAAAAAAAGCATAAGCAAGTTTGGCAAATTATTGGCACAGAAATGGAATCATTAGGTTTTACTATGGAACATTGTTACAATAAATGGAAGAATTTACGTCGTGATGTTCGTTTATTGGTGAATAATCCACAAAAAGCTGTTCGTAACGCCGATATTCTACGACGTGTGGCTCGTTTAATCTTAGTAATCTATCCAAATATTGATGCTACAACTATGCAAGTAACCGGTGATCGTATCAGTACAAGTAAATCTACACCGAATACACCAGGTGGTCCTGGTAGTTTGTCATCAGCCAGACTTACATTATCCTCATCATTACACGCTCCAGATTCACCATTATACTTTGGTCTATCTAGAACGCGTACACCACATTCCTTAACACCGAATTTTCATTCATTAAATGGTACAAAATATAAAACTGAACAGTCCAATTATGATACAACAACTAATACTCCCACTACTTCTGTACCTGGTACTGCATTGTTCACCAGTAATTCACGTTGTTCAGACAATGATAAAAAACATCATGTATCATCTACGCCTAATTCAACAAGTCATGACAATAATACAACAATTTCACAACATGCTAATTCTGGATTTCCATTCATTTTTAATCCCGCAGCAGCTGCTCTTCTAGTTCAGTCACAGCTATTCAACGATTTACTACGTCAACAACAAACACAACTACAAGATGATTCTATACCTTTGGATAGTATACAACAACGTGAACAATTCTTTGCTCTTACTGCCTCTCTAAAAAATGCTTTGCACTCTACTAATAGTCCAAATACCACAAATGGTGGTAATGCTGCACTTACACAGCATACTACTAATACAAATAATAATGGTATTAATAATGCCAATAAGAGTATAATCACAAATGGTAATGATTTTAATACAGACAATAACAACAACAACGCTAATAATTCATTGCATGTTGCCAATTTAGCTTCTAATTTGTTGAATGGTTTAAACGGCATGGATACATCACAATATCTGAATTTATTGGCATCTGAAGCAGGTTTACTGAATGGTAATACGACTACTCATCTTAATAATTATAATAATACTAGTCATCCTCATCATCAACACCAGCCACAACAACAGTCATACACTTCTATATCCGACCGATTACCGCCTGGTAGTGAGTTGGCTGGTGTTGTCCAGCGTTTACTCAATGAAGAGACTATTCATTTACGCTTGACCGATATGGTTACACATTTAGCTGACGAGTTACGGGCAGCTGGTCTACGTAGACGTGCCACATTAGATCAACTATTAGAAATTATGCAAGGTGGGGGCGGCGGTACCACCTCTGGATGTGTATCGGCAGTCGGAACAAATACATCCATGAGTCTTACTCACAAAAATTCAGATACTACGCATCGTGTTTAGTGAGTAATTATAAAACCGACGGTGGAATATTTATATGGGATTTAATTGTTTTTGTGTATCTTATAAGAAACAACTATCAACAAGGTCCGATGAATCAATAGAGTAATACTGATGTCTATGGATATATTATATGTAAAAATGAGAAATCAAACCGGTAAATTCCAGTTGTTGTTTTTTTTAGCTAAAAACCATTTTTTGTTGTTGTAAACTTTTATATATTAAGAAGGAAATTTTCTTGTCGACCTGTGACGATTGTGTTCGCAGTGTTTATTTAGGGCAAAACAATATGTAGAAAGCATTTTGTGTAAAATCAACGGTAGATTACTGTTACTACTTCCACATCATCGAGTGTTTGTTGATTCTATGTTTCCTTCTTCTCTTTCTCTCTATTTAAAAATCTCTATATGTATTCTAATCACACAAATTCCATTGTTTTGTTTTTACCTATTTTTCTCTGGCAATGTAGTAACATTGGATATTACTGCCACTTTACTAAGAAGTAGAGAGGAGCAGTGAATTGTGTATCATAGGATATCTCATTTTGTTAATTGTCTTTTCCTTTTTTTAAAAATTTTCTACAAAGATACAACCATTCTTTTCCACCGGTTCTTTTACAATTTTTTACGTAATGCATTTTATTTGTATGTTGTGAGGTGTTTTCTACACGCGTTCGCACACGCACGCCGAAAAGTAAAACTCACATTTCATATTATTATGGAGCATTTATTAATTAATTTTGAACAGCGCCGGGATTTTTTATATGAAAATAATCATCTTAAATTTTAAAAAAATAGAAAATGTCGTCTGCATTATTATTCTCGTCCTCATTATCATCATCATCATCGTTGTCATTCGAGTCATTAATCTGTTCCCTCATGAAGTTTCATAATTCCGAATGTATTTCTATTTCCATATTACATTAGATCTGTCCGACTAATCCATATGCTAAGGGTTGTTTTTATACATATATATATGAATCCATCTTCCCCTATTCAAAAAAGCAGCAGCTCTATTAATTGTGGTTGTTTTTGTGTGTACTTTTCTTTTGTCAGTAACTGACTGGTTTAAAAAGAAGAAACTTTCGAGTTTGTTTTTCTTTTTTGTAAACAAATCTAAAAGTATGGCTGTGGTTTCAATAGTTCTTTTTTTTTCTACAATTATTATTTCTATATTATTCTTTTTTTAAGAATGTTACCCTCGTCTTATTCAATTTTGTTTTTTGATAGGTAGACATTAATGTTTTTGTTTTTGTATGTATTAAGTGTCATCTATCATTAATAAAAAACAAACAACAACATTTTAACACTTGTCCAACCTTGCACTTCATTTGTTCCATAACCAACCAATCCCTCTTGTGGAAGTATATGTATGTTGTTTCAAAACAATAATATTTTTGATATCTATACCCATATATATATACGTATATTTAACTGGTAAAATCTGGTTTACATTTTGTTACTACTACTACGACTACTACTACTATTACAGTCAATATATACTACTATTTATTTATCATTATTAACTGTTCTTCATGACTTTGTTTTTCTTCTTCAAATCAATGGGATTATTTTAGATCTCGTTTTTTTGTGTTTTGTAAACTTTTTTTTGAGTAGAGAATAGAAATCTTGTCATTTATCATTGAATTTCTCTTTCTCATCTACATCTTAAGTAATGATGATTAGTTGTTGCGTACATGGGGACATTAAATGATAAAACTTTAAGGGTTTTTTTTTTGTATTATTATTATTATTGTATTAACTCTGCAGCATATCTAACAACTCTAATCCGGTGTTTGTTTATCTATGAAAATTCTTCGACACAATGAATATATACATACCAAAATTGAATCTGTTTTTTTCTCTTTTCTTTCTTTCTTTATGTGCAACTTTTCTTCTTTTTTTTTAATAAAGAAAAAAATCATCACTTCAATTATAATTCATTGTATGGACGAACTTCTTTATCATTTATGTATGTAGATGAATATGTATCTCTCTCTTGATGTGTGCATTTTTCTCTTTCCTAAATATGAAACCTGTTTACTGTCGAATATTTCCGCCTTGTAGTTTTTTTGTTTGTTTTGCTTTTTACTATTGAAAGAAGCATATTTGGCTTCAATACATTCTCGGTTATTATCTTACTTTTGTTATAAACATCAATATTGTTATCATTATTGTATTTTCAGTATTTCTTTATTCATTTCTATAAATAAATTCACTCAAATACGTTCCATTTTGAAGAAGAACAAGAAGAAGAAAAAAGAAATTATTTTTAATACTCTACTATATTGTGGTAGACTGTCCTAGTTTATGATTACACATAGGATGCTCTATTTTTTTTTTGACATGCTTTTAGTCCTTACCCTCATCCCCACCAACCCGTCATCATTGTTTAGTAATAAGGAGATCTATTGTCGCTATTTTTTTTTCTCTCGTTCTAAACTCGACTACTTTTTTGACCAAAAAAAACAACACATTTTTGATCTTATTTTTCACAATTCTCATTATTCCATCGAGTTGTTGTTGTTGTTGTTGTTGTTTTTTATTTAAAGGAAGACTTCATTCATAGAAAGATAAAGATAGTCTTCATTGAATTAATCCCTTAATACCATAACACTTATGCAACAGACAAATATATTTTTACAAAAACATGAGTTTTTTTTATTAAAATCTAAATGATGAACTATAGTAGTCTATTTATCAGAATAATTGGATTCATCTAATTAGACAGAGTTCAATCAGCTAGTATGTATTTGGTTAATTTGAATGCCATGTTGTTGTTGTTGTTGTTGTTGTTCTACACGTTACAATCTCTTCTTTTATCTTTCACCGATCATTACAAAAATCGCAAAATCTCGTCTTTTCTTTCTTTTTTTTTCATGTATCACAATAAGAAAACAATTACCCTTTGATTCAAATGAAGTGACTATTTTTTTTCTCACCATCGATGTATTTCACTCTGATATTTTCCTGTTATGTTAGTATATATATATGTCTTTTTTTTTATATATTATACCTATTCCATATATCTTGGCTGTTTGCATTTCTCATATTCCTTTTGTTTTCAGATCTGTTTTATAAGTGGCAAGTGTAGGTGAATATGTTGTACACGGGGGTTTCTTTTTTTTTGTTTATCGTACATACATATGTATATTATATAATTGTAATTTTTTGTGCGCTTTTCCACATGAATGTTTGCTGTTGTTAATATCAATGGTATCAGTAGTACTAGTAGCAGTAGTAGTACTAATCGTAACTAGTTGTACAACATACTACTAATATGAATTTTAAATGAATTATTTTTATTTTTGCCATGTACATAATTTCTATTGCATTCACACATAATTAGTGTAATTTCTGTAAACTCTTTATTTTTCTAAGTTAAAATGGGTTATGGATAGATCAGTGTATCCAGGATGAGGCAATTATTAAAGGAAATCAGTTTTCAGTCATTCAAGTTTTGGGGATTCGAATCAGTCTCCATCTTCGTGACTGTTTTAACGAGTCAATCGAGCTATATTTTCTGCAACATTTATTCCTTTAAATGGTATCTTCTTAGCCAGTTAGTTAGAGAGTGGTAAAAGTGGAATTAGTAATTTGAGGTCCGATAGCAAAACCGTACTGCTGACTATACAGGGGTTGAGATGGCGGTAAGATGTTTCCCTCAGATAAATAGTCTTCAGCGTTGCTGACCTTCCTTAACCGAAAGAAAATGTCAGAAAAGATCGACCCTAAATAATATAATGGCCAACATATTTCGATTGACAGGGGTAAGGTTTCAAAGCTACACAAGTGTGATCGACCTTGAGTCTTTTGACTTTGCTCTGCGGTCTTGATCCTAGATTGTCAAGATCATCCAAACCCAATCTTTCAAAGGTCTTTCATACACACAACGTCGCTCAAGACCACCTGTAGTTTAAGAAACGGGGTAGTTTCACTGAAATGTAACTCAAAACCTTTACCAGTCGCAATAAGCCTCACTAATAAACAAAGTGATAAGTAGCTATCGTCGAAGTAAACTTACAAATATTTTTCCTCTTGTTAGTGTTGATCGGATTTTAATTGACTAAGCCCTTAATCTGAACAAAAATCATGATGATTGGGCAGTAAAAGCTACAGATCCTTGTCTTTTCGTTCCTGATTGTCGACATGACATAACGTGTTTTCCATGATACTAGTGATCCTTTAGAGACTAGTTCCAGTCGTACTCAACTTTTCAATTAAGAACTGCGTCGCTAGACTGTAAGAACTACTCTATGAGAGAACGACTTATTGAATAAAGCTTTACTGAAATTAAGTGATCAAGTATTTATTCGTCCAACCATTATAAATAAAGGCTTTTGGCCAACTATTTGTAATTATTTGATGTCTGGATAGTTAATTTTTTAATATTCGTACTGATCACAAGCGTAGATCAGTTGAATGTAACTTCTTTTGTCTGGAACATGTTGCAAAGTTCCAAACATGGTTAGCGTAGACAAAATACTGTTAAGTATAGCTAATAGTAATCCATAGCGAACTATTTGCATCTGGGATCATTGTATCTAGTAGGCTTTTGTATAAACTCATTAAACAAGAATATAATAGTAGGCGATCTTCGTGTATTCACATATCTGTTGCGCCGACACTGAACTTCAGAAATATGCAACTCGTATCGTTTCTTTAGAAATTCAAAATTCTTGTAAAATTTAGCTCGTTCTCTAGGTAGTCTTGCGCTACAATTGTCTAGCTGATTACTTAGCAGTAGTTCATAGGTTCATTTCGATTATGGCGACATAGTTATCACGAGGTTTGAGTTATCCGTTCTATGATATTTATTTGAGTGTTTTAGGGAATCTACTAAAACCAACTGATTAATAGACTACTGGATTTTGTGAATCTTGACGGATTACTTTCAGTTTTGTCTAATGGCTAAAGCTACATTTAATGTATGGATATGCTTTCTTTGTTCATTTAGATAGTAGTTTAATATATCTATTTTTCCATTCTGAGCAGTGATGAAACCCACTGCACTATTACAGGCTCTTCAAACCCTTACATAATTATTGTGCCTCAAAGGCCTATACTCTAATTTGTAAGTCACTTCCGATTCTTGTTTTGTCTATCAATATTACTGAGCTTGTGTATAGTGCCGTGATGTAGGGAGGCTTTTTAAATAATAAACAATACTAATCGATAAACAACGCAAGTTATTTGATATGTCCAAGTAATATTTGCATTTGAGACCAAGTTATCAGCTCAACTCCATCGGTGAACTGATATTAAAAAAAAACGCAAATAACGAACCAAAATGTTACCATTTAAAACATATTTATGGTTCGTTAGTACTTCAGATCGCTTATCCATTATGTTAAATGTATATTGGTGATCAGCTTTTATCGCTCAATACTTGGTATGAATTATTTAAGAGGTTTGTTTCTCAATAAAAAGCATATATCAACCGTCATATAACCGGTTTTCCGTGTAATCATTGTATCTTTTTGGAGACTGCTAATAACCTTAAAGAAATCTTGACACTCAACTGTAATTCATTGCAGAAGATTGTTCCCAGTTCGAAGAGTACCAGAGCATTTCTCTCTCGAGTTTTAATTTATTAAATTTCTGATTGATTAAAAGCGACAATTATTTCCTACTGAACCCATAATTATCTTAAAAGTTTGATTGATGCGTCCGCATGTTCGGAAATATCTTAGAGTATTTCTTATGTTAAGCAGTCATAAAGAATCACTTGTTACTATAGTATTTCTATAACCTTTAGGCAAAAAACTTTTCGGGATATGTCTGGTCTTTGGTAAGAAAATATTTTACTGTGAACGGTAATCAATACCATGCCTGTTTGGTGCTTTAGTCCAATTTTCCATACCATATTACAACAAAATTAATTGCAAGAGATCAAACCGTGAGAGTATAGTTTGGACGGACTGAATGAGAAGGTATGTAAAAATATTGGGATTCACCATCGAGAGGAATATAAGGAAGGAATGGATTTGGGTTAGTGCAAACGATTCTGGAGGTACCTGAAAAGGAAATTGGATTAGAGGTGGTCTTAGTCACCTGGGAGCGTGACCGCAGTGCCCAAGGGACAACTGTTTGAGGTCGGTCACACATGACCTTTTTATGGGTAATTTTTGTGTTAGCTCCGTACTTGTTGAGACCTTACCGCCGGAGACGGATATCCGTGGGATTATAAGTCGCCCAACTGCTCGTTACAGATATTACGCGGACATCGATCAAAGGGTTTGGATCTACCAACGATCAGTGACTTCGTGAACTGGTGCCACGTTTTGGTTTGTATGCCACCATACTCCATCAGCAAATATCGCCCTCGAGGAGGACAGTAGTCAGACATAGGTAACATTATTCAAAGAACTTCAGTCGGTGAAGATTTGCAAGCTTTCTGCAATGATTGCCTGGTACTCTATTTCTTTACGAGGTTGAAAAAGCTATAGGAAATCTGAAGCGTAAGAGAGCAGCAGGCCCTGAGATTTTTAAGGATTGCCGTCCTATATTAGCAGCGAGATTAACTGAGGTCTTACGTAGAATCCGAGAACTGTACGTAATCCCATCTGACTGGTCTCAATCTCTGATTGTGCCAGTCTATAAGAAAGGACAAAAGTCTTGTGACAATCACAGAGGAATCAGTTTGACTAATATAGTGTCTAAAATATTAGCTTCAATAATACTTCGACGCCTAACCAAAGCTCGTAAAGAGCAGACTAGAGAAAACCAGGCCGGTTTTCGACCTGGACATGGTTGTATGGACCAGATATTCACACTACGTCAGGTCCTAGAACATAGACACACATTCAAGCGCCCCACAATCGTAGCATTTCTCGATCCTAAGGTGGCATTTGACTCTGTTGATCGTGAGGTTCTGTGGCAGTGTTTGTCACTGAAAGGAGTACCAAATAAGGAAATTAACCTTATGAAGACTATCTACTCGAACACAACAGGTCGAGTGAGAGCTTATGGCGAACTGTCATCAGAATTGATTACCATGATTCTTACCTACCAATAAACAAATTGAGACATGATAAAAGATGCCGAATTTTCATCGTTATGTTTTGCAATTTTTTTTCATTTTATCAGTTTTCATGTACAAGTTAGGACTTATCAACTTCATTCTTTTCCTTATAAATCATATGCTCCGTGACTTACCTCTCGGATACAGAACGGTATCTTTTGATTAAATAATTGGAAGCAGGTGTACTTCATCATTATTCCGCCCTGAAAACACGTCTAAACATTACCATATTGTGGAGAGTCAAGTAGTATAATCTGTGAAAAGAAGATGAAAACAGATATTTCGAAGACTTACCATGCGGCTAGATTTTTTATTACTCGAAAGGCAACGAACATGATTCCATACTGGTTTCATTATTGAGTAATTAATTATTTCCAGTTCACAATTATCTAGATAGATGCATCGAAATGGAGTAAACGAGCTCTATAGATTAGCGTAGTAGAATATATACACCTTGAACATACCCTGATAATTCTTATGCAAATTTTATTTTCAGCAGTGATATGTTAAACGTTCGTTCATCCCATACTCACCATTTATTGATTTTCTTTCTGCGATCGTTAACCTTGAAAGTACTTTTCATCAAGCAATGGTATTAGCTACCAAACTAAGCGAAAGTCGACACGTGTTTCGTTGTAGTTTGAAACTTCAATGAAATACATACGTGGCCTGATCAGGTATCTAACCCAGAATCTTCATGTATCGTGGAGACCTTTCTTCGTTTTTATACAAAATCATGTAAAAATGAATGATCATAATGTTCGAAATATTCATTACAAGAATATATTCACGTATAAAGACTTACTGATCGGCTGTATCCTCTCATTACACTATTAGAGTATTCATTCGGTTATTTTTAGTTCATCTTAGACAGTCAGTCAGCTGCAAAGTAGGACTAGGCACATATGTGCTTCGGTCCAAGTTACCATACTTCATTAGCACAACATCTTGAACACCAAATTCACAGAAGCAGTTACTTCAGTAGTGGTAATATATAAAAGAAAGATTGTGTATAAGCATATAATATAGGAAGAAAGAATTAGTTTGTAGTAAGAAAGATATTAAGCAATTTTAATCTCAGTTTAAAGGAAGATAGAGAGTGTATACACCGACACCATTGTGATCGATTCTCAGCTATGTCACTCAGTGTTACAATAGTCACGCAGACCCCAATCAAGTAGTCTGTATCTATCAACATGGCTCAGACCAGAAGTTAGTGACTTCAAGCACTGATGCTACGTTTTGGTGTGGCCGCCCCTAACTTTCTTACAACCATCCCCAACACTAATCAGCATTGAGCGTCATGGTAATCAGTGTTCAGGCATACGTAACACGTGCCCCAACCATCTCAGTCGATGAAGATTCACAAACTCATCAACTGATTTACCATCATTCCCTAATACTCTGCGTCTAACCTCACTATTACTTACCCGATGATTCCAGCAGATGCAAGCAATATTTCTAAGTGATCTGTCATCATATACTCAGTCAGTCAGTCAGTCAGTAACAACGTAGAACTTCGTACGTACGTACATCAGTTCGAGTTGCCACACCACATTAGCACAGAGATGCAGTGGTCGATTCAAATCCCGTAGTGGTAGAGGTAGCAAGAGTATAAGCAGTAATCGGGAAGATTAGGGTTTGGAGATGTTATTTAAAGAGTATAATCCAGTGAAAGAAATTTGGAAAGAGGGAAAAAGGGACATGAAGAATTCAGAAGATTAGAGTTTTGGAGAACACAGAGAGTGGATGCACCTGCGCCATTGCGAACGATTTTGAGCCATGTCATTCAGGGTCTCTAACCATCGGTTGCTGTCATCTCGCGGTCCCCAACCAGGTAGTCTACACCTACCAACATGACTCAGTTCACTTGTCAGTGACTTCATGGACTTGTGCCATGTTTTGGTTTGGCCGCCCCTAGCTTTCTTCCAACCTACTCCTATACCACTGAACATAGCACGTCGAGGCAGTCGGTCGTTGGGCATACGTAACACGTGTCCCAGCCATCTCAACTGATGAAGTTTCACTACGTCATCAATTGATTTGCCATCCTTACCTAGTACCCGTTTCCTAACAACTGTGTTACTTACTCGATGGTCCCATGATATACGAGCAATGTTTCGAAGACACCTATGATCGAATACTAGTAACCTACGGATATCCTCTACTCTTATCGGCCATGTTTCACTGCCATAAAGTAGGACGGAACGAACTGCTGCACAGTAAACACGTCCTTTGGTTGATAGACGGATATCTCGCCTACGCCATAAATGACGCAAGTTGGCAAAAGCTAGTCGAGCCTTCTGTATCCGTGCTGAGATTTCGTCACACACCAAACCACAAGGGCTGATGAGACTTCCAAGATAAGTGAAGCGGTCGACACACTCAACTACTTCACTCCCTATCACTAGTTCGGGTGTCGATGTAACCCAATCCTGAAGCAACATTTTGCATTTCGAGGGAGAGAATCGCATCCCGAACATGCTTGCATTGTTGCTTAGAGTGGTCAGAAGACTCTGCATTTTGTCAGCGTCTTCACCAAATAAAACTATGTCATCTGCATATTCTAAGTCAACAAGTGAACCTCCTGGTAGAAGTTCAACCCCTGTAAATTTAGATGAGGAGAGTGTTATCTCTAAAAGTACGTCAATGACAAAGTTGAACAAGAATGGGGAGAGTGGACAGCCCTGACGAACACCACTTGAGGTGATCAATTCTATTGACAGTTCGCCATAAGCTCTCACTCTACCAGTTGTGTTCGAGTAGAGAGCCTTTATAAGGTTAATGTACTTCTTTGGTACTCCTTTCAGTGACAAACACTGCCATAGAACCTCACGGTCAACGGAGTCGAATGCCGCCTTAAGGTCGAGAAATACTACTATTGTGGGGCGTCTGAATGTGTGTCTCTGTTCTAGAACCTGACGTAGTGTGAATATCTGATCTATACAACCACGTCCAGGTCGAAAACCAGCCTGGTTTTCTCTAGTCTGCTCTTCACGAGCTTTAGTTAGGCGTCGAAGTATTATTGAGGCCAATATTTTAGACACTATATTAGTCAAACTGATTCCTCTGTGATTGTCACAAGAGGACTTTTGTCCTTTCTTAAAAACTGGCACAATCAGTGATTGAGACCAGTCAGATGGGATTACGTCCAGTTCCCAAATTCTACCTAAGACCTCAGTTAATCTTGCTGCTAATACTGGACCACCATCCTTAAAAATCTCAGGAGTAAACCTGTCAGGGCCTGCTGCTCTCCCTCGTTTCAGATTTCCTATGGCTTTTTCAACTTCGTAAAGGGACGGAGGACTTACATTAACTTGCCATTCAGGTTGACTGGAGATCGTGGGAAACCGAAGTGTGGCTGAAGGCCAGTTGAACTGATCCCTAAAGTGTTCTGCCCATCGATCCAATCTCCTGGATTGAGAATGAATAATATGTCCATCTTTCTCTGAGATTGTTTCGCTAACGGTCGGGTTCCTAATTCCGGTTTCCTTAACGAGTCTAAACAATTGTCATCATATACTAGTAGCTTACGAATATCTTCTACTCTTACTGGCCACGTTTCGCAGCCATAAAGTAGAACATGACAAACTGCAGAGCAGTATACTCCTCCCTTAATTGATAGGTGGATATCTCGCCTTCGCCATAAGTGACGTAAGTTGGCAAAATCCGAACGAGCTTTCTGAATCCGTACATAGTTCATCTTAAAGTTTGTATAGAAAACCAATCCATCATGATCATAACTTACACCATTTTTTAGTATCTTCAATGCTCCTGCGAATATCACTAAATAAAATAATTGCAAACATCAGATATCCAGTTCTCTGGATTTATACTTGACATAAGGTCAAATCAACCTAACTGCTTTGAATGAATAAATATATGGAGTTTTCTAACTCAAGAAGACTGGATCAAAATTGTGTCCTAATTCAACATTCCTCAGTACATACACGTATGCATATACGCTCCTTTGAATTTGATGCCTTCAAATTTTGTAGTAAGCACAATAGCTTCAGATTGCTAATTCTTCATCATAGGCCAGGTCGTGAATCAAAGGTATCTTCACAATCTACTCAATAAACAGACATTTTTACAACAATATTATTGTTTCATTGTTAGGAAATACTCTTGAAGATAATGTTTAAGTAGTTTTATATCTGTCATAACTTTAAACCTTGCTGTGTAAAAATAACGAAATGATTATTCCTTGTAGGATTTACACCTAGATCGTAAAAGACTTAAATGACAGAAAGATATAATTCTTGTGTCAATCTTAAAAGTACCTAAGGAAAATACACAATATCAGTTAAAGGTAAAAAGAAAAAAACAAAAACAAATACCATTGTTTCATGGTAGATGAGCCCCAAATGCCCTGGTACAACCGAGGGTGGAGAGAGTCACCCCTCCTTTTTCAAATGCTCTCACATGGCCACAAATATACAACCACTGCCACAGAAGTCCTACTCACTGCTTTCTCTCTGTGGGGGTGTTGTTTACGAAATTGAGAGAACGAAAAGCGAATGTCCGGTGCTTTAACCGGGTTGGTGGATATGTAGGATCCACCTATGGGTGATGTGTTGTTTTGTTCTGCGACGAACAAGATTAGACACAAAGTATCCATCACTCACCAAGTGCATTGTACCAAACAGTTCCCTTCGTATATCTATCTTTTTGCTGAGTGATTGTTATATGGCAGAGTGTAATTTACATTAAAATTTCATTTTAAACGTAAAATGTAATTCATAAATGTCTATTATGAACATGATCAGTACAGTGTAATTCAACATGCCGAATAAAAAACATAAACATAGAAGTTAGATCTTGAAACCAATTCTTGAATGGAACTTACACTAATTCATTTACAAAATAAACGGCGAAATAATTAAATTGTTCTGAGTACAATAAACTTCGTGAACATTAAAGCACATTACAGTTAACCTCAACTATAAAATTCTTAGTTCATTTTAAAGGTTGAAAGTTTCACAACAAATCATTTTATTGCAATGGTTGAGATCATGAGTCAATTGAAGCTAAACCACCATGGAAAACCTGGAAGCACTAGATAGCCGTTCCGTCCGATTGTGGGACTCCTCAGCAGTGCGCATACACGACCCCGCCTCGCGAGATTCCAACCCTAAATCTATCAGTCTCACACGTGAGCGCCTAACTTCTACACATCTGAGCCAACATCCAATGGTTTTAATGTCTAACTTCAACTAATCCACGAAATTAAGCGACACATCTATTGTCTTCAGTGAGTTTTTGTCTCACTAGTGACTGGTTTCAAGAGGTATTTCCTAGAGTTCTAGTGTAAAGCAGTGACCAGTAGAGTTCAACCAGGTCTGTTGTGAAATAGTAACTCACTGTTGATAATGGTGGATGTGTCGCTCAATTTCGTGGATTGGATGAAATTAGACATTAACACCATTGAATGTTGGATCAGATGTGTAGAAGTTAAGCGCTCACTTGTGAGACTGATAGATTTAGGGTTGGAATCTCGCGAGGCGGGGTCGTGGATGCGCACTACTGAGGAGTCCCACAATCGGACGGAACGGCCATCTAGTGCTTCCAGGTTTTTCATGGTGGTTTAGCTTCAACTGACTCATGATCTCAACCATTGAAATTACCATAATATCCACAAAACCCCTTCTAATATTGATCATTTTATGATCAAGTGAAGCATATCCTCTCAACAACAACAACAAATTTACATGAAGAAAACATATACTACTATTATGAATGACGTCACTACTTAAGATAACACTTTATTCAATCAATGTATACTTATTTGACCAACCCATTTTAATAAATTGACCAAATAATTGTATTATTAAATCAGGGCGCAGCTCACTAATGACAATCAATATAGAAGGGAAAAAGTCAACTTTTTATCTTATCCAGTTTTAAATTAAAAATTCTTAATTAAAGTTAGATTATCCTAAATGTATTACAATTCATCATCATCACCATATATATAGACTCTATACAAAATAATTGATTGTTGCTCTGATTGTTCGAAAGGGTATCAGCCTTGCGATTTCCAAAGAATAACGCCTTTCGTTATGAGGCGTCATCATTCTTCTGGAAAAAAATATCCTTTAATTCATCATAAAGATAAATAACAACTGTGATAGAGTTCGATGGAGAATACTGATGGACGACTTATACTCCTCGATGAGAGATAACAGGTGTAAGTAATTAAGTTACACGATGGATACTGTTGTCAGTCAGTCAGTAACAGCGTAGAACTTCGTACGTACATACATCAGTTCAAGTTGCCATACCACATTAGCACAGAGATGCAGTTGTCGATTCAAATCCCGTAGTGGAATAGGTAGTTAGAGTATAAGCAGTAATCGGAAAGATTAGGGTTTGAAGATGTTATTCAAGGGGTATAATACAGTGAAATAAATTTGGAAAGAGAAAAAAAGAGACAAGGAGGATTCACAAGATTAGAATTTGGGAGAACACAAAGAGTAGGCGTACCTGCGCCATTGCAAACGATTTTGAACCATGTCATGCAAGATCTCTAATCATCGGTGGCTATCATCTCGTGGACCCCAACCAGGTAGTCTACACCTACCAACATGGCTCAGTCTACTTGTTAGTGACTTCGTAGATTTGTGCCATGTTTTGGTCTGGCCGCCCCTAGCTTTCTTCCAATCTACTCCTATACAACAAAACATCGCACATCGAGGCAGTTGGTGGTTGGGCATACGTAACACATGTCCCAACTGATGAAGTTTCACTACTTCATCAATTGATTTGCCATCCTTAACTAGTACCCGTTTCCTAACACCTGCGTTACTAACTCGATGGTCCCAGTATATATGAGTAATGCTTCGAAGACACCTATGATCAAATACTAGTAACCTACGATACGGGTGTGCTCCTGCATTTAACAGAAGAAAGATGATAGATAAATTTGTCATTTTGAAAATATTTAGTCTTGATTCGTAAATTTACTTTGTTTTTCCTAACTATACCCTAACTTGGTCAAATCATTCATATTACTTGTAGATTAAGTCATGTATATTTTAAACCATCTGTCTATCACTACATTCGATGAATCTGACTTTTTCTATAATTAAGCCATATTTTTTTGGATAAGAATCAGTTAACTCGAATTCTTTTATTGGCCGTGAACATGGAGAAGAAATTTTAGATGACAATAATCTTTTTTTCAAAAAAGATGAACTGATTAACGGGGCTATGGTTTTTCGATCATTACTAGAGTCCCACAATAGGACGAAACGGCCGACCAGTGGTTCCACGTTTTCAATGGTGATCTAACATCAGTCGGTTCATGATCTCAATCAAAAACTTAACAATCTCCACAACCCCTATCCTGATAATATATTCAGTTGAAGAACTGATTAATAAGTACTTGAACCTTTGAATAGTCCCTTTTAAATGTGAAGAATTATCATAATGAGAAATAAGAAAATTAAATATTATCCCGCTCGCGGGATTCAAATCCAGGACCTATCGATCTCAGGACTATGGATGTACACTACTGAGGAGTCCCATACTAGGACGAAACAACAGTCCAGTGCTTCCAGGTTATCCGTGGTGGTCCAGCTTTAATTGACTTATGAATTCAACTATAATGTTACAAATTTGCTAAAATTTTACTACAGTGAATAGCTAACACTGAAGTTAGATTAAGAGTCATGGATATGAATGACAAGTCGGTTGATGCAAAAAAGGAATCAGATTCATAATAATACCGAAAGATTCATCATTTACCACACAAATACTCCTCAATATTCTGTACAGTTCAGGATATAATAATAGAGAATTGTATTGGATGAACAAGAATTTACAGCATATAAATGTAAGTGTCAGGTAATATTCAAGTCTGAAGACACTAAATAAAATAGTTCGAACACAAAACTTTGTTAGTAAAACAGCGTGAGAAGATTAAAAGTGACCAAAAGTGAAACTCCCACTAAGATAAGTTATATTTGCCATAAACTCATATAGTACAAAGTTATGTAATCCCAATAGGGTTTCTAGGTTCTTTTCATATCTTAGATTATAACATACACTTTACATTTGGAAAGATTTAATGTAATATCACTCAAATCAAATGACTGTTCAATGTAATCCAAGTAAATCGAATAAACAGAGGAAAAGCAACCACTCCCTTGATCCACACTTCTAGTTGGTGTAGGATTCGAAGACAGTTATGAGTGTCCAAATCAATATGAAATCAGTGACACTTGATTTGAGATGAGTTGGTAGATTTGGCATATATACTTAATTGAGGTCCGTGCAATAATTATGACCAGTGTTAGGAGATGTTAAGTGACATGATTAAAAATCGAACACATTTACAATATTTTCATTTCCTTATGTTATCCCTTCTTTTCAAAGTATATCCTCCACGTTTACTAATGTAACTTGCAGCACTAGTATAATGCGTAAACTAGAACCAATTCATATATATATAGCACGTTCTGTATAGAGTATGAATGATTGATCATATCTGGACTCCACAGAAATGTGTTCAACCGATTATAAACAATTAAAAGCAAAGATGGATAGTTGCTAGCAGTGGAATTCAGAACGCGCGTCTCGTTCTGTTTGGGACTCGTCAGCTGGATGTACCTGCATCTCAGAGTTAATGTCCACTCTGGGACTCGAACTCAGTACCGTTCGCTTCAAATGCCATCGCGTTATCCACTTAGCTACTGAGTCCTGATAGCCACTTGCTTGTGCAATGGGTTGAAGTTTAATTCACTTGATATTGTTTTATTTGAATCTTCCCATTAATGTTTTTGGACTGAAATTGATCAGTCTCTTATTGGCTAGCCACTATCCGTCTTTGCTTATAATGCTTGTAAATTAAGGCAATATCGAGGCATACGCACAGTATGCACATATGCCAATAAGAGACTGATCAATTTCAGTCCAAAAACATCAATGGGAAGATTCAAATAAAACAATATCAAGTGGATTATAAACAATGTTGGAATTTGAATCTTCTTGTCTATTGAACGGCATAATACCTTCAGATGATTTGTGTAATATGAGGATTCCATATAATATTACTTTAGAGGTACCTAAATTGAATAATTATAATCATCAAATATAGTTCCTATTAATCGATGAATGTCCTTATAGAAGCTATTTCTCTCAAAACAAAATATTTTTTTTCTATACCTGACATTACAAATCAAATTCTATTGTAAAGTTCATTTTCATCACTGACTGAGATTAACCGGGGTATAAAAACTACTAAAACTTGAAGAGTATTAAACACCTAATTCTTTTCAACATTGAACTTTTCATCTATCCTCTCATAGATCAAATACACTACCCTCAAATCATATAATATGTGGTAGATTCCTTTTAGTCTACTAATTCACAATTGAATGGTTAATAGTATAGGGGTTGTGGAGATTATTAAGTTTTTGATTGAGATCATGAACCGATTGATGTTAGACCATCTTTGGAAACCTGGAAGCACTGGATGGCCGCTTCATCACATCGTGGGACTCCTCGACAGTGCGCATCCACGATTCCGCACCCCGTGAGACTCGAACCTAGAACCTATCAATATCGCGCCAGGCGCTTAAACTACTGGACCACTGAGTCGGCATCCAATGGTGATAGTGTCTAACATCAACCAACCCACGAAATTGTGCGACCATCTTCCATTGTACTGAGGTAGATACCTGTCTCTGCCCGACATGGATTACCTCCACTGGTCACAGCTTCTCACTAGAACTACGAGAGTTCCCTCACGAAGCTAATCACTAGTGAGCACATGTTGATTGCTAGTATGGGGGTTGTGGAGATTATGGTTAATATTTCGACTTTTAATCACCTCAATAAACAGCATCATCACTGTCTAGCAATGTCATGTGTTAAATGAATCAGTAGTCATAAATCTTTAGCCCAGACAGAATAATAAAAGTTGAAGAAATAATCAAAACTCATTACAGTTTTGATAGATGTTATATTTTTACAATATCTTTTCAAAGTTATCTCTAACATTTTTATGTGATGATCGAATTATGTACATCCGGTTTCAAATTAACCCCACCTGGAACCCTTCTGGGGTTACTGCCGGTCCAAAACTCAGATAAAGTAAAGGGTTGGGCATGAGTAAGCAATTCATTCAGTAGAAGACAGCCCTGTCGAAAAAAAAACATCATTTAAAGTATTTAAAGAACTTAAAATACAATTCAGAGAACATTAACCCATGCACACTTGATGGAGAAACACTGAAAGAGATGGAAACTTCCATGTATCAGGTCAACATCATTGATAAAGAAGGAGGGTTTGATGCAGGTGTGAAGACAGGGATTGACAAAATAAGAGCAGCATTCGTACAATTGAAAAACGTCTTAAACTCAAAACAACTCTCATTCAACATCAAAGTTACAATTTTCAATACACACGTCAAGAATGTTCTGTCGTACGGAGCTGAAACTCAGAGAACTACCATAACTAGTATAAAATGGGACGGGTATTAATGAACGGCTGTCTGTGCAAAGTACTCCAGATCCATTGGCTTGACACCATCAGCAACGACCTACTGTGTCAGAGAACAAGCTGGCTTCTAGTTCATGAGAAATTCAAGAAGAACACTGAAGGTGAATTGGACATGCAGCGGAAATCATTAAGCCGCATCACAAAGCAAACACTGATATGGAATCCTCAAAGCAAAATGAGAAGAGGCAGATCAAAGAACTCATGGAGCAGGGATTGGAGGCAAACATCGAAAGACTGAATAAAACTTGACAATGTCTGGAAAGAAGTGCACAAGATAGAGCTAGTTGGAGGTCTCTGGTCAACAAACTAGCTCAACTAGAAATAAAAGGTGTAAGTAAGTAATTAAGTTTACTAATTTTATGCCCGGATGTTCTGGGTTTGACTCCCGCCTGCAGAGTCGTGGGTGCACACTGCGGAGGAGCTCTTCACTAGGATGAAACGGGTCTCCAGCGCTTTCAGGTTTTCAGTGGTTATCTAACTTTGATCAGTACATGATTTCAATGGAATTTCATTTTACCAATCATAATTAAACCACTATTAGGTCATTAAAATATACTGAAAATAGTTAAGTTTCGAGTTCCGCATCACTGATTAACTTTGGTTAGATAATCACTGAAAAGCAAGAACCTTTGGTTAGTTATTTCATCATATTATGAGACTCCTTAACGCGATGGTGTTTGGAGCGAACTATACTGGGTTCGAGACCCAGAGTGAACATCAAATATGGGATGAAAGTACATCCAGCTGATGAGTTCCAAATAGGACGAAACGCGTGTCCTGGATTCTAGTGCTAGCCGAAATCTATCTTTCTTCATAATATTCGTGAATTGAGGTAGTATCAATTCAATACTTATAGTATGCATATATGCCAATAAGAGATTGATCAATTGCAGTCATAAACACCAACGAGGAGATTCAAGTAAACAACACCAAATGAATTTATATGTAATTTAGATTTAATAGTCATAAAAGAAGTGAATTCTCATTCATCTACTTGAATCTTAAAAAGACCACCATTGTCAATTATTTGAGACAGGGGATATAAACTCCTTATATCACGTTTGCATTGAACTGTCAATCTCTAAGAAAAGAAAAAAGCAATAGACGTGGACAAATTTCATGAAAATCCATCATAGCTTTAATTATATACAGTTAAGGTATATGAATATTCTATAAGAGGGGAATTGAATACCTGAGAAATATAGAGAGTTTCTAGGAATGGTCAAATAACTCCATAGGTCACGTAAATTCAACCAGAAGAGGCTTGATACAGAAAAAGAAATATATGCAATTGAAGCCATAAAACAAAGAGGTTATAAATCTACCCTTTGTAAATCAAAGTCACTAGGTAAAGATAAGATTAACAACAATATCCCTCTAGATACATAAATTAAGTCACAATTTGTTGATGGTTTTTTGGCTAAATAAAAATGCAAATATCCAAATTGTATTGACAATCTAACAGGTGTTGATAGATGACGTAAAAGAGATTATATCTAAGTTTGATTAACGAAGTGAATAAGAATCCATTTGACCAGTTCTCGAGATACCTGTACTTTGATTTATATATATATATAAATTTAGATATGATCAAAGTGAACGATCGGAGAACATTTGCCCATTTTTCATTATTTCAGTTTATCAACTGGATAGAGAAACTCCGCCTGGAGTCCCTCTGGGGTTGAAGAATGCTGGTCGGCGGCCTATGCTCCATTAGGAATAACAGGTGTAAGTAAGTAACTGGATAGAGACATGTTAGTGTGCCATTTGGTTTCAGATCAATTAAGTTACATTGATTTCTTTCTGAATTTTCACTTAAACTTCAATTTTTGGCGTCAGTTCTCTATTCAGATGATATTTCACTATGAGAATGAATAGCTAAAGTATATTCTTCAATGATCATATTTATATTACTTACGCCTGTTACTCCTAATGAAGCATAGGCCGCCGACCAGCATTTTTCTGGTTAGCGTTTTCTTAGCGAGTTAGTTTTCTACGGGATGGGGTCGCTAACCCCATGCCCAACCCTCCTCCTTTATCCGGGCTTGGGACAGGCAGTAGCCCTCGAAGGGACTCCAGGCGGAGTTCATATTTATATACATATATATATTTATATATCTGTCTATGTAAGAATTAGGGTTTGTAGAGATTGTAGTAAATTTAATAGTTGAATTCATAGGTCTATTAAAGCTGAATCACCATAGAAAACCTAGAAGCACTGGACAGCCGTTTCGTCCTGGTATAGAATTCCTCAGCAATGGAGTTCAACAGTGTCTGTTGTGAAGCAGTTACTCACTGAAGACAATGATGGATGTGTCGCTCAATTTCGTGGACTAGTCGAAGTTAGATATTAATACCGTTGGATGCCGAGTCAGTGGTCTAGAGGCTATGTTCGCATATGGGACCGAATGCCCTGGGTTCGAGCCCCTCGTTAGGAATCATGGATGCGCACTGCTGATGAGTCCCATATTAGGACGAGATGGTCGTCCAGTGTTTCCAGGTTTTTCATCGTGGTTTAGCTTTAATCGACTCATGAATTCAACTATTAAATCTATATGATCACTTTAATTACTTAACACGAAGATTTTTTCGTTCTAGTAAGGAGGAATTAAGCACATGAACTTTTAGACCATAACATATCGTCAACTGACATAACTATTTTACCCTAATAACATTGGAGGGGATTGGTCAATTTCAATCGATTTAAATAGCTGATCATTAATTCAACTGTTTGACCTTTCACCTAGATAATCTAATTTCTGATTGGTTATCTTCAACTTGTGATTTATAAACTAACATCGAAATGACCGAAACAGCACTGACCATTTAGTTGGATACTATAATATATATGGTGTTTTTGGTCATAGTTAACTTAAGGTGTTTCCATCCCTACCGTGTGATTGTTATCAAGGTGTTAGTTAAAATTGTTCACTATTAGCTATGGACTGTTCAATCTAAATTTTTATATCAGATAGACTTTTAAAGACCTTTTGTTTTTGACTGACTTTGTTATAGTTGAATTTATTAGTTGGTATAAGCTAGACCACCGTTGGATGCCAGCTCAGTGGTCTAAAAGTGAAGCATTCGAGTGCGATACCGAAAGGCACGCTTTACTGACTAGTGCCAAATACTACAAAACCCACGTCTGGAGTTTCCTGTCGACCACTTTCAACCACTTTACAACTACATTGCTTCATTTTGCTATTGTACAATATCTTGGATACAACCGTTCTACTTGACATTCATGTAACAATAAAACTACTATCGCAGTTTGAATCCTGATATCGTCTGTAAAATATATTCTAAAATTCCATGTTTCAATTATTTCAGTAACTAGGTCTATTAGAAGACATTTTTTTACTTAAATGAGAAGTTTGTAGTTATTATTCGGCCTCCTGAATTAACTACTGAGAATGAAGAAACATTGGAAACTAGCATCGTCCACTTTTGAGACTCTTCAACAATGTGTACCCAAGGCCACATCAAGGACCGAAACTTCAAATCGTGTGATGAGGGCATTAAAGTCGCACCACTGAGTTACCAGTCAATAATTTTAATCTCCAATTTCCACTAACTAACGGCATGACTTGACTATCATTTGTTGTCATAATGAATTGATAGGAGCTGGAAATGTGAACTAAAGACCATGAACCAGGTGAATAAAGGTCACAGGCTTACGGTCAATATTGAATTTTTTCACTCCAACCCTTGATCAGGCCGTTGGTGGGCATTATTCAGTAATCATATATTAGAACAAAACAACTACCTGATTCTTCTTGAATGTTTGTTGTTTTTCCCACCAGGTGTAGTCAATCTATGATGCCAATCACGTTAAGGCTAATGATTCAATTAAGCGATTCAATAAAGAATTCTCCGGTAATGGTTATCGATAAACGATAACTGTTGTATATATATACTCATTTCCCATAAATATGGGCTATGCATAATCAGTGGATTATGTCTGAACCCAGTAATTATGACTTAGACTTATGGAGAAAACAAAAAGCAATGCATTATAGTAAATTTTTATAACTTACATATTTACGATTGTTTTTCTATCATAATAGTTCTCATGACAGTGATTATTACCCTTTAAGTGTAAATACTCTCTGATTACACAAAATCCTTGATATAAAATACATTCATGATAACTGATCATTTTTAGACCAGATATTATGTCAAATTGTTAATTATAATCAGAATGTGGGTTTGTGGAGATTGCGGTAATTTTGA
The DNA here is from genome assembly GCA_944470425.2 of Schistosoma bovis. Taxonomy (NCBI): domain Eukaryota; kingdom Metazoa; phylum Platyhelminthes; class Trematoda; order Strigeidida; family Schistosomatidae; genus Schistosoma; species Schistosoma bovis. The sequence continues at coordinate 2,044,850 of OX103956.1, forward strand.
TAGTTGAATTCGTAAGCTAAACCACCACTGAAAAACTGGAAGTACTGGACGACCGTTTCGTCCCAGTATGGGATTCCTCAGTAGTGCGCATCCACAATCCTTCACGAGGGACTCGGACCCACGAGATTCGGTATCGCTCACTCATACTTAACCTCTGAGGTAGATACCTGTCGACGCGGATTAGAATCCACTGATCACAGTCTAATGGTTAGTAGTTCATGCGCGAGATCGAAGGCCGTGGATTCGAGTCCGCCATAAGGGGTTGTGGATGCGCACTGATAGGGAGTCGTGTACTGGGACGAAACGGCCATCCAGTGCTTCCACGATTTCAATGGTGGTCTAGCTTAGATCGAATCATTGATTCAACAATTAAGATCGTTAATTGTCTAGTCGGTGACATTATGAAATCATTTGATAACGATTCACTTGTCCAATAATACTGTAATGCTCATATCATAACCAGTATAACTTGGCTTCGTTATGCTGTTCAGCTTTGAGTATTATACTGTTAGTATTTCAGTCTCTCCTCTATCTTTTAATGTTTCGTTGACTCCATGATGTAAGCTAACCGTAATAAATATCATATTCACATAACTGATTGAATTCAAAAATTCTAATAAGGAGTCATATCTAATGGTATTCTCATATTATCAGTAATTGAAGATCTTAGTGACTGTTTGTAAGAGATAAAGATCATACCATTTCTCTCAATGATTAAATTCTGACTAAAGAAATTTAAACTATGGTCATGGGTAGACGATAATACGAAGTTAGAAACAAAAGTGAATTAAAATCACTTGGTATTGTTTACTTGAATCTTCTCGTTGGTGTTTATGACTCCAGTTGATCAATCTCTTACTGGCATATATGCATACTATAAGTATTGAATTGATATTACCTCAATTCACGAATATTATGAGGAAAGATAGATTGCGGCTAGCAGTAGAATCGCGGACACGCGTTTCGTCCTACTTCGGACCCATCAGCTGGATGTACTTTCATCCCATATTTGATGTTCAGTCTGGGTCTCGAACCCAGTATAGTTTGCTTCAAACGCCATAGCGTTATCCACATATCTACTGAGTCCTGATATCCACTTGCTTGTGCAAGTCGGTGAAGTTTAAATCCACTTGACGTTGTTTGTTTGAATCTTCTCATTGATGTTTAAGATTGTAATTGATCAGTGTCTGATTGTCGTGTGTGCATTTTGAATGTATTGCCACGATATAACCTTAATTCACAAGCATTATAATCAAAGATGTATAGTGGCTAGCAGTAGAATCCAGAACACATGTTTCACCGTATTTGGAACTCTTCCTCTATTTGCATTCCAGATTTAATGTTCACTTTGGGACACGAACTCAGTATTATTCACTCCAAACAAAATTTCCATAATAAAATTAATTTCAAAAATTACTCAATAATTTTTGTAAGCAATAATGGATAGTGGCTAGCAGTGGAATCCAGTTTGACGCGTGCTTCGTTCTATTTAGGACTCGTCAGCTGGATGTACCTGCATCTCAGAGTTGATGTTCACTCTGGGATTCGAACCCAGTACCATTCGCTTCAAACGCCATCGCGTCACTCACTTAGCTACTGAGTCCTGATCAATTGTAGTCCAAAGCCTCAATGGGAAGATACACGTCAAATAATACCAAGTGAATTACTCAATAATGTTATTTTTTTATTTTTCGTTTTTTTTTTGTTTTTTCATTAGTGGCAACAGCCTAGAAATTAGAGTTAAAATACCTTTTTTTTCTCTCTCCCTTTTCAATGATCACTTAAAATAACTTTTAATGTAGTCAGACGGAAAGAAGAAAAATTTTTTTTGTTTTTTTTGAATCAGTAAACTCTTTAATGTATACATTAAGATGGAATAATCTTTTATTAATATTACCTTGATTATGTTCAATGAGACAATAGTGTCTTATAAATGACTTATATTGAATAAGTTATGTAAAAGATTTGATGAAAATGGACCAGGTTAGATTTTCCCTTAGTCTTATGCATCTTTGAGTAATACATATATCAATAGTTGAAATCATGAGTCATTTGAAGCTAGACCAACATGGAAAATCTGGAAGCATTGGACGGTTGTTTCGTCCTAGTATGGGACTTCTCAGCAGTGCGCATCCATGGTCCTGCCCCCCGCGAGTTTCCAACCCAGGATCTGTCAGTCTCTATACCAATGAGCTGGCTTGCATTCAATGGTGTTAATGTTTAACTTCAACCAATCCACGAAATTGCGACACCGTACACTATTGTCTTCAGTGAGCTCGTATCTCACAACAGACCTGGTTGAACTCCACTGGTTACGGCTTCTCACTAGAGCTCCAGGAAATGCATTTTGAAGTCAGTCACTAGTGAGCATGTAATGATTAGTAGGACGAAATGGCCGTCTATTGCTTCTAGGTTTTCCATGATGGTCTAGCTTCAATAGACTCATGATCTCAACCATTGAAATTACTACAATATCAGCTTAGAAAGACAAGAGCAAGTTCAATCAACACATGAATCTCATCTTTAACATGTTTTACTGCATTGAGCAGCGAACTAACTATTCATCACACTATGAATTCGAACTTCAGCTCATTTTGATCTGGAAAAATAGATAGTATCACTAAATGCATTCCTCTGATGAATTTACATCCAAGATGTTGCTCAATGATGATTACATGATTCTTTGATTGTTAAATGAGTTACATATCAGTTGAAGTATATGACTTTCAACTATTATATCATCATTTCAAACTTTAATCCATTTATTTTCATTTAGATTGTTTGTAGTTTTATCCGTTGTACTGAAAGTTCATTTCTGAACTGGTTACTAAATTGGATCTGTATTATGTGACATGATTTTTTGTTTGATGTATGTTAGATAAACGGAAATCATAAGGGAATTCTTCTTTTAAAACACTAAATAAATTATATATGCTTTGAGTAAGTATTTTCCAACCCTCTCAAATCATGAATGATTTATGAATTGATATTAATTTGTGACAGGAATTGTTTTTGCATTCAATTCCAACACGTATCTAGTATTTTTAATTAAGATCATGAATCGATCAATGTTAGACCACCATTCAACTTCGAGATCAACAAGCTGGATTCCGCAAGGATCGGTCGTGCACAGACCAAATTGCAACACTACGGATCATCGTCGAACAATCAGTTGAGTGGAACTCATCATTATACATCAACTTCATTGATTATGAAAAGGCATTCGACAGTGTAGATAGGAGGACGTTATGGAAACTTCTTCGACACTACGGAGTTCCTGAGAAGATTGTCAATATTATCCGGAACTCATACGACGGACTACAGAGCAAAGTAGTGCATGGAGGACAGCTGACAGATGCATTCCAAGTAAGGACCGGAGTCAGACAAGGCTGTTTACTCTCTCCGTTCCTCTTTCTTCTGGTGGTCGACTGGATTATGAAGACCTCAACATCTGAAGGAAAACACGGAATACAATGGACAGCTCAGAATCAATTAGACGATTTGGACTTCGCAGATGACCTAGCCCTCCTATCACGTACACACGAACAAATGCAGATGAAGACAGCCAGTGTAGCAGCAGTCTCTGCATCAGTAGGCCTCAGCATACACAAAGGGAAAACTAAGGTCCTCAAATTCAAAGCGGAGAACAGCAATCCAATCACTCTTGATGGTGAAACTCTGGAAGATGTAGAATCCTTCACATATCTGGGAAGCATAATCGATGAACAAGGAGGCTCAGATGCAGACGTAAACGTGAGGATCGGCAAAGCAAGGGTCGCATTCCTACAATTGAAGAACATATGGAACTCAAAGCAACTTTCAACCATTATCAAAGTGAGGAATCTTCAATACGAACGTCAAGGCAGTTCTACTGTATGGAGCTGAAACTTGGAGAACTACAACAACCACAATCAAGAAAGTACAAATATTTATAAATAGCTGTCTTCGCAAGATACTCAACATCCATTGGCCGGATACCATCACCAACAGCCTTCTGTGGGAGAGAACAAATCAGCTTCCAGCTGAAGAAGAAATTAGGAAAAGACGATGGAAATGGATAGGACATACATTACGCAAATCGTCAAACTGCATCACGAGGCAAGCCCTAACTTGGAATCCTGAAGGGAAGCGAAAAAGAGGAAGGCCAAAGAACACATTGCGTCGGATAATAGAAGCAGATATGAAAAGGATGAATTACAACTGGACGGAGCTAGAAAGGATTGCCCAGGACAGGGTTGGATGGAGAACGCTGGTGAGCGGCCTATGCTCCTTCACGAGGAGTAACAGGCGTAAGTAAGTAAGTAAGTAGACCACCATTCAAAACTTGGAATCACTGAACGGACGTTTCGTCCTACTATGTGCATCCTCGAATCCCGTATGCAGGATTCGAACCCAGGACCTTTGGAATTTAGTATCTTGTGGGGACAAATATTGTTTACTACTTAATCAATTTGGATGCCTCACTCTTACAGAATGATAGTCATAACAATAAGATGGTACAATGAGTGATGCGAGTCCTAATTCTCAGAATCGTGTCATTTTCCTCATTATCTGAGATACACCTTGAAAATGAATGGCAAAATTCAGGTCAAACTGAGCTTTCTATCGACAACACTCACGTACCTATTATTCAAAGTAGCAGAATATACTGTGTGGTTTATAGAAGGTCCATGAAATGAATGTATCAGTATAGGGCTATTGGAGATTATTAAGTTTTTTGATTAAGATCATGAACCGATTGATGTTAGACCACAATTGAAAACCTGGAAGCACTGGACTGCCGTTCCGTCCTATTGTCGTACTCCTCAGTACTGCGCATACACGATCCCTCTCGAGGGATTTGAACCCAGGACCTTCGGTTTTGAGCACGAACGTTTAACATCTAGACCACTGAGTCGGCATCCAACGGTGTTAATATCTAGCCTCAACCAACCCACGAAATTGTGCGACCATCTTCCATTGTACTGAGGTAGATACCAGTCTGTACCTGACGCGTCTTAGCTCCACTGGTCATGGCTTCGCACTAGAATCCCGAGAATTCCCTCACGATTCTAGTCACTAGTGAACACATGGTAATTATCAGTATAGGTTGTGGAGATTATCTAACATCAATCAGATCATGATCTCAATCAAAAATAAATGTTTATTTATTCCAGTTGGAATAATGGACTTTCGCTCATTAATCACTTAGTTTATTACTTTTATTATATTTAAACAACTATATTTTAATGTACAACACTACTATTTCTGTGTTCAAGTTAAATTTGTCATAGTACATCATTTTTCATTCAAAAGCTGAATCATCCTAATAAATTTAATTACATTCAACTATAAATGTTGTTTAGTTGATCTTTCTTGTTTGTTTTCTTTACAAAAGCTTTACGGAGATTGATCATTCCTACATATCAGAAGCCTCCAAATGCCCTGGTACGGCCGAAGGTAGGGAGAGTCAGCTCTCCCTCTCCAAAACCTCTCACATGGTCACGCGTATATAGCCTCTGCCAGGGAATTCCTACTCATTGCCTTCTCGTGGCTGGGATGTTGTTTAAGAAATTGAGCGAACGAAAAGCGAGTGTCCGGAGCTTTAACCGGGTTAGTAGACACAGAGAGTCTACCTAGGGTAGTTGGAAAACCCTGATTTAAAACAAATGGTACACATGGACTCCAGTATCCTGAGTGAACCAATGGCATATGAAACAATCGTTGGTCACCGGCTATCATAGGACTGCATCTCCTGACGTTGCTCCATTGCCTTGTGGATCAGACCTTTAGGTCGAAAGCTTCGGTTGTGGCCCATCAAGAAAACCACCTGCTTCGGTTTGTGCACCCGAGCAGTATCACAGCCCTCACACAAATCAAATTAGACTTGTGTGGCGCATATGTATCTGGTCCCCCCTTGTACCACTATTTATGTGTTCAAATAAATAAATAAACATGTCAGAAACACAACTGTATAGTACAATTTATTGATAGCATTAAGTGTGTTAGTATTATGAGAAAACTGATATTCTCCCTTACTGTTAGTTCTACATTCACCATGGTACCGTATACAGAAACTATATGTTATATCTATGACTATAGATTAATTCATACAATATAGATGTCAGCTTGTCGACTAATTACTTGAAAGAACTATTAACATCTAGTTGAATACGAACAATGATCTGTAACAAATTTAATTACCAAGAAAGTTTTATTTGCTAAAAGAAACTTAAGGTAACATTGTCAATACTTTAGATATTGAGTAAATCATTAGAACTATAAGAATCTATTTCGCACACGAAACAACAAATGCGGAAAAGGACAACCAGTGTAGCAGCAGCCTCAGCAGCAGTAGATCTCAATATACACAAAGGGACAAGCAAGATTCTACGGTACAACACAGTATGCACCAATCCAATCACACTTGATAGAGAAACTCTGGAAGATGTAAAAGCCTTTAAATATATGGGCAGCATCATTAATGAACAAGGTGGATCTGATGCAGATGTGAAGACGTGGATCGGCAAAGCAAGAGCAATATATATCTACAACTGAAGAACATCTGGAACTCAAAACAACTATCAACCGACACCAAGGTCAGAACTTTCAATAAAAATGTCAAAACAGTTTTACTGTACATGACGGAAACCTGGAGGACTACAAAAGCCATCATCCAGAAGATACAAGTGTTTATTAACAGTTGTCTATACAAAATACTTCAAATCCGTTGGCCAGACACTATTAGCAACAACCTACTGTGGGCGAGAACAAACCAGATCCCAATGGAGGAAGAAATCAGGAAGAAGCACTGGAAGTGGATAGGACACACATTGAGGAAAGCACCCAACTGCGTCACAGAACAGGCCCTCATATGGAATCCTCAAGGCCAAAGGAAAAGTGGAAGACCAAAGAACACATTACTTCGAGAAATGGAGACAGACATGAGAAAAATGAACAAGGATTGGATAGAACTAGAAAGGAAGGTCAATGTCAGAGTGGATTGGATAATGATGGTCGGCGGCCTATGCTCCATTGGGTGTAACAGGCGTAAGTAAGTAAGTAAATAATAAGAAGCTATCATTAAAGATTGAATGTACACAATATTTTTTCTGGTTAGTGTTTTTTTAGCGAGTTGGTTTTCTACGGGATGGGGTCGCTAACCCCATGCTCAACCCTCCTCCTTTATCCGGGCTTAGGGCCGACAGTAGCCCCCGGAGGGACTTCAGGCGGAGTTTAGTTATTATTATGCTCTTAACATTTGGTCAACTAGCTTTTCAAAGAAAGGTTGAGATTGTGTGATAAGTTTTAATACTAAGACCAGAATTATAACTCATGATGACAATAGTCTTGACTTTCATTCATATACTCTTAATAATTCATCTACATTTGTTCTTCACTTACTATAGGATCTTAAAACAGTATGTAATATGTCTAGCATATTAGAACTATTGGTTCTTTTAAGTTTGGGACTTTTAAACAGTAGCACTCAGATTCCTTTATGGTAACATCCCTGACAATTATGACATTAAATGATTGAAATTCGATTCCGTGAGAAAACATTTTTTTCTCTTAATAGTTCAGTAATATTCTTTTGATGTGTGTTAATTTGAACAAAACTTAAGTTATGCACAAACACTACTGAAGAGAACCAATCAAAGAAAAACCGATCATAAGTAGATTGTTCCCTGCTTTTCGATATCGTTCCAACTAATCATGAAGATTAACATTAAACGAATCATTTTGTCCCATAAATCTCCACTTTCTTATTGATCGTTATTAATTTGAACTGAAGATCTATGTTTACTTTTATTTTAACCGTTGGTAGATTCAAAATACTTGGTTGGGATCCGTGTGATTATCATAATCGATGGTTAGAGACTCTGGGTGACATGGCTCAAAATCGATCAGACAATAGATGAAGGGTTGAGCAAGATTATGGATTGATTGAAGTTAAACATCATCATTGGATGCTGACTCAGTAGCCTTGAAGTTAAGCGTTCGCACGCGAGATCGAAGGTCTTGGGTTCGAGTCCCATGTGTCGAATCGCGCTTGCGCACAGCTGAGGTATATCATATCAGGACTAAACGGCCTTCCGATGCTTCCAGGTTTTCAGTGGTGGTCTAGCTTAGACCGACTCATGAACTCAACTATAAAAATACTACAATCTCTAAAAACCTGTGTACAGATTATCGACAAACATCAACATTAAGAAACAAATTTCTAAATGTAATGAAGCATATAAGCTGGTTGTTAAAGGTAGTCGACAAAAAATCTCCAACCTTGAGTTTCGTGTTTTTTAGCACTTGTCAGTAAATTATAGCTCCAGTTATGGGAGAATCCATGATCCCTAGTGAATTTGACCCAGTGTCACAAAGCTTAATAGTCAAATACCTTACCACTTTGTTACTCAGGTATCTGTTGATCTCAATCAGTAATGACGATATATCTACTACTAATGGCCAAATAGCATGGAACGTGAGTCTAGGGTATCCTTTCGACTACCTTAAACCACTTTACACCTCAAAATATTTCATGTGATATTGAGTAAGTGAGATTAGTAGCCAAACTGTAAATTGATTCTATCAGCACTAAGAAGAACTTTACACATATAACTTTGACTATTACTCAATTATCAATCAATTGTAAAGAATGAATCTTGTTTACTGGGATGCTTTGAATCAACACAGACAATTCTTTACTTTCAATGTACATGGACCAAATATATTTTAACATGTGAAGTTATCCATCCTTTTTCGATGTTGAATATCTAACAATTTCCAAGCAGTTTCACATTCATTTAATCAGTCAGTGAGTGAATACCACATATCAGATCATGAGTTTCATCACATTCACTTCATTTCAATCATCTACATATATGTCTCTATGATCATAACATTGTAACATATCCCAACTTGTTGAATGAAAACTCAAATAGAGTGAAAGTTATTGCCTGAAGTGAAATCCTCAATGAACATCATACATTTATATACAATGCTCATTGATTAAATGAACGAAGACTTGCCCGAAAACTCTTGATATCGTATACATATTGAACAATGTAAAACGAATGAACTACAAATTCACGAACATGTATTCTATCTCATTTTAAAATTATTATCAGTATGGGATTGTGGAGATTGCTATGTTTTTGATAGAGATCATGAATCGATTGATAATAAACCACCATTGAAAACCTGAAAGTACTGGATAGCCGTTGAACTCCTCACTAGTGCGCATCCATGATCCCATACGTGGGATTCAAACCCAGAACCTTGGGTCTCGTGCACGAACGCTTAATCTCTATGGAAGTTGGTCGCGCAATTTTGTGGATTGGTTGATGTTAGACACTATCACCAGTAGGTTAGGCGTTCGCGCGCGAGACCGAATGCCCAGGGTTCGAGTCCCTCGAGCGGGATCGTGTATGCGCACTGCTGAGGAGTCCCACGATGTGACGAAACAGCCATCCAGTGCTTCCAGGTTTCCAAAGGTGGTCTAACATCAATCGGTTCATGATCTCAATCAAAAACTTAATAATCTCTAGAAGTTATTTCAAAATTATTATATTTGTAAGTAAATATTAAAAGAAAGTGTAGTTGCTTTCTTTTTTCCAAAAAAAAATTTAAAAAAAATCATCTCTCAATACTTCTTAACTGAAACATCTAACTAAAGGTCATCAGACAAAAATCCTGTTATTTTTATCATTCCCCATTGAAACCATGTATGTCACTCAATTTAGTAATTGTTCTTCTCTCTTTCCCCCCCCCTCTCTCTCTGTGTATATGTACATTTATAATAGTTGACCAGACAAGACTACTGTCAGTGATCTTCACTACTGATAGAAAGAAACTGACTGATAGAGTATTCTAGTGAATAAAATTAACCTTGAGACTTTTGGAGTGAAAAAAAACGTTATTTAAAAAGACTTAAAGTTAAAACAGTAGCTGGTTAATATGACTGATATAAAGCAAGAAAGGTTGTATTTTAATTGTAAGTAGTAATTACGATTGAAGTGTTAGATAGTTGGAAGTAATCTGAAGGATAATCTGAATGATTTGAGCTCTGTACTAGGTGTTAAGTGTCAGTAAGGTGTATGTGTAATCTTGATGGAAATCTGGTTCTATGTGAGATTCGAACGTTCATCACTAAAATCCACACTCTGAGAATTTATCATGGAGTCGTTCGATCTAAGACATTAACCTTTGGTTGGTGATTTGGATAACGTAGATTCGAATTCCATAAAGAATGACATTTTCTTAAAACGTTAGGCAAACCATACTGTGAACGAGTGTTAAATAGCGCAAAGCCTAGGTCAATCAGGGTTTCTTTCTGGCTACCTCCAATCACTTAAAATATCAATATAGTTCAAATAATTTCGAGTTACTTAGGTTGGTGGCCACACTAAAACTTGATCGATGGGATTCGATTAGTACTAGCCATTATAATGATCACTACTTAGTGATTATTCATTTATGACTATTAATCATTAGTCAATACCCATAATTAAAATTAAAAAACTGAAATGATGATGGGTTCTAAATATTGTCACAAATTATATTTATCAGAAGTAATTTCTGTGTAACTTTCCCTAGGTAACGCTCAGTTATGCTGGTTCTAAAATATAATCAATCTAACTAGCAGTGAAATTCAGTACATGTATTTCATCCAATTTGAGTCTCAGCAAATAAAGTTGATATTCATACTTGGACTCGAATCTGGTATCTTTCATGTTAATGAACTCAGTACCTCAATTGATAACATGTTTACCTATGAGCATAAACACTAAGATAAAGGTACATCCATCTGATGACTCTCGAATAGGCCAGAATATAAATCATGGCTTCGATTTTTAGCCACATACAAAATATAATAAAGCTTACTGTTGAAATCATGAGTCAACTGAAGCTAGACCACCATAGAAAACCTGGAAGCACTGGACGGTCGTTTCGTCCTAGTATGGGACTCTTCAGCAGTGCGTATCCACGATCCAGCTTACTGTGTTTTTAATATTGGTAGTCACTGATTTAGCAGAATCAGTAGTATTTACTGGATTTTAAAAAAAAACCAGATTGCCCAGAGAAATGAATTTATGGTATAAAATGAATAAAACAATATGGAAATTTATGAACTCAATGGTAAACAAAAAATAGATAGATATTACCTTGATTCCGTAAAAGCGTACCGCTGTAAAAACGCTGAACACTTCATACAAACGAAGTAGAAATCTATAGATGAGGTAATCAGGACAGCTTAAACCATTTCAAAGTTACGATGTATAAATCAAGTCCAGATGTCGACTGTCAAGCGAAAGAATATGTACACAATATATGTACGATATCAAGAGTTTTCGGGCAAGTCTTCGTTCATTTAATCAATGAGTATTATATGTAAATGTATGATATTCATTGAGGGTTTCACTTCAGGCAATAACTTTCACTCTATTTGAGTTTTCATTCAACAAGTTGGGATGTGTGACAATGTTATGATCATAGAAACATATATGTAGATGATTGAAATGAAGTGAATGTGATGAAACTCATGATCTGATATGTGGTATTCACTCACTGACTGATTAAATGAATGTGAAACTGCTTGAAAATTGTTAGATATTGAACTTTTATTGAATACAAAGAAAAAAACGATGGTTGACCCCACATTTTTTCAACCATACGATGATTAAATTCACTTGAATCTTCCCATTGATGTTTAGCACTGCAATTAGTCAATGTCTTATTGGAATATGTGCATCCTGTGTATATTGCATCGATACAGCCTTAATTCACAAGTATTATTAGTAAAGATGGATAGTGGTCAGCAGTAGGATTCAGGACGCGTTTTACTCCTATTTGGGACTCGCAACTATACACATTTGCTTATGTTGCTTGTGAATTAAGGTTATATCGAGGTAATATACACAGCATGCACATTTGACAATAAGAGATTGATCAATGGCGATCCTAAACATCAATGTGAATAATCAAGTAAACGATGTCAGGTGAATTAAAACTTCACCGTCTTGCACAAGCAAGTGGCTACCAGGACTCAGTAGCTAAGTGAATAACACTTTTGCGTTAGAATCGAACTGTACTGAGTTGGAGTCCCAGAGTGAACATCAACTCTGAGATGCAGGTAAATCCAGCTGACGAGTCCCAAATAGAGAGAAACGCATGTCCTGGATTCCATTGTTAGCCATTATTCATCTTTACTTACCATACGATGATTGGTTCTAATAACGAAAACCTTATGAAATACTTGTAAAACATCTAATTATTGAGAACAACATTCAATGCATGGATAAAATGATTGTGAATGAATGAAAACTTAAACCAGACTGAATGATATTTCTTCACTAAACTTGTTAGAATTAAATTTCTGATCAGGGTTCAGTTTAGAATCAAGTCGATTGGTTGAATATGATCAGGGATTTCTTAAGGTCATCTTTGCTGATATTCTTAAACATTAATGAAATTAGAAATCTGTTTCAATGTTAGGTATATATAAATAGTGCTTTTTTCATTTATATTGATAATTTGGATCTTCTTATTGATGTTTATAACTGTAAATGATCGGTCTCTTTTGGTTTATGTACATCGTGTATGGATTGATTCGATATTTACAGTTCAGTCATAACCATTTTTAGCCATTAAGAATTGCGGTTAACACGGGGATCTAGGATGTGTGTTTTGTCCTAGTTGTGATTCGTCAGCTGGATGTACCCGCACTAGGGCTCGAACTCAGCATTGTCCACTTGGCTACTGAGTTTAAACGTGCGTCGACTTGTGCAAAAGGAGAGTATTTCGATTCACAATTATTAGTTGTTTGGATCTCTTTTTTGGTTGAGAATGTTAACCTTCAAACTTATCGACATAGATTTTAATAAATTCCATGCTGACATTATCCTGATGAATCGTTTATCACAGTTATGCAACTGAGTAAACAAATCAATTTATGTGTATAAAATATTTCCTACTAGTTGTTGGATTTTATTCTCTCTTAAAGAGTGGAGATAAAACTAAACTAAGTTATCCAAATTTATTTATTCATTTATTTGAACACAAATGTTGGTAAAAAGGGGCACCAAATACATATGCACGACACAAGTCACTTGATTTTTGTTTGGGTTGTGATACTGCTCGGGTGCCCAAACCTAAACACATGGTTCTCTTAGGGGGCCACACCCTGAACCTTCAAATTAAAAATATCATTCACAAGGCAGTGGAACAACATCAGGAGATGCACGCTCATGGTAGCCGGTGACCAAAAACTGATTCGTGCACCATTGGTTTGGAATGTGGGTTTTCCAACTCCCTAGGTGGAATTTCTGTGTCCATCAACCCGTGGTTATAACACCGAACATTCCTGTCAATTTCGTAAACAAAACCCGTGATGCGAGAAGGCAGTGAGTAGGAATTCCCTGACAGTGGTTGTATACACGTGGCCATGTGAGAGTATTTGGAGAGGGAACGTTGACTCTCCCCATCCTCGGTTGTACCAGGGTCTTTGGGACAAGTTATCCTAAACTATGAAAATTCTTGATTATGGATATGATTGTGTTAAACACTTCGAAATCATTTAAACAATTACTATGTTATTTTATTGAATTACTTACTTTACTTACTTACGCCTGTTACTCCCAATGGAGAATAGGCCGCCGACCAGCATTCTCTAACCAACTCTGTCCTGGGCCTTCCTCTCCAGTTCCATCCAATCCTTGTTCATTTTTCTCATGTCTATTTCCATTTCTCGAAGTAATGTGTTCTTTGGTCTTCCTCTTTTCCTTTGGCCTTGAGGATTCCATGTGAGGGCTTGTCTTGTGACGCAGTTGAGTGCTTTCCTCAATGTGTGTCCTATCCACTTCAAGTGCTTCTTACTAATTTCTTCCTCCATTGGGATCTGGTTTGTTCTCGCCCACAGTAGGTTGTTGCTAATAGTGTCCGGCCAACGGATCTGAAGTATTTTGTGTAGACAACTGTTAATAAATACCTGTATGTTCTGGATGATGGCTTTCGTAGTTCTCCAGGTTTCTGCCATGTACAGTAGAACTGTCTTGACATTTGTATTGAAAATCCTGACTTTTGTGTTAGTTGACAGTTGTTTTGAGTTTCAGATGTTCTTCAGTTGTAGATATATGTTGCTTTTGCTTTGCCGATCCACGTCTTCACATCTGCATCAGATCCACCTTGTTCATTAATGATGCTGCCCATATATTTAAAGGCTTTTACATCTTCCAGAGTTTCTCTATCAAGTGTGATTGGATTGGTGCATACTGTGTTGTACCGTAGAATCTTGCTTGTCCCTTTGTGTATATTGAGACCTACTGCTGCTGAGGCTGCTGCTATGCTGTTCGTCTTCTCCTGCATTTGTTGTTGCGTTTGGGATAGAAGGGCCAGATCATCTGCGGAGTCCAGATCGTCCAACTGCATCCTAGATGTCCATTGTATCCCGTGCTTCTCTTCTGATGTTGACGTCTTCATGATCCAGTAGATCATCAGGATAAAGAAAAAGGGTGAGAGTAAGCAACCTTGCCTAACACCGGTCATCACTTTGAACGACTTTGTCAACTGTCCTCCATGCACGATTTTGCAGTGTAATCCATCATATGAGTTCTGTATGATATTGACTATCTTCTGAGGCACGCCGTAGTGTCGAAGAAGTTTCCATAGTGTTGTTCTGTCCACGCTATCAAACGCCTTTTCGTAGTCAATGAAGCTGATGTAGAGTGATGAATTCCATTCAATTGATTGTTCCACAATGATCCGTAGAGTTGCGATTTGGTCTGTACACGATCTATCCTTACGGAATCCTGCCTGTTGGTCACGAAGTTGGGCGTCTACGTAGTCCTTCATCCTGTTTAACAATACCCTGTTGAAGACTTTTCCCGGTATTGAGAGAAGAGTGATGCCCCTGTAGTTATCACACTTGCTGAGATCGCCTTTCTTCGGTATTTTGATCAGAAGTCCTTCTTTCCAGTCTGTTGGTACTTGTTCCTCATCCCAAATCTTATTGAAGAGAATGTGAAGTATCCTTGCAGTTGCCGCTACGTCTGCCTTTAATGCCTCTGCTGGGATGCTGTCCGGTCCTGCTGCTTTGCCACTCTTGATTTGTCTGATAGCCATGCTGATTTCTTCAATTGTTGGTGGGCCAACATTGATTGGGAGGTCCGTGGGTGCTGCTTCGATGTTGGGTGGGTTCAGTGGAGATGGTCGATTCAAGAGTTCTTTGAAATGTTCTACCCACCTGTTTTGTTGCTCTTCAATGTTGGTGATTACCTTGCCTTCCTTGCTTTTCACTGGTCGTTCTGGTTTGCGGCGATTTCCAGAGAGTTTCTTTGTCGTGTCATACAATAATCTCATGTTTCCTTCTCTTGCAGCCTTTCCTCCGTCGTTGTTAAATCTTCCACATATTTACGTTTGTCGGTTCTGATGCTCCTCTTCACTTGTTTGTTTACTTCTGTGTATTCAGCTTGTGCCTTGACTTTTTCTGCTCTTGTTCGGCTGGTATTGATTGCTGCTTTCTTGTCCCTCCTTTCTTGAATCTTATCCAGTGTATCAACAGTGATCCATTCCTTGTGACCCAAGACCTCATGACATGTTGAAGTGATTGCCTCTTTGATCCCCTTCCAGTTGCTCTCCACAGTAGTTCCTTCTCCATTGAGTAGATCATGAAAGGCCTAGAACTTGTTGCTGAGGGCTATCTTGAATTTGTTGAGTTTGTTAGTATCCTGAAGAAAGGCCGTATTGAACTTTTGTGATATTGTCCGCCTCGTTGTCCAGTGCTTCTTGAGTTTCAATTTCATCTTGGCGACCAACAAGTGATGATCTGATGCTATATCAGCTCCTCTCTTGGTTCTCACGTCCGCTATAGTCCTCCTGAACGTCGATTTGGTTTTGCGTGGTGTGATTCAGTGAAGTCCATGTGGTTTTGTGTATGCGTTTATGTGGGAATATGGTGCCGCCTATGACCAGTTTATTGAAGGCACATAGGTTTGCAAATCTCTCACCATTTTCGTTCCTTTCCCCCAGTCCGTGTCGTCCCATGATGTCTTCATATCCAGTGTTGTCCGTTCCAATCTTGGTGTTGAAATCTCCCATCAGAATGGTCAGGTCCTTTGTTGGGCACTTCTCGACGATAGACTGCAGCCTATTGTAGAATTGATCTTTAGCGTCTTCATTGTAGTCGTTGGTAGGCGCATAGCATTGGATGATGTTCATTGAAATACCCTCTTTCTTTGTTTTGAACGAGGCTTTGATGATCCTTGGTCCATGAGATTCCCATCCTATAAGTGCATTTTGCGCTTGTTTGGACAGCATCAATTCAACTCCTTGTGTATGTGGTCCATTTTCTTCTTCATGGCCGGAGTATAACAGGAGCTCTCCTGTAGTTAGTCGTTGTTGTCCAACTTGTGTCCAATGTGTTTCACTGATCCCAAGTACCTCTAGGTTGTATATTCTCATTTTCGCAGCAATTTGGAAGGCTCTCCCGGTGTCCCACATTGTACGAACATTCCATGTACCTAAATAAATGGTCGCTCTGGTTGTCAGAAGGGGCATCGGCCTCGTAACTTCCGAAGGGATTCGGCTTTCATCATGAGGCGTCATAGTTTTTCTAAAAGAAGACCTTCTGACTCCCAGGGCAGGGTTTAGAAGGTTTGAATAATTTTTTCTGGTTGGCGTTTTCTTAGCGAGTTAGTTTTCTACGGGATGGGGTCGCTAACCCCATGCCCAACCCTCCTCCTTTATACGGGCTTGGGACCGGCAGTAGCCCCCGGAGGGACTCCAGGCGGAGTTATTTTATTGAATACAGACTATCATTTGAATTGGTTGTAATTTTCACTCTCGTTTATCATTTCTGTAGAACAAAGTGTAAGTACATTAGAATATTTCTCAATGTTGAATAAAAATGACTAAGTTTATGGTAAGATTACAGTTTCAACGGTATTTTTTAGCTTAGTTTTTGACTGAAAACTAGGATATATATTGAACGGTTATTTTGTACTAGTATAAGACTACTTATTAGTAGTAGACTTAGGTTTCGTGCTGTTTGGTAAGATGTAACTTCAGTCTCAAGAGACTACCAATTCTTCCTAGTGAATTCGATCACATGTCATCCAGTCTCACAACTAGATTCGGTACTACTGAAAAATCAGGAATGTGAGTAATGTTTTGTAAGACAGTTGATTGATAACTGTGTGGTGACCAATGTCATGGATATCAAGTCCGTCTTATTTATTTAAACACATAAACGTTGGTACAAGGAGACACCAAACAGATATGCGCCACATAAATCATTCGATTTGTGTGAGGGCTGTGTTACTGCCCGTGTGCCCAAACCGAAACAAGTGGTTTTCTTAGGGGGTCACACCCCGAGCCTTTGACCTTAAGGTCTGACCCACAAGACAGTGGAGCATCGTGAGGAGACGCAGTCCCATAGTAGCCGGTGACCAACGATTGGTTCATACACCATTTGTTCCCGCACGATACTGGAGCCCATGTGCACCATTCGTTTGGAATCCGGTTAAAGCGCTGGACATTCGCTTTTCGTCCTCTCAATTTCGTAAACTACACCCCCGCCACGAGAAGGCAATGAGTAGGACTTCCCTGGCAGAGGCTGTATACGCGTGGCCATGCGAGAGCATTTCGAGTAGGAAGGCGGGCCCACCCCACTCTCGGTCATACCAAGGCATTTGGGGGCTATACCAGGGCATCTGGGGGCCTTCTTAGTGCTGATCGAGCACTGTGGATCAAGCCTTAAATTGGAATAATGTTAATCTTAGTCTATCGTCTACCATCTCTATGACCATATTTCAATCTATGCTTCTAATACATAATGAATATTAGAGTGAACGACTGTTAACGATAATTGCTTGATCAGCCTGATGGAGAACTCATCAAAAACAATAGTTTACTCCAATATTCGTTCATGAATATTGTATAGGAATTTATGGATTGTAGTGTATAATGGACTGAAATCTCCTTGGAAGTAAATCTTCTGTTGAAATGAGAATATGCAGTGGTTCAAGTTAGGTTTTCAAGTATGTTATATGCTCAAGGAGCACGTGAACAAATCTAAGAAGAGTAAGGCACAATAAGAAACTGTTAACCAATATCAAAATCAGATACTTCAATACAAATGTCAAAACAGTTCTACAGTACTGAGCTTTATTTCTAATCTTGAATAAAGTCATATTATATTGAACAAGTCTTTGATTTTATGTTTACACTAATATGGTACTCGTCTATTAATGTCAAATCTTGTTTCAACTTGTAAATTGTTTATGAATAAGCAGTAGGAAGTTTAATTAACCATGAAATAAAAATGTTGTAAAACATTCCTTCTTTTTAGTTAAAATACGAAACAAATGTAGAAAATACATAGAATTCTTTTCATGAACTATAATGAATACATGTATTGACTTGATGAAAGAAATGTATCTTATACAGATATCTGTAATGATTGTAATGATTGAGACTATGAATAGATTGATATTAGGCTACCACTGAAAACCTAGAAATATTGGATGGTTGTTTCGTCCTAGTGTAGGACTCCTCAGTAGTGCGCATACATTATTTTGGCTCATAGACTATTATTATATGATTCATAGTTATTGAGTTCTGCTCGGTCTATTCATTACAGTCTTTCATATTCACAGCCACTTTTGACTAAATCTTGTACAAATGTTGTTTTCTATTTTATGGTACGATCTGGTTTGTTTGATTAGTACATAAACCCAGTATGTCTGAAATACATGATTCATATTGTAGAGATTGAGATTTGTGTTCTAGACTCAATCAGGCAATGCTAGTCAGGAAGAAACACTGATAAAGACTCTAGACTCTTCGTACTTGTTTTATGCGTCGTTGGTCCGGTCGATAAATCACAGTTCTCTAATTGGTGGTATCATTACGTTATATATTAGTAGGGCACTAATCTACAAGTTATAACATGTAAGTGTACGGTTTTCATTGAGGCTTTCATTTCAAGCACTAACTTTCACTTTGAGATAATATGGAAGATTTGCAGCTCAGGTGGATGATTTGGGTGGAGTTTTGATCGTGAGACTTTCATCATCATTAGCATAAACTTTCATACTATTTAATTCTTCATCTAACAAGTAGTGATGCTCTATGGTAAACTATTCAGAGAAGGCATACATAAATACATATATGGACCACAATTGATTGATCACTGGGTGGTGATCAATCTCATGCTTGTCTAGTCCTTATTAGTGCAGATCGAATGCTATCGATCATGTTGCAATGTGGCCACCAGTCTAGGTGACTCGACACTGCGGGCACTATGTATTCAGATTAGATGGTGGTTGGAGGTAGTCAACAGGAAACCCTGGACCCGAGTTTCGTGCTACTTGGCACTCGTCAGCAAGGTGTACCTGTAATCTTGAGGGAACTGGTGCTCCCTGGCGGACTCGATCTCGTGTCACCCAGCTTCACAGTCAGAGACGTTACCACCGAGCTATCCGAGCCGTGACTAACCTCCTGTAGGACTGAGATGTAATCACAATTGATTGTTCACTGGGTGGTGATCAATCTCATGCTTGTCTAGTCCTTATTAGTGCAGATCGAATGCTATCGATTACAGGTACACCTTGCTGACGAGTGCCAAGTAGCACGAAACCCGGGTCCAGGGTTTCCTGTTGACTACCTCCAACCACCATCTAATCTCAACATATATGGACCACAATGTAATTCTGGTTTAAGTTCAATATTTGTCATCAATCAATTAAATTTACATTAGGAAGAGAATTGAGTTTGGAATTCTACTTCCTTGATGTTTCAATCTATTAAAATACAACTTGATATATTCAATATACTAAATTATCATAGATGAGATCCATTAAATAGAAAGGGTAACTTAATTCAATATTTATCATCAAATTATAGACATATATACTCTGAAGATATAAAAGATGAGAAACAATCGTCCAATTCATCCATGTTTTCAATGTATGATCTAACTTAGAATAATTCATGAATTCAACTATTAAAATTATTACAATCTTCACAAATCCCTTATTCTGAGAATAAGATCATTAAATTCGTTTGGTATTGTTTTACTTGAATCTTTCCATTGATGTTTAGGATTGCAATTTGTCAGTCTGTTATTGTCATATGTGTATACTATGTGTATTGACTCGATATAACTTTAATTTACAAGCATTATGAGAACAGATAGATTTCGGCTAGCAGTAGAATCGAGGATACGCGTTTCGTCCTACTTCAGACTCATCAGCCGGATGTACCTACATCTCAGAGTTGATGTTCACTCTGGGTCTCGAACCCAGTACCATTCGCCTCAAACGCCATCACGTTATCCACATATCTACTGAGTCCTTATATCCACTTGCTTGTGCAATAGCATGAAGTTTAAATTCACTTGATATTGTTTGTTTGAATCTTCTCATTGATGTTAAGGATTGTAATTGATCAGTGTCTGATTGTTATATGTGCATACTGTGTGTCTAATCTTAATTCACAAGCATTATCAGCAAAGATGTATAATGACTAGCAGTGGAATTCAGAACACGTGTTTCGTCCTAGTTGAGACTCATCAGATGGATGTACCTACACCTCCGAGTTAATGTTCCCACTGGGGTTCAAACTTTATACCATTCATTTTAAAATATAATATCATTAGTATAGAAACACAAATTCCTGATGTATTTCAATGAGTAGAATATATCATGGGTCACCATTAAAATTTCTATTGATTACATCCAAACAGATAACAATATCCAGCCAACAATATCTTGTATAATATTAGATATAAATGGAGTGTGTGTGTGTGTGTGGAGGGGGGGGTAAATATAAAAATATTATCATCATTATCATTATACAGTTTTATCAAATAATAATACGATGATAACTAGAAAGGAAGATAAGCAAACTGATTAAAACTAGAATAGAAACAAATGATTATACAACTATGTTTCATTTTCTTATAGAATATAATAAATAGTTTCTATCAATTCTATAACGATTAGTATATTTATCAAGTTGTATATATCAACTTGAAAACTGTTATTAATAATAATATTGTTGTTGTTGTCCCCTCACCCTTCCGGTTAATGAAATAATATTACCATTTCTCCCTTCCTTTATATTTTCACTCTTTGTATATCCGTCTTTATTTTTCTCTTACCTATTAACTCATAATTTCAAAATTGTCTAGTAAGAATATATGTTTCCCCGGTTGCCATGGTAACCAGGGGAGAAAACTAACCTAGAAGAGAGAAAAATCACGAATGGAATAATAATAATAACAATAATAATAAACATCGTATTACCATCAGTATGATTATTATTATTATTGTCTTGAATATTTTGAGGCGCATATTCCCTCTTTCTCACTGTCGTAGACACACACACATACATACATACATACATAGACGTATAGAGTTCTCCTCTCTAACTCTTCTATCTATTTTGACTGTGTTTTTTTTTTACAGTAAAACTAGATCAACTGTAATAATGTACTTTTTTTTGTTAGAATATTCTGTCGTAAGACATAGTTTTATTTACCTCTATTTCATACATCTATATATCTATATTCACGTGAAAGATTACTTATTCTTAGTGTCTATTTAATGAACGGATGTATCCGTCTAATTGTCTCATAAGTAATAATGATTCTATAAAGAAAGCAAAAAATAATAATAAAGTGAATATACATATCTATATGTATATCTATCTGTATACCTCCTAGGTCTTGCATACATTAACGGGTCTCTTTTACATTAAGATAGAATAAGATATCTATGTATATATGATTGGGTATAAGTGGGTACTCATATCATGACAATGGCGAATGGTGAAAATACGAAAGAAAAAAGAATTAAAGATTAATAGTATATAAAAGTACAACTCATGTTTGTTCAGTTCATATTAACATGATTAAAACAAAATAGGAGAATAAATGAAATATCATCATCATCATCATCATCATCATCATCATCATCATCATCATCATCATCATCATCATCATCATCATCATCATCATCATCATCATCATCATCATCATCATCATCATCATCATCATCATCATCATCATCATCATCATCATCATCATCATCATCATCATCATCATCATCATCATCATCATCATCATCATCATCATCATCATCATCATCATCATCATCATCATCATCATCATCATCATCATCATCATCATCATCATCATCATCATCATCATCATCATCATCATCATCATCATCATCATCATCATCATCATCATCATCATCATCATCATCATCATCATCATCATCATCATCATCATCATCATCATCATCATCATCATCATCATCATCATCATCATCATCATCATCATCATCATCATCATCATCATCATCATCATCATCATCATCATCATCATCATCATCATCATCATCATCATCATCATCATCATCATCATCATCATCATCATCATCATCATCATCATCATCATCATCATCATCATCATCATCATCATCATCATCATCATCATCATCATCATCATCATCATCATCATCATCATCATCATCATCATCATCATCATCATCATCATCATCATCATCATCATCATCATCATCATCATCATCATCATCATCATCATCATCATCATCATCATCATCATCATCATCATCATCATCATCATCATCATCATCATCATCATCATCATCATCATCATCATCATCATCATCATCATCATCATCATCATCATCCTCATCATCATCATCATCATCATCATCATCATCATCATCATCATCATCATCATCATCATCATCATCATCATCATCATCATCATCATCATCATCATCATCATCATCATCATCATCATCATCATCATCATCATCATCATCATCATCATCATCATCATCATCATCATCATCATCATCATCATCATCATCATCATCATCATCATCATCATCATCATCATCATCATCATCATCATCATCATCATCATCATCATCATCATCATCATCATCATCATCATCATCATCATCATCATCATCATCATCATCATCATCATCATCATCATCATCATCATCATCATCATCATCATCATCATCATCATCATCATCATCATCATCATCATCATCATCATCATCATCATCATCATCATCATCATCATCATCATCATCATCATCATCATCATCATCATCATCATCATCATCATCATCATCATCATCATCATCATCATCATCATCATCATCATCATCATCATCATCATCATCATCATCATCATCATCATCATCATCATCATCATCATCATCATCATCATCATCATCATCATCATCATCATCATCATCATCATCATCATCATCATCATCATCATCATCATCATCATCATCATCATCATCATCATCATCATCATCATCATCATCATCATCATCATCATCATCATCATCATCATCATCATCATCATCATCATCATCATCATCATCATCATCATCATCATCATCATCATCATCATCATCATCATCATCATCATCATCATCATCATCATCATCATCATCATCATCATCATCATCATCATCATCATCATCATCATCATCATCATCATCATCATCATCATCATCATCATCATCATCATCATCATCATCATCATCATCATCATCATCATCATCATCATCATCATCATCATCATCATCATCATCATCATCATCATCATCATCATCATCATCATCATCATCATCATCATCATCATCATCATCATCATCATCATCATCATCATCATCATCATCATCATCATCATCATCATCATCATCATCATCATCATCATCATCATCATCATCATCATCATCATCATCATCATCATCATCATCATCATCATCATCATCATCATCATCATCATCATCATCATCATCATCATCATCATCATCATCATCATCATCATCATCATCATCATCATCATCATCATCATCATCATCATCATCATCATCATCATCATCATCATCATCATCATCATCATCATCATCATCATCATCATCATCATCATCATCATCATCATCATCATCATCATCATCATCATCATCATCATCATCATCATCATCATCATCATCATCATCATCATCATCATCATCATCATCATCATCATCATCATCATCATCATCATCATCATCATCATCATCATCATCATCATCATCATCATCATCATCATCATCATCATCATCATCATCATCATCATCATCATCATCATCATCATCATCATCATCATCATCATCATCATCATCATCATCATCATCATCATCATCATCATCATCATCATCATCATCATCATCATCATCATCATCATCATCATCATCATCATCATCATCATCATCATCATCATCATCATCATCATCATCATCATCATCATCATCATCATCATCATCATCATCATCATCATCATCATCATCATCATCATCATCATCATCATCATCATCATCATCATCATCATCATCATCATCATCATCATCATCATCATCATCATCATCATCATCATCATCATCATCATCATCATCATCATCATCATCATCATCATCATCATCATCATCATCATCATCATCATCATCATCATCATCATCATCATCATCATCATCATCATCATCATCATCATCATCATCATCATCATCATCATCATCATCATCATCATCATCATCATCATCATCATCATCATCATCATCATCATCATCATCATCATCATCATCATCATCATCATCATCATCATCATCATCATCATCATCATCATCATCATCATCATCATCATCATCATCATCATCATCATCATCATCATCATCATCATCATCATCATCATCATCATCATCATCATCATCATCATCATCATCATCATCATCATCATCATCATCATCATCATCATCATCATCATCATCATCATCATCATCATCATCATCATCATCATCATCATCATCATCATCATCATCATCATCATCATCATCATCATCATCATCATCATCATCATCATCATCATCATCATCATCATCATCATCATCATCATCATCATCATCATCATCATCATCATCATCATCATCATCATCATCATCATCATCATCATCATCATCATCATCATCATCATCATCATCATCATCATGAGTTCACTATTCTGATTGCTTCCTCATCCTTCCCTCTTTCTTTTTCAATCAGTCGACTAATTATAGTTATCACCATAACTATAGTAAATATAAATTATCCGTTTTTCGTCTAAACACATTTCAAATTCGTTTAGTTTCATTCCATTGATAAAACAAAACAACAATACAATTTAGGATGTAACACTTTTATCATGTATATTACTTTGATCTTTTTATCGGATACAGTTGAAACTCAAAATGGCAGTATAACATTGACCGGTTTTTAACTTCAATGAAATCCAATAACCTCTACAACCCCAAACTGTAAATTATCATATGCTAACTAGGGATCAGCTTCGATAGGTAATTCTCGAAATTTTAGTGCGATACCATGACCAGTGGAGTTCAACCGCGTAGAATGTGAGGCAGTTACGCATCTAAAGCAATGGAAGATGGTCGGGCAATGTTGTGGATTTGGTGAAGTTAGACATCGAAACCTCTGGCCTAGAGGTTAAGCGTTCGCGCAAGACTGAAGATCCTGGAATCGAGCACTGTATTTGGGGTCGGAAATGTGCACTGATGTGAGGTTCCACACTAGGACGAAAAGGCCGTTCAGCGCTTCCTTCACAACCCCAAATTGAAAAAAATTTTAAAAGCTTCCGATATATCATTGCGTTCTCATGGCCCGAACCACCCATAGTTTTTAGTTAGACCACCGATGGAAACCTGGATCCTTTTGGCCAGCCATTTCGTCCTGCTATAAGGCTCGTCAGGAGTGTGCACCAGTGATGCCGCGTCTAGAAACCAAACGCAAGACGTAATCCGGTAAAGAACTAGAGCTGTGTACTATACTACTGGCCCAGCTAATTCCAACGAAATTACATAGAGGCATAGGCCTCCAACCAGGAAAATCCAATCAGTTGTGCCTTGGGTTTCCATTTCTATTTTTCGCCGAGTGCTATTGAACCTTTGAACGTTTATCTCTGGTTCTCGGCGCCGTGTATTCTTTTATATGTCTCTTTTCCTTTGTCCTAGTTAGGGTCCGCTGTGTGATTCGCACAAGGAATGTCTTATCCACCTCCAGTGTATTTCCCTAATTTCCCCATCAGGTGTAAGCTGGTTTGTTCTCTACCACAGTACGTTGTTGCTAATGGACATGGAGTATATTGAGTAGACAATTGTTTATAAATACTTGTACCGTTTTGATGATAGTTGTAGTAGTTCTACAAGTTTCATTCCCGTATGACAGAACTGCCTTGATGTAGGTATTGAAGATTCCGACTTTTGTGTTGGATGACAATTGATTTGAGTTCCATACGTCTTTCAATTGTAGGAATGCTACTCTTACTTTATCGATCAGTGCCTTTACGCCTGCACCAGACTCTCCTTAGTTATGCTGATACGGGAAAGTTTCCACCACCAATAGAGCCTCTATATCGAGTGTGATTTGTTTGAGGCTATCTGTGTCGTATTTCTGGATCTTGCTTCTCACCAGTGAATGTTGAGAAATACTTCTGCAGGGTTTGTTGCTACACTGTCTGTCTTCACGTGTATTTGTTTCTGTGTATGGATTAGTAGGGATAGGTGATCTGCAAATGGGAGTTGTCCAACTATATCCAAAGTATTTATTGTATTCCATGCTTCTTCTGATGTGTTGAAGTCATCATGATCTAGTCAACAATCAGAAGAAAGAGGGAAGGAGATTATAGATACTTTTTTCCTATATTGGTTTTCACTTGCAATGCATCTGTCAGTTGGCATTCAGGCACGACTTTCCGGTCCAATCCCTCGTAAGAGTTCCGTATGACGGCGGTGATTTCTTCTGATATACCAGAATGTAGAAGAAGCTTCCATAGGATTCTCTTATCCCGACTGTCAAATGCTTCCTCATAGTAAGGGAAATCGAAGTAAAGTAACGAGTTACATTCAACTGATTGTTCAAAAATGATCCGAAGTGTCGAAATTTCGTCAGTAAATGATTTGTCCCTACGAAGTACAGTTTGTTGATCTCGAAGTTGGGCGTCTAATGAATCCTTGATCCGGTTCAGCAATACTTTGTTGAAAACCTTTCCTAATACTGATAGCAGTTTGACGTGTCTGTGGTTCTCACACTCGCTGAAATTTCCTTTCTTTGGGATATTGACGAGGTATTTCTGTTTTTAATCCGTCGGTACTTGTCCTTTCTCCCAAATCTTCCTGAATAGAATGTGTAGCATGTTTGCATTTACTTCTACATTTAACTTCAGTGGTCCAGCTGGTATGTTGTCTGGTCCTGCTGTCTTCCCAGTTTTTATTTCTCTAGTGACCCTGGTGATTTCTCCGACTGTTGATGTAGTCTGCGTGTGCTGCTTTGATATCTTGTGGATTTAGTGGTGCTAGTCCATTTGAGAACTGTTCTTAATGCTCCACTCGCCTGTTCCACTGCTCTAGAACCTAGATGATTGGTTTTCTATCTTTGTTTTTAACCGGTCTCTCTGGTTTATTATATTTCCCTACTAGTTTCTTCGTTGTATCATATAGCTGTCTTATACTTCATTCTCTCGTCGTCTTTTCTGCTGTTATTGGTCAGTGTTCTGCATATTTCTGTCTTTCAGTTCCAATGCTGTCCAATCATTGGTTGGTTCTGTATATTTGGCCTGTGCCTTGGCTTTCTCTTCTCTTGATCAGCTATTATTAATTGCTGACTTCTTTTTCTTTCTTTTCCGAATCTTGTCCAGGGTTTTGATAGACCCATTCTTTATTATGGTGCTTCTTGCGACCCAGAACCTCCTTACATGAAGAATTTAATGCTACTGTAGTCTCTTTCCAATTGTCCTCTGCAACGTTTCATCCCGGTCACCCACTTTTGTGGGGACATTCCGTCTTATTTTATTATTTGGTGGTCTCGTTGTTAGAAGGGATATCGGCCTTGTGACTTCCCTGAAACGTAGGTGTTCACCATGAGACGTCATAACTTTTCTGGATGGAGACCCCTTAGCCTAACTGGTAATGGTAATTAGTTCATAAGTAAGTCTCATGTGGTCATTAGTGACTAACTTCAAGAGAAATTTTCAGGAGCTCTGGTGAAAAGTTGTGATTAATGGAATCCAACCGTGTTTTGTTTGGAGGAAATACCCATCGAGAAAAATGGAAGATGGTGAACTGATTGAAGTTAGAATTGTACACCATCGGATTCTAGCTCAGTGGTATAAAGATTGAGCGTTTGTGCGCTAGAACGAAGTTCCTGAGTTCAAATGCTTCTTGCGGACCGTGGATGCGTACTGGTCAGGAGCCCATAGTATGACAAAGCTTTTGTACAGTACTACCACGCTTAAAATCGTTACTTAGTCAAGATCGATTCCTTATTTTTATGAAACTCTTTGTATTTTCATCATTGCCAGCGGCTTTATTCAATATCATAAATTTAGTACAACATGGAATTCTCATTACATATGCATAATAGATACTTAAAATCCTGGGAGGAGTGGATATCAAATTTGTCTTAGTATGAAATCTCTCAACAATGTAAACCCACGATCATAGCAGGGCTTGAACACATGACCTTCAGTCCTCTGAGATAATGTTTAAACTTCAGACCATCTAGTCAGTATCCAACAGTCTGCCTTTTTAACTTGATAAAACTTACTATATCCCACAACCATCTCTCCAGATTTACAGTGAGATTTCATCAATGGAGATCAAACATATAGGTAGCTATGAGGTAGCTACTCACTAGTGACACACAATATCGCTAGTCCTAATTGAAGACGAAATAGCTGTCTAGTAATTCCTTGTTTAAGGTGGTTGTCCAACCCATTCCGGCCAGTGATGTTAACTAAAAACTTTCATCCAATATAGAATATGATGCTTACAATGGTGAAGCACTCAAGTTGCACTGATGTCATTACTTGATCAGCAGGATTCAATCAGTACTAAAAACTATTATTACCCAGCAGTCAGTTAGTGTGATTGTCATTCATACTAGGAGGCGGATTCTCATACGGTTCAAACCGCGCTAGTGACATTATTTCCCCTTAATACACCACTGATCAGTAAAAACGAATACAAAGCTGAAGTCAAACAGAATTTCCTACTAATTACCTTAAACTACCTAAAATGAATTATTTACACTCCTTTTTCCGGAATGATTAGCTGTTTCATCCTATTATCAAATAACTCCGCCTGGAGTCCCTCCGGGGGCTACTGCCGGTCCCAAGCCCGGATAAAAGAGGAGGGTTGGGGCATGGGGTTAGCGTCTCCATCCCATAGAAAACTAACTCGCTAAAAAACGCTAACCTATTATCAAATGTATCAATTCAACAGGGAATCTAATTCTTTGTTTAAACAAGTTTGTTATTCTTTCATTATATCTCTTATTGAATATCCTTCAGTTTATCACATTCTTTTTGGATAGATTTTAACTTCCTTCTTACCCTATTCTCTAATCTCTAATACACACTCCATTACACTTACACATTTTAGTTAATCATTGTATAGGTATGATTCATTTTTCAAATGATTTGAAGTAAATAATCATAAACAAGACACGAGGACGACTGCCTTTGTCAAACATTTTCCATTTAGAAATATGACACATAGTGAGATAGAGATAGAGAGAGGAATACTAAAGAATCTGATCGACAAATCTCTTCTTATATGATGAGATTTTTGAGGTCAAAGAGGCAAAGAACACGAACAATTGAATGTACAAAATGAAAATGTACAATAATGACATAGAGAGAAAGGTTAACTTTACTGATATACATATATATAGAAAAGAATATCTAGTGTTGTGTTCGTATGTTTGTTTGTTTGCTTTGTGTATATCTATGTGTGTGACGGAGGTAAATATGTATTATTAACCATACAACTTAATCATCAGCCCAGTGATCTGATTCAACCATGTTTCACTCACTCTCTCTCTCTCTATTTTTATTCTCTGACCTATATGAAGTTTGTACTTAAATGGTGATTGGTTTATTGATGCTTTGTTTTAAAATTTCAATGCCTTGTTATCATGTGAATTGTTCAAGTTATGAATATGAATACATCAAAACGATTAAAAACGTAGTAAGTAGTATGGGTTAGTAAAACGAAACTATCGTGGTAGTAGTAGTGGTAGTATTGGTAGTAGTAGTAGTAGTAGTAGTAGTAGTAGTAGTAGTAGTAGTAGTAGTAGTAGTAGTAGTAGTATTGGTAGTAGTAGTAGTAGTAGTAGTAGTAGTGGCAGCAGTAGTGGTAGTAGTAGTAGTAGTAGTGGCAGCAGTAGTGGTAGTAGTAGTAGTAGTATTCTTAATGGCTATAATCAGTTTTTGTATGTATAAACCTTTTGTTATTATCAGTATAGGGTTGTAGATATTATTAAGTCTTTTTTTTTCATTGAAATCATGAACTGATTGATATTAGACAACTATTGAAAATCTGGAAGCACTGGATGGCCGTTTCGTCCTATTGTGGGACTCCTCAGCAGTGCGTATCTACGATCCCGCTCGAGGGATTCAAACCAAGGGCCATCGGTCTCACACGCGAATGCTTAACCCACTGGACCACTGAGTCGGCATCCAATGGTGATAGTGTCTAACATCAACCAATCCACGAAATTGAGCGACACATCCACCATTGTCATCAGTGAGTTACTACACATTCAGGGTGCACACTGCTGAGGAGTCCCACAATAGGATGAGACGGCTGTCCAGTGCTTCCAGGTTTTCAATGGTGGTCTAACATCAAACGGTTCATGATCTCAGTCAGAAATATAATGAATTCTGCATCAATGTTTATTCTAACTTCCATTGTACTGAGGTAGATACCTGTCTCTGTCTGATATGGATTGCCTCCACTGGTCACGGCTTCTCACTAGAACTCCGAGAGTTCCCTCACGAAGCTAATCACTAGTGAGCACATGTTGATTACAAGTATAGGGGTTGTGGAGATTATTAGGTTTTTGATTGAGATCATGAACTAGTGACTAGCTTCGTAAGGGAATTCTGGGAGTTCTAGTGAGAAGACCTGATCAGTGGAGGTAATCTATGTCGGGTAGAGACAGGTATCTACCTCAGTACAATGGAAGATGGTCGCGCAATTTCGTGGATTGGTTGATGTTAGACACTATCACCATTGGATGCCGACTCAGTGGTCCAGTAGGTTAAGCGTTCGCGCGCGAGACCGAAGACCCTGGGTTCTAATCCCTCGAACGGGATCGTAGATGCGCACTGCTGAGGAGTCCCACAATAGGACGAAACGGCCGTCCAGTGCTTCCAGGTTTCCAAAGGTGGTCTAACATCAATCGGTTCATGATCTCAATCAAAAACTTAATAATCTCCACAACCCCTATACTAGAAAATCGAAAGTCTTCTTAATTACAACTGTAATAATAATAATAATATAATTATTAATGTACAATGAATATGGGGTTTATGAGTCATTAAGTCTTTGACAGAATTGTACACGTTTTAATTTAACCTGTGGTATTGCTTTGTATTGTATATCTTTATAAATTACTTTGTATAGTTATGATGTGGAATGAAGTGGAAAGATGAATGAACATGTCCTGTATGTATGTAAAGTATGTGTAAAGATTGAATTTACTTGACATCTATATTTTACATTGGATAGACTAGATAAAGACAAAATAAATGGATTAACTACAAGGAATATCAGTTAGTCTAGTCTAGTTTAGTCTAGTCCTAGTAATGGTATTAATTCTGTTTAGATAATGAAAATGTTCACTATACTAGTGAGTTCTAATTATACAAAGTATTCAAATTTCAAGACATTCTGTTGATTATCTTCTAACGAATACCAGTATTGTCTGAACTCACAAGCATTATTATAAGCAAAGATCGATAGTGGCTAGTAGTGAAATCCAGGGCTCGAGTCTCAGAATGAATATCAACTATGGGATGCAAGTACATACGGTTGATGAGTCCCAAATAGGACGAAACGCATGTCCTGGATTCCACTGCTAGACACTATCCATCTTTACTTATAATATCAGTATTATTTTTGCTGCACGCTAAAATAGTTTCATAGTAGATATGAACAAACATAAATGGATTTACAGGTAGCAGCGATTGGAAGACTCTCCCGGTCTCCCACATTGTACGAGCATTCCATGTACCTAAATAAATGGTTGCGCTGGTTGTCAGAAGAGGCATCGGCTTCGTGACTTCCGAAGGAACTCGGCTTTCACCATGAAGCGTCATAACTCTTCTAAGTGAAGACCTTCTGACTCCCAGGGCAGAGTTTAAAAGGTTTGAATAATTTTTTTCTGGTTAGCGTTTTCTTAGCGAGTTAGTTTTCTACGGGATGGGGACGCTAACCCCATGCCCAACCCTCCTCCTTTATCCGGGCTTGAGATAGGCAATAGCCCCTGGAGGGACTCCAGGCGGAGTTCATATTTATATACATATATATATTTATATATCTGTCTATGTAAGAATGAGGGTTTGTAGAGATTGTAGTAAATTTAATGGTTGAATTCATAGGTCTATTAAAGCTGAATCACCACTATGTTCATACGTTTAACTAAGTTTCATTATGGTTTTATAACTCAGATATACAATATTTTACTCATCTTGTTGTCACCCAAGATATTGTATCGATTATCCATGATATACAATTTTTATTTATCCAACAGATGATTCATTGCTGTCACATTGTTTCCATCTCCTTGATATCAACAAAGTAATGCACAATGCGTTGGAAATAACTAACTAAATAATCTTATAATGATAATATGAATCGAGAAGAAACAATTAATTTGTTGCATAGAAAGTATACATTAGTTCTGGAACCTTGGATCTAAGACATAACAAAGAGTGGATGAATCTATGCTTTTGTGACAAATTCTATGCCATAGAACATAACATCGCGCAATTTTGTGGATTGATTGAGGTTAGATATTAATACCGTCGG
Source organism: Schistosoma bovis (assembly GCA_944470425.2). Lineage (NCBI taxonomy): Eukaryota > Metazoa > Platyhelminthes > Trematoda > Strigeidida > Schistosomatidae > Schistosoma > Schistosoma bovis. The sequence continues at coordinate 2,077,789 of OX103956.1, forward strand.
ATGCAGATCAGCTCAATGGTCTAGAGTTCAAGTGTTCGAGCACGAAACGGTAGGCCCTAGGTTTGAATCCTGCGGGCGAGGTCGTTTTCAGTTCTCTCCAGTTGCTATACATCCTTTTCATATCTGCTTCCAATTCCAAACGTAGTGTGTTCTTCGATCTTCGTCTTTTCCACTTCCCTTCAGGATTCTAAATTAGGGCTTGTCTCGTTATGCAGCTTGGAGAGTTGCGAAATGCATGTCCTATCCACTTCGGATGTCTTTTCTTAATTTCATCCTCTGCTGGAAGCTGGTTTGTCCTCTCCCACAGAAGGCTCTTTCTATTGGTATCAGGCCAATGGACATTGAGTATCTTGTGTAGACAACTGCTTATAAATACTTGTACTTTTTTGATGATTGTTGTAGTAGTTCTCCAAGTTTCAGCTACGTACAGTAGAACTGTCTTGATATTCGTTTTGAAGATTCTCACTTTGATATTGGCTGTCAGTTGAGAGAACACAGATTGACTAAGTCTAGTCCTGAATACTCTTGCAAATAACAAACGATTCAACGGTTACATGTATTTAGGTATGATTGATAGTTATAATTTTCTTGTTACAAATCATGAATTTTCTTTTCTTAAAAAAAAGAATAATTTAGTAATGAAATACATTTTTCTTTTTCTTTATAAAATACTGACAAACATTTCAGACAATGGTGGGCGGTGGCGCAATGTTGTAAATTGGTTGAAGTTAGACATTAACACAGTTGGATGCCGGCTCAGTGGTCTAGAGGTTAATCGTTCACGCGCAAGACCGAAGATCTTGGGTTTGAATCTCATGAGGCTGGGTCATGGATGTGCACTTTTGAGGAGTTCCATACTAGGGCGAAAAGGTCATCCAGTGCTTCCAAGTTTTCCATAGTGACCTAGCCTCAATTGACTCATGAATTGGAAGAGACAACAGAAGATGTACAAATGAAACAGTTAATATATAGTTTTTATATTTTTTCAAAATCACTCTGTAATTTAGTATTCCCCACGAAGTCTTAGTTCAGTACACATATATGGAATGAAATCTAGAGTATAGTAAATAGTGTAATATCATTGGGTAGCTGGTTAGTATACATACATTTCTCATCCTAGTAGGCACTTGTTATCAAGGTGTATCTATGATCTTGTTAGAATTGATGTTCCATGTGGGTCAAGAACTCTATTAAATTGGAAAACCATTAGCAAATCGGAAGAACTGAATGGCTGTTTCGTTCTAGTGTGAGACTCCCTAGAAGTGAAAGTCGATTATCCCGTATCCGGTATCCGAACTCAGGAATTTAGGTCTCTCGCGCTAATGCTTAACCTCTAGACCACTGACACGTGATTCAATGTTATACAAGCTGGACTTCAATAAATCTAACAATCCCATACCCTTAGTTATATGTGGACACTGGTGACTAACCCCGAGAGGAAATTTTTAGAGAAATTAGTGACCAGAAGAGTTGAACCATGTCAGGTGTGATAAAAGTACCCTCCAAAAACAATGGAATATAATCAAGTAATGCTCCTTTCCAGTGCTTCTTGGTTCTCAGTTATTATCTAACTTAGATTGTTTTGTGATCCGAATAAAATCCAACAGTCTCCGCAACTCCATACTGAAGATAAGTGGTTTAAATTCTCAGTTATATAAATGTTATTTATTATTCCCACTCCAGTTAGTCTGTCTACATCAATGTGCGACCTGGTACAAACATGTATCAGTTAAAATTATCGTACTTTTGAGCAGTAGTCAAAATCAATATATGAGAAATATAGTAAACAAGCAATAAATGATATCAATAAATGAACGGTTAGAAGTGACATTTAACTTAAAAGATAAGGGAGGATAATGGAATAAAGCAAATACATTATTTCACAGATTGAAATCATGAGTCAGTCGAAGCTAGACCACCATTGAAAACCTGTAAGCATTGGACGGTTGTTTCGTCCTACTATGGGACTCCTCAGCAGTGCGCATCCACGATCCCGCACCACGTGGGGCCCGGACCCAGGACCTACTGGCTTCGCGCGCGAGCACTTAACCACTAGACCACTGAGCCGGAATCCAGCGGTGTTAATGTCTAACTTCAACCAATCCAGAAAGTTGCGCCACCGTACACCATTGTTTTCAGTGAGTTTCTATCTCACAACAGACCTGGTGGAACTCCACTGGTAACGGCTTCTCACTAGAACTTCGGGAGTTTTTCCTGAAGTCAGTCACTAGTGAGCAGTTGATTATTATCAGAATGGGTTCGAGCCCCGCGTGGTGCGGGATTGTGGATGCGCACTGCTTCGGGAGTCCCATACTAGGACGAAACGGCCGTCCAGTGCTTCCAGGTTTTCAATGGTGGTCTAGCTTCAAGTGACTCATGATTTCAATCTGTGAAATTTCTAAAATCTCCACAAAGCCCATTCTGAAACTACATTATTGCCATCAATTTCACGCCATCATCACACAGCGTATGTACCTTTCGACAAGACGTACACCATTAGCTGATGTCTCTCTGAATTGATGTTGCTACCTCCTTGGTCCTCCTATATTAGCCACTATTATTTGTCTAGATAGGTGAGTGATTAAATGCGAACAACACAACTGTTACAAATGAAATAGTTTCTTCATGAAAGAATCAATCATAGTCCCATCAATCGTTAAATTATTACCAATTAAAAAGTACAACAAAGCAATAACTGATTTCATTTTGATTACTCACTCTTAAAATCATATAGAAGTTTTGATGTGACTATAATTTATGAACAACCATTGAACGACTTTAAAGGTGACCTTGAGAATGTCTACCTACTTACTAATGATAAATAAAGGTTGAGATTAGTGGTTGGAGGTAGTCGACAGGAAACCCTGGATCCGGGTTTCGTGCTACTTGGCACTCGTCAGCAAGGTGTACCTGTAATGTTGAGGGAACTGGTGCTCCCTGACGGATTCGATCTCGTGCCAAATAGCACGAAACCAGGGTCCAGGCTTTCCTCTTAACTACCTCCAACCACCATCTAAATCTCAATACATAGTGCCCGCAGTGTCGAGTCACCTAGACTGTTGGCCACATTGCAACATGATCGACAGCATTCGATCTGCATTAATAAGGACTAGACATGCATGATCAATCAATTGTGATAAATAAGGGTTATAAAGTTGCTTGAAAAAGAAGACGAAGAAAAATTATGATTTACAATTGATCATAAGGGTTAGGAATTAGATTTATGGTTTCTCATCATGAACTGACATCAGTTATAATGCTAAATGGATGAATGAATTTCGCGCCAAAAACCATCTTATATCTGATTGGTTCATTCATAGTCTTACCGAAGGTCTTTTTTTCTTTCTTGTCAATATTTAAACTTTCTTGTTCACATAGTGATTCTCATCAAGAGTCCTATTTTCTTTTTTATTTTCCCAATTAACCATTTTTTTTAGAGACTCTTCTAACAGACTTATTCTAATTTTAATACATACAGATATATATTCATTCAATGAAATGTGAAATCACATGATAAACAATAAAGAATGGGGGGGGGTTTTCTTTCACCCTATTGATGAGTCATATATAATATTTAGAATGAAATCTAGGTGTGTTTTATTTTTCTTGAGGGGTGGGGTGGAGGGGGAATGATGATTCTATTGCCATCACTACAACTAGTAGTTAGTTGATAAACTTTTATCAAGGTCATATTTAAGTTAAGTTACAATGTGTTGTTTTTCATTTGGATATAGTTACAAAGTTTAAATTAGTTTATCCATGATCTAGATGGGGATTAAAATCAATGATTATGGAGTTTTACAATGAGTGCAACTTCACCAGTAGCTCTTCTAGGGTTATCGCCGATTTCAAGATTGGGTAAAAAAAAAGAGGATTAGTCATGGGGTAAACAACCATATCCTGTAGAAAACAAAATTGCTATAAAAATGCTAAATAGGAACAAATAATTTAAACTTTTTAAACTCTATTCTCCCAGTTGAATGATCTTTATTCAGAAGAATTATGATGTTTCATGGTGAAATCTGAGATTTTTCTAAAGTCGCAAAGTTGATACCCCTTCTAATAACCAGACGAAGAATTTATAAGGTTTGAATTATTTTTCTGGTTAGCGAGTTAGTTTTCTACGGGATGGGGTCGCTAACCCCATGCCGAACCCTCCTTTTTTATCCGGGCTTGGGACCGACAGTAACAATAGAGGGGCTCCAGGAGGAGTTAACAATTCATATAGGTGCATGAAATGCTAGGATAATGTGGGAGACCTGGAGGACCAGTCAAATAGTTGTAAAATTGAGAAGATACAACTTGGTGGTGCTCGGAATCAGTGAAACTCAATGGATCCAAGCTAGACAGAAAGGGATAGATTGGGGAGAGATACTGTTGTATTCTGGTCACGAAGAAGAAAATGCTCCACACACTCAGGGAGGTGCATTGATACTGTCTAAAGAAGCAGGTAAAGCACTTATAGGATGGGAATCTCATCGGTCCAGAGTCATCAAGGCATCCTGACAAAAATGCTTACTCTAACCCTTTCTTTTTCTTCTGGTGGTCTACTGGATTATGAAGACCTCGACATTTGAGGGGAAGCATGGAATACAATGAACACATTCGATGCAACCAGATGATTTGAACTTTACAGGTAACCTAGCTCTTCTGTCCAATACATACCAACAAATGCAGGCGAAGAAAGCTAGTGAGGCAGCAACCTCTGCTGGATTAGGCCTCAACATGCACTAGTGAAAAGTAGGATCCTCAAATACAACACAAAGAACATCAACCCAATCACACCTGATAGAGAAACTCTGGAACAGGTGGAAACGTTCACGTATCTGGAAAGCATCATCGATGAACAAGGAGGATCCGATGCATGCGTAAAGTCAAGGATTGGCAAAGTAAGGGCACATGGAATTCAAAACAATTGTCAACCGATATCAACGTCAGAATCTTCGATGCGAACATCAAGACAGGCATGCTGAGAGAGAAACAGTTATTGCAAATGGGGTTGGATGATGATAATATCGCGTCAAGAACTCACCGTTAGGTTTTTACTTAGTGGTCTTAATCGTTAATCGCACGATTCGAAACCTGAATTTTCTGATTTCGATCCCTACAGTGACAAAGAATTTCAGTCTTGAGGAGTCAAAAGCTAAATTGAGACGACTGCTCAGTTCTTCTTGGTTTTAGATGATACCCTAACTGGAGATTCTATTTTGAACTTCGTATCGAGTTATCGGTGACTTCTGTTGTAAAGTCTCAAAGTAGAATAAAATTATTTTCCAGTACTTTTTGGTTTCCAAGCCTGTTCGAAATATTTATGCAGACACAATTATTTAAGAATACGTTTCCAACTACTGAAATGTATTTAGTAGTATACGAATGAAATTCAATGTTTATTATTTGACAAAATGTAAGTATTGTTATAAGGACGAGTATTTTATCTTCTATATTTTTCAATTTAGGCGAGGATATCCCTCTCGATGATTATAAATCTATAGTATGTTATAAATGGTACATATGCTAAAGATTCCCTAGTTGTTTAGTAGTTATAGGCAACTGGTAAGAAGGCATTGATTTTGGCTACTCGTTACTTATTAATTGGGGTTATCTTAAGTCTTAGGAAACAGGTGAATCGTATGAGATTTGAGTCTGAATCCCTCAGTATCCTAGTTAAGTGTGCTAAGACTGAGATATCCAGGTTTCAATTAACCATCTGATCGACACGACGTGATAATGCTGATTGTTTACTGAGTGCTAACCCATATCGTATTGTTTTGGCCTAAATGGTAGTCGAATTTTGTAGATCGAGCTTAGCGCGGATATAAGTCACAGTACATTATATTTTTAGCGTTCTATAGCTGAAAGTAGTTCCCGGGAATTCTTACTTGACCAACAAATCTTTCTGGTTGATATTCGTCTGGTTGTTATATCTTTTATTTTAAGGGAATCGATAAGGCCTGAGAAAATTAAACTCGTATATACTCATTTTGTGGGCATTAACCTCAGAATATCTAAACGAAAGAACTTAAAACTGAAGGGAAGGTAATAACACTATCATCATATATACAAAATCAATGTTGTTGAAGATCTCTGTTAATGAGATATCTGTTTAAATATGATTAATAAATGGAATATTCAGTTAAGGTTTTAGATAAATGGATTGATTGTAAAGAAGTTTTCATCTGGCTAGACTCACTTGTAATAAATTACATAATGTAGATGAGATTCAACTATCTTAAAACTGAATTCTTCTTCAAGAATGTTATATGCTTTTCAAACCCTTGATGAATGGTTTAAAACAAAGTGGGTTCGATTCTATATGAGGTTACAAGTCTACTTAGCTGGTGAGTATATTTAAAGAAATAGCGATTATATAACTAATTAGTTACGTTATCTAACTGACTGATCATTGTGAGTGCAAGTAAGGAGTAAGGGAACTTCAAACTTATCAAAAAACTGCTTACTGATTATTTCTACTACCTTCATTAACAATATCATTGGTTATTAATTACATTGACGGTCACATTGAAAAAACAAATCAAGATCTTTAATTAAGCAATTAAATTACTTCTATTACTTGCTCACATATCTTTTCTATAAGCAATATTATCGTTGATAAATTTCAGTGGTTGGTTATACCTTAAACTTTCTAACAAACAAACGAACTGAGATTGTAAAATATAATGCCCGTAAATGTCCTGGTACGGCCGAAGGTGGTGAGAATCAGACCGCCCTATTCAAATGCTCTCACATGGCCATGCGTATATAGCCTCTGCCGGAGAAGTCTTACTCACTGCCTTCTCGTAGAGGGGGTGTTGTTTACGGAATTGAGAGAGCGGAAAGTGAATGTCCGGCACTTTAACCGGGTTGGTGAACATGGAGAGTTCACACAGGGGAGTTGGAAAACCATCATTCCAAACCGATGGTGCACATTGCCTCCAGGATCCTGAAGGAACAAATGGCGTATGAACCACCTGTTGGTCAACGATTACCATGAGCGTTCATCTCCTTAAGTTGCTCCTCTACCTTGTGGATTAGACTATTAAGTTGAAGGCTCCGAGTGTGGCTTCCTAAGAAAACCATCTACTTCGGTTCGGGCACACGGTTAGTATCACAACGCACATACAAATCAAGTGACTTATGTAACTCATGTGTATCTGATGCCCCTTTTTACCAATATTTATGTGTTCAAATGAATAAATTTATAATTAAACAAATAAAGTAAAACATAATCTTACAGAATTTAGACTGCATCAATCTAACCACTTCTTAAAAAAATACTTTTCGGTTCACAACAATACACTTGTCCAATCTCTATTTTACATTATTCAGTAAATCTTTGGAAGTTTCCGAAAGTCAGGCTGTTCAATTACTTTGTCTATCTTGAACTTTTCTCCAAAATGATTTGACGGAATCGGGTTTTCAGATGATTTTCAGTGAATCAACTGTCATCTTGACGGTAAATATCAAACAGAGAAATACAGGAAACTCCATTTTTTTGAAATGTTTCATCGACGCACAGGGGGTCAATGACCCTCCTGGCTTTGGACCACTATTACAGTGTTCATCGCCCTTACTGACATGTTTGACCTACTTAAAAAGAGAGGTTTTCTTCAGCTATCAGCGTTTCACAAATTTCGTAGAAGTTCGCCCCACTTTCACAAAAAATTGGTTATTCACTCATTTTGCTTGGTTAGTAAATCTTTATCGTTCATAATAACAAAAGGCATTACCTCAGTGGCATATTCATAGTGTATTTGAAGGTCTTCTCGTGTTTATATGTATTTACAACAAATTGATATACATCATTACGAGGATAAGAAATAAATATTAATTAGGTCCAAACTCAAGAGAAACCACTAGACACTTCTCCTTGATTTCTAATGGACTTCAGCTGTCATTTCATGATAAATAACAACCTTCTGTTGGCAGGCATTCCCTTTCCAATTGGTGTTTCATTCTATTAATATCTGTCGACATAAGTAGTATACACCACATTACCACTGAAAACTAGCGAATAAAGGGCGGTTGTTTTATATTGACTGAACTGCTACGTGTTTACACTAAATCACTAGATCTGAGTAACTAAACTTACCTCCACTGTGAATGATGATTTTCAAAATGAATTATACAGTCTTTTAATTCATCGTAGTTTTAAGGGTTGACAGTGGTGGTAAGCGATATGAATAAGCTTTAGACTGTTTCATATTCAACTCCAACTGGAGCCCTTCTTGGGCTATTGTCGGTTCCAAGAAGGATGGGTGACTTTATATCGTGGAAAACTAACTCGTTAAAAAACGCTAACCAGAAAAAATAATTTAAACCATTTGAGCTCTTCCCTGGGAGTTAAAAGGTCTTCATTTAGAAGAGCTATGAAGTCTCATGGTGAAAGCCGAGTTTCTTTGAAAGCCACGAGGTTGATGCCCCTTCTAACAACCAGAGCAACCATTAATTTAGCTACATGGAATGCTCGTACATTGTGGGAAGCCAGTAGAGTCATCCAAATTGCTGCAGAAATGAAAGGATACAACCTGAAGGCTTAACAACAAAGACAAGCTTCAAGGGAGCTGCTGTTATACGCCGACCATGAAGAAGAAAATGCTCCACATACACAAGGAGTTGCATTGATGGTATTTCATATTCATTTAATTGTAAACATATGGCATCTACCATATGCAAAAATATATGGTGGTCTATTTATGACATTTTTATGACACATATGTTCACGTTATGATAAATTTACATTTTATTAATGACAGAGGTATTTTTATTAGATTTATGTTTAACATGGTATAATATTGATGCAACCCCTAATTTTGTATTTTGAAACAATTTTATCTCTATAAGAAAAGATGAATAGTGGCTAGCAGTGAAATCCAGGATGCGCGTTTCGTCCTATTTGGGACTTGTCAGCTGGATGTACCTGCATCTCAGAGTTGATGTCCACTCCGAGACTCGGACTCAGTACTGTTCGCTTCAAACGCTATCGTATTATCCACTTGGCTACTGAGTCCAGATAGCCGCTAGCTTATGCAATAGGGTGAAGTTTTAATTCATTTGGTATTGTTTGTTTGAATCTTCCTATTGATGTTTAGGACTGCCATTGATCTTTGCTTATGATGTTTATGACTGAAGGCAATATCGAGGCAATCCACACAGGATCCACATATACTAATAAGACACTGATTAATTGCAGTCCTAATCATCAATGGAAAGATTCATGTAAACAATACCAAGTGAATTTAAACTTCTACACAAGATACTCCATGGTCGTTCACTGGATACCATCAGCGACAGCCTACTGTGGAAGAGAACAAACTAGCTTTCCGATTAAGAGGAAATCAGGAAAAATCGTCAGAAGTAGATAAGATATATATGTCGTATTTGTCAAACTGTATCACGCGGCAAGCCCTAACTTGGAATCGTGATGGGAAACAGAAAAGAAGAAGGTCAAAGAACACACTATCTTAGAAATTGAAAACAGACATAAGTAGGATGAATAGGAACTGGAAAAAAATTGTCAAGGACAGATTCGGACGGAGAATGCTAATGAGCTGCAAATACTCTTCCATGAGGGGTAACAGGCGTAGGTAAGTAAGTAAGTAAGTAAGTAAGTAAGTAAGTAAGTAAGTAAGTAAGTAAGTAAGTAAGTAAGTAAGTAAGTAAGTAAGTAAGTAAGTAAGTAAGTAAGTAAGTAAGTAAGTAAGTAAGTAAGTAAGTAAGTAAGTAAGTAAGTAAGTAAGTAAGTAAGTAAGTAAGTAAGTAAGTAAGTAAGTAAGTAAGTAAGTAAGTAAGTAAGTAAGTAAGTAAGTAAGTAAGTAAGTAAGTAAGTAAGTAAGTAAGTAAGTAAGTAAGTAAGTAAGTAAGTAAGTAAGTAAGTAAGTAAGTAAGTAAGTAAGTAAGTAAGTAAGTAAGTAATGTAGATCATGGTTCCAACCAACAAATCCTAAATTAAAAAGTGACTACACTTGACACTTATAAATCTCATTCAAATTCATTACAAATAATGTTCCAATAGACTTGAAAAGTTTCATGTATCTGTGTGTTCTTTTCACTCTTTTCATCAAAAAACAACAACAAGAACTAAAACAAAACAAACAAACTGATATTCCAACTATCAATTACTGATTATTTCTATTTCAATTGTATCATAATAAAACTGATTATATCTGTCTAGTATGTTAGTTATTTCATAACAATAAACATTCTATATACATCTTTATTTGAAATCTTTTAGTTATTATATATATATATCTATATGTATATTGGATCTTGAATGGGAAATTCTCATATTGGGTGTGTACTATTCACTTTTTCAAACTTACAACATCATGCCTATTTAAGACAATCATAGATTTTATTATTATTAATAGTAATAATAATAATAATAATAGTAGTAGTAGTAGTAGTGTTGGTAGTAGTAGTAGTAGTAGTAGTAGTAGTAGTAGTAGTAGTAGTAGTAGCAGTAGTAGTAGTAGTAGTAGTAGTAGTAGTAGTAGTAGTAGTAGTAGTAGTAGTAGTAGTAGTAGTAGTAGTAGTAGTATTGGTAGTAGTAGTAGTAGTAGTAGTAGTAGTAGTAGTAGTAGTAGTAGTAGTAGTAGTAGTAGTAGTAGTAGTATTGGTAGTAGTAGTAGTAGTAGTAGTAGTGTTAGTAGTGTTAGTAGTAGTATTGTTACTACCATCAATACTGACATACCCATAACACTATACATTGTAATAATAACAATAGTAATAATAATAATAATGATACTAATAGTGATAACTTAAATGCTTGAAATCATAATAATAACGAGAAGGTGTTATTAACTCATATAACTTGTGATTCCCCTCTTCTACTTAAATCTTATTTACCATTACCACATTTCACTAGAATTTCAATTATCCATTATCTCTTAGTGAGACTAGCTCCAAAAGAAATACAGTTTGGGATAAATATACACACATACACACATGCACACACGTCAATAAATATATATATGTATGTATGTATGTAGGTGTATAAGTATTATGTAACATACACAAGTACACATTTTTTTTAGACATAATAAACATGTGATCATTTATTCTATTTACATATTCATTCAATGTTCAATGTTCAATTGATATTCACATATGTTTGTTTATCTTTTTTTCCAAAAAAGCGTTCAATTCAAAAATAGAGAAAAACAAAAAGAAAACATGAATAAAAATGTAAATGGACAGTCTTTCGATGATAATAAACATAATGGTGATTTGTTATATTCTGAATAGTATTACTAATATAATTATTAGTAGTATCGATAAACAGAGTTGTTTTTTTTAATCGTTTTTGTTTTTTTGAATGTGAGAAACTATTTCAACTGTTTTTATTTAACTATTACTTATGTATATATTCGAGTCAATGAGCGTGTATGCGTGTGTGTATGTGTGTCTTTGTGCGTCTGTGTGTGTGTGTGCGTGTGACTATTGACTTTTGAAGTGTTGGACAGATGGAACATGCTTCTTTTTCACTTGATGTAACAAGTATGAAGTGAAGTGTAAATAAGTAACTAACTAACTAGCTAACTATATAAGATAACAAAATATGTTACCAATAAATTGAAATGTTGACGTGTAACCATGGTTACCTGAATAACTGAAGTAAATAAACTATCTATAGATAGAGATCATTCTCAATTTAACTATTAAAAAATAAAATAACAACACGAATAATCATGAGGTTTGGTATGTTGTAAACATGTGAATATTTCTTCGATGAATAGTTATCAATGTATATAAGAGAAAAGGTTTTAACAAGGACTCTTTATCAGAAGAAGGTTGATGTTAGATGGTGGTTGGAGGTAGTCGACAGGAAACCCTGAACCTCCAACCACCATCTAATCTCAGTATATAGTGCCTGCAGTGTCGAGTCACCTAGACTGGTGGCCACATTGCAACATGATCGATAGCATTCGATCTGCACTAATAAGGACTAGACACGCATGACATTGATCGCCACCCAGTGATCAATCAATTTTGATTACATCTCAGTCCTACAGGAGTTTGGTCGCGTCTCGGATAGCTCGGTGGTAACGTCTCTGACTGCGAAGCTGGATGACACGGAATTGAATCCGTCAGGGAGCACCAGTTCACTCAAATTCATAGGCACACCTTGCTGACGAGTGCCATGTAGTATGGAACACGCGTTAACAGGGTTTCCTGTTGACTACCTCCAACCACCGTCTAGTCGGAGCAAATAATGAGAACTTTGTACAGTTGTCAATCTTAGTAGAAACTAACTAAAATATTATTGACAGAAACCTAATTTTGATGAGAATATAATTTATGGATGACCTTTGAGAGACGCTAAAGTGACCATGAGAGTGTCTACCTCCTTGATAGAGCTAAATGAAGATTATAACGCAGTTTGAAGAATAAAGACAATGACTTATAGTTGATGGTTAGGGTTAGGAACTAGATTTATGGTTTTTATCACGAATTGATATCAGCTAAAATGCGAAGACGCTATTTGGATGAATGAATGAGTGAATTTCACGCGGAAATCCAAGACCTGTTATTATTAATCTGATTGGTTCATCCATAAATTATAGTCTCGTCGTCATTTTGGTTAAAAAAATCTTTCTTATTTATTTTACATGTCTAAAGATGTACACAACTTTTCATATAATCAGTTTAAATCCATACTTTCTATCTACATAGTAAGATGGTATATGCTTATAAGATGTTAACTAATGAGATTATAATATCTGGACTCAGTAGCTGGGTGTATAACGCGATGGTGTTTGAAGCCAAAGGTACTCGGTTCGAGTCTTGCAGTGGACATTATCTCTAAGATACAGGTGCATCCAACTTACCAGTCACAAATAGGATGAAACACACATCCTGGATTTCACTCCTAGCCACTATCCATCTTTGCTTGTAATGCTTGTGAATTAAGGCAATATCGAGGCTATACGCACAGTATGCACATATTACCAATAACAGATTGATCCACTGCAGTCTTAAACATCAATTAGAAGATTCAAGTAAAAAACAATACAAAATGAATTTAAACTTGATCACATTGCACAAGCTAGTTGCTATGAGAACTCTGTAGCTGAATGAATAAAACGACAGTATTTAAAGTAAACGCTATTAGATTCGAGTCTTGGAGTAAATATCAACTGTGAGATATAGATATATCCAGCTGACGAATCTCAAATAGGACGAAACGAACTTCCGGAATTCTACTACTACTATCACTTACACTCTGAATATAAACTTATTACCAACCTAAAATTCTTATTAAACTTAATTTTATTAGAATAAACTACATTGAAATGATACATTCTCTTATCAACTATCTTATCAAAAATTATAAAAAATTTTTTTTTCTTTTTTTATCATTACGACTATTCTGTAACATTTTGATTTGTAATTTGCGCAACCTCAATTTCCCCCCGCCCCTTAAAAATAAAACCATAATGAACAAACGATTTTCCTTTTTCATGTTCTCACATTATTTGGTTATGATTACTTCCTTTGTGTTGGAAAAAAAAGAGAGAAGAACGAAGAAAAATGTACACACACACACACACCCCATAAAGAAAAGTCTTAGTCACAACATACACACATACACACACACACCCAGAGGGAGGGAGGAACGGAGGGGGAGAGTGACATGAATACAATTGTGTATCATAAACATACATACAAACATTATATATAAAGTTCAATATAATGGTTATTACATAATTAGAAATTGTTAAAAAACGAGAAAAAAAAGAAAGAAAAATGAAAAAAAAGAAAAAAAGATTTTTCTTGAAAATAATCTCACTATTGTCTTTGTTCCGGTTAACACATCATTTTTGACAATTTAGAATAATTGGATATAAAGAACATTTCTATGTATAATTCTATTCATACTACTACTAATATTAATAGTAGTATTAGTAGTAGTAGTAGTGTGAATAGTAGTAAGGATTGTACTTTGTATAAATATCTATTGTAATTTCTAGTTATGTTTACACATATTTTTTTTACTTGGATTACATTGGATATTTCGGGGGGATATATCGAAGCAAATCCAAACCTAAACAGACAGACACACACACACACACACACGAAAATCAAACAATCCAACAATAAATACAACTGTGAATATGAGATATAGTAGTCTGTTAGGTATAAAACTATATTGTCTTTAAAAATGGCATTATCATATAAGGGATGATTGTTTGTAAAAGAAAGAGATGAAGAGTTAGTGTAAACACCCGTTGTGTACGTGTGTGTATGTGCGTGTGTGTGTGTGTTAAGGGAGCATATTATTAGGTTTCCTGCTTTCAAATCTCCAACTTATCTATTACTTTCAATATGAATGATTCCTTTTTTTTCTCAGATAATAGGAGGGAAATTCTTTTCAAAAAAAATCATTCTTGAAGGGGAAAAAAGGAGAAAGAACTACAACTTGTACTTTTATGGTTGTCACGGTGATAATCCCGACTAAAATATCTTGATCACTATTAGTTACTTAGGTTTATTATTATTATTATTATTATAAATAATTGTAATTTACTGACGTTTTTTAGATTTGACCACAAATATACTTTTTTTTAGAAAACAAAATAAAATATCCTAAAAACAAATGATTAGTAGTACTATTTTGATGACGATCTTAACTGTTTCTGTAAGGATACATAGTCTTTTACTTATTGAATAAGGTGACTTTTTCTGGTTAGCGTTTTTTTTTAGTGAGTTAGTTTTCTACGGGATGAGGTGGCCCAACCCTCCTCCTTGATCAAGGCTTAGGACCGACAGTAGCCTCCGAAGGGACTCCAGGCGGAGTTTTGAATAAAGTGAACCTTAACTAATCTGTTTCAGTGAACAAGATTCTCTTGATAAATAGATAGATAGATAAATAAAATGGTCGAAAGTCGGTGAGACTAGGTAAATTAAAGGGAAACAGACTGGGAGACAAAGAGAGTGTGAGAGAGAGAGGGACAGAAAACAAAGGAAGGTGAATAGTTTACAAGTATCCTATTCTACTATCTGTCTAGCTACAATTATTGGTGATATAATTTAGATCTTAGTATTTGATTTTGTATTTTCATATTTCCTTTCCTTATTTTTAAGAGTTTGATCACTATTATTATAGTTGTTTGCACTGATTTCTGGTGAAAAAGTATTGTGGAAGATTTCTTTTATTAAATAAAGATAATATGATCAGATTATGGTTGTTACCGTTGTTAACCTAAAGAAATTCCGATCAGATTAGACAAAATGTACGGTACTATTGTGGTGTATACTACTGATGTCGACAGATATAAGTAGTATGTATCATCAATTGAAAGTAAAATGTCTGATGACAAAAAATTACCAAGATCTAAGAGAGCGAGAACGAAAACAAAGAATGATCGGTATGGAAACAAAGAAACAGTTTAGTTTGGAACAGTTGATTAACATTTCACAACTAAAGTATATACTGTATAGTTATCAGATTCTACTAAGATATTGTGTAATTTGTGTTCAAATACATTTAGTTATCCCCACTTGTGTTCTCGTCCACTACACTATAATAGCGAAGTTATATGAAGTAAGATACAAACCTTAACTCGAGAAGCATCGACAGTATTGGCTAAATTCATGTACAATCAAGGGAGAACACTTCTTAAAATGGGTATATAGGGTTATTTATAAGAGTGTGCAGTTAATGTGTCGAAATTATATTAAGAAAGAGTGTAGTGAACAGAACACGAATGGGGACAATCGAATTACATTTAGCACAAAATTACAGAGTTGCTTGGTAAAATAGAAAAATCATACTATAATACTTAATTTGCAAAATGTTCAATAATTGTCTCGAACTTCGTTGTTCTTGCAGTTCCATACTAATTGCTTTCTATTACTGCTCTTCCTTTCTTGATCTTCCCCATCTTCTGCTGCCAGACATTACAATCCTGACTAGCGTCATATACTACTTATATCAATGTAAGTAGTGCGCACCACAAGAGGACCACTAAAATATGGAAACTGTTACAGTGAATAACGAAAATTTAACATATACACTAGAAATAAAAACACTCGTTATAAAAATTAGGAACATGTGATTATAACAATGAATAAATCGAATTTTATCAAATTATGTCAATACTCAAGAATATGATACAACTACAATACACAACTCACTAGATGCCCAAAAGTTATTGGAAATGAAACGAGTTACTCAATATTATTAAGTAGTATAAAGTAATATACAAAAGGAAGAGGGCTAAGAAGAATGGAAATGAACCTAAACACTAAAGCCTATGGTCATGAACTTGTATGAATATTCACTTGGTATTGTTTGGCTTGTATCTCCACATCGCAAAAGCAAGTGGCTATCAGGACTCAGTAGCTGAGTGGATAACGCGATGGTGTTTGAAGCAAACTATACTGGGTTCGAGTCCCAGAGTGAACATCAACTCTGAGATGCAGGTACATTCGGCTGACGAGTCCCGAATAGGACGTAACGCGCATCCTGGATTCCACTGCTAGCCACTATCCATCACTGCTTATAAAAATTGTAAATATTTTATTTACTATTGTAACTATTGTTGTTTATCGTTAAATTTCGGCTCAATTTTATATAAGTTTGATGATTTATATGATGTAGAGTAAAAATATATGAACCTTGTTGAACTATTTCATGCTGAGGATACTTTATTACATTTTACATAGTTTATGAGCTCATATTCCATAACCAACTCTAAGTCATGAATGTATTTTCATTAGAAGAGAATGTTTTCCTATTTTCAGTAGGTTTCTTTTAATACAACAGTTATGTGCGTATAATAAGAGAAAAAAGTTATTTTCACGTGGAATATATCAACAACTGAAAATATTCGTAATTTAAATTGTTCTACTCATTTATTAGTTAGTAGTATGATGACTACTGAAAAAATAAAAATAATTTGTTCATTACGGTAAAATGTTATGATAACTTATTCACAGAATTAGTTGTACAATATTGTAATTAATTTATCTTTAACATGCATTCAAATTATAATTATAATCAGAAAGGAGTTTTGTGGATATTATAGTATTCTAACAGTTTAATTAATGGGTCAGTTGAAGCTAGACCAACATAGAAAACCTGGAAACACTGTACGCCGTCTTGTCGTATCTGGGACTGCTCAGCAGTGAGCATCCACGATCTCGCACGCGTCACTCGTACCCAGAATCTTCGGTCTTACGCGCGAACGCCAAACTTCTAGATCACTAACCTGTCATCCAATGGTATTAATGTCTTATTCCAATCAATCCACACAAATTGATTGTCATAATGTTTAAATCATTAGCAAGTAATTAGTCAAATATCTTGACTACTGGTTTTTAACTATTAATGCCTCTAGATACTTTGTTATGAAGTCTAACATATACTAAGTTTTTACACTATACCGAAGATTGCTATATTCTGTACCTTA
This sequence comes from Schistosoma bovis, assembly GCA_944470425.2. Taxonomy (NCBI): domain Eukaryota; kingdom Metazoa; phylum Platyhelminthes; class Trematoda; order Strigeidida; family Schistosomatidae; genus Schistosoma; species Schistosoma bovis. The sequence goes on from OX103956.1 coordinate 2,095,203, forward strand.
ACGATAATAATCATGTAAATCACTTAACTACTAGTAACAAATATATAAGTATATCCGTGTACAAGACAGTAATTATCTGGACTTAATAACTAAGTGGATAACGAATTAGACATTTAAAGTGAAGAGATTAGGTTCAAGGTCCAATATGATATATCAACAATGAAGTGTGGTCACATTAAAATAACAAGTTTCAAATAGGATAAAACGAGCATCTTGAATTCTCCTGTTAGATAGTATACAACTCTGCTTGTAACTGAATAAGAATATTGAGACAATCTGCACAAGATGTGTACATGACATGATGCTAAAGAGAAAACTCTGTATAAAAATACAAATACAGTATCAGAAAAACCCAGCTGGTAAGGTTGATCTAATCCACGAATTTCTTAAGGTTATTCAACTCTGAATCCGTAATCTTAAGAAGCCAACATGAAACACACTTGATATTTCACGTCACTTGAGATCACATTATTCATGTATGGATGTTCACTAGTTGGAGTCAGTCGGTGGGAAGCTATGCTTGACCTTAGTTTCATGCTAATTAGCGCTAATCAACCAGACGTATTTGAAGTCTTGAAAGAACTACTAGTTCCAATGGGATTCGGACAGGAATAGTACAATGTTAAAGTCACAGACTATCTACTTAGGTAACATTAGATCGTGTTTGAATGGGAAAATCTTTTCCCCCAAAATTCTAGGTACACCAACTGGAACAAAAGTATGACATAAGACTTGCTAAAGAATTACCTCACACCACTTAACAGAAATGGATAATTTCATTGGTCATTCATTCATCATGTAAATTTATTAGATTAACCACATCACTATTTTATACTCAACACTGACACTTACTGTAGTGAAACTTATATTACTGAATAAATTATGTGATGTGTTACCTTAATCGGCTGATGAATCGCGAATTGATTGTACTGATAACTTGGTCACTGTATAATCAAAAGTATTCTCAATTCAATCCATTTCACTGGCATAAATGTGCAGTGATCAAAATAAGATCGAGATCATGAACCGATTGATGTTAGACCACCTTTGTAAACCTGGAAGCACTGGACGGCCGTTTCGTCCTGTTGTGGGACTCCTCAGCATTGCACATCCACGATCCCGCTCGCGGGATTCAAACCCAGGGCCTTCGGTCCAGTGCTTCCAGGTTTCCAAAGGCGGTCTAACATCAATCCGTTCATGATCTCAATCAAAAACTTAATAATCTCCGCAACCCCTATGCTAGCAAAATAAGATCATTGCTAAATACTCTCTGTTTTTCACTGATTGTCTAGCTACAGTCGGTAAATAATATAAAACACAAATAATCATTGATAATTTATCACGTCCAAATACCAAGCTTCTTCTCTTTCCACAATTTCGCTTGTTTTAAAATATTAGTCAAGATTTTTTAGTTTTTAATAGTTTAATTGATGAGTTGATGACCGTTTATTTGTAGTATAGGATTCCTCATCAGTACACATCCATAATCACGCATACGGGACTCGAATTCGGAATCGTCAGTCTCGCGGTCGAACGCTTAAACTCTAATTTGTTTATCTGTAATCAATAGTCCTGCAATGATTTTTCTTTCCTTACATAAAATGCACATATATAATTGAATGGTTGGCGAGACTATAATTTATGAACAACCCTCGAATAAATTTTGAGTGACCTTGATGAATATTAGCCAGTCGGAAAACAGTTTGTATGGAGTAAAAATACGTCATACAAAACCAAAGAATTAAAGTGGATACACATCTTTTACATGGTTGAAAAAATTGTCAAGGTTAGTAAGAGGTTCAGAGGTTCTAAAAACGTAATGCATACGGTAGAAGAAGTTATCCATATAACTTCATAATAGTATGCCTCTTGAGCCATGATAAAGTTGCAAAAGCTCTTTCAACCTCGACCAAACAGCTTCGATGTTGTTTGTATGTACTCCGGTTATTGAGTCCACAAAATGTTGCTTATGAGCAATGACACGATGCACATAACCAAGTCTATGCAGGAATCTGTACGCTCTCCAATAAGTCGTATATATTTTTAGTACCCGGCTGTAGCCAATGTTTTTATTATTCAGTTCGCGATTCGCCTTTGTCCCAATCTAGATCAAGTTAAAAAAATCTTATTCTAACAGACTTCTTCCTTCAACACATATTACACCGAAGGTAAAACAACACCACGGTAGTCTACACAGGCTCCATAAATCATTTGATTACCATAATCACAAATAAGAGAAAACTTCTTAATAGTCCCATCTGTTGTAGCCAATCAATTATCAAGTTTTCTTTGAAAAAATCCTCTATGAACCAATCGTACGTGAGAGTATCAGGTATTCAAATTAGCGCCGTGACCTTGAAATCCATTAAACATTTCTGATTGGCTCACTCATAAATGATAATGTCGTCGAATAGTTTATTTTCAAATATCAAGATTATTAATATTTCTTATTGGGATGAGATTATAATCCATAAACAACCTTTAAGCGACGCTAAAGTGACTTTAAGAATTGAAACCTACTGATTAGAACTAAGTGAGGGTTATGAATCAGTTAGAAATCTCACTCACAATTGATAATTAAGGTTTCGAAAAAGTAGATTTAAGGTTTTCATCACAAAATAACATTAGCTATAATGCTACAGTCACTTGCACATAAAAATATAGTTTACAGCACAACAAACCTTTCTCCAGTAAAATTATTCACTGACGATCTATTTGAAAAAGATAATCAACGATATGATTAAAATTACTATGATTTGGGATATCAATCCAGCATGCAATGAACGTTCGGTGTAACACAGTCCGACTTGGAGAATAAAATATTACAACCAGATCAAAATTCATATCATAATCTATTTATTGAATAAATAAAAAACATACATTACTTACTTACTTACTTATGCCTGTTACTTCTAATGGAGCATAGGCCGCCGACCAGCATTCTCCAACCCACTCTGTCCTGGACCTTGTTTCTAATTCCATCCAGTTCTTGTTCATTTTCCTTACGTCTATCTCCACTTCCCGGCCTAATGTGTTCTTTGGTCTTCCTCTTTTCCTTTGGCCTTGAAGATTCCATGTGAGGGCTTGTCTTGTGACGCAGTTGGGTGCTTTCCTCAATGTGTGTCCTATCCACTTCCAGCACTTCTTTCTGATTTCTTCCTCCGCTGGGATCTGGTTTGTTCTCTCTCATAGTAGGTTGTTGCTGATAGTGTCTGGTCAACGGATCTGAAGTATTTTGTGTAGATAACTGTTAATAAACACCTGTATCTTCTGGATGATGGCTTTCGTAGTTCTCCAGGTTTCCGCCCCATATAGTAGAACTGTCTTGACATTTGTATTGAAAATCCTGACCTTGGTGTTGGTTGACAGGTGTTTTGGTTTCCAGATGTTCTTCAATTGTAAATATGCTACTCTTGCTTTACCGATCCACGCTTTCACATCTGCATCAGACGCACCATGTTCATCAATGATAATTAATATAAATAAATAAATTAATTAATTAATAAAAAACATACATTATAACATGACAAGTTTTATGATTTGATGAACATAGAGATGACCGTTATTACACACTGGATGATACACTAAATTTACGTGGAAACGTTGCATGTACATCCATCCTTAAATACGGGTAAGTTACGTGCCAAAAAATTCATGACCTATTATCTTATATCTGATTGGTTCATTTATAAAATTCTAATCTCGATTTGATTGGTTCATATTTATTATTCATCTCAATGTTCATTGGTTCATTGAAAACAACACAATATAATAAAAAGAGTCATGTTACCATGTGAACTCTTATTCATTATTGCTATTGTTTTTGGCTTGTATCTTCTCATTAAGGTTTAAGACTGCAATTGATCAATCTGTTATTGGCATATGTGCATACTATGCGTATACCTCAATATTACCTTCATTCACATCCAGCTGACCAGTACCAAATAGGACAAAACGCGCGTCCTGAATTCCAATGCTAGCCACCATCCATCATTGCTTATATCTGATTGGTTCATTTATAAAAATATAATCTCGATTTGATTGGTTCATATTTATTACTCATCTCAATGTTCATTGGTTCATTGAAAACAACACAATCTAATAAAAAGAGTCATGTTACCATGCCAACACTTATTATTATTATTATTCTAATGAGTAACATTATGTTAATAAGATTATTAATTACACTTATTATTATTTCATTTATCTTATTATGTGCTATTCATCCATCTATATGGTTTATCATTAATCATCAATTATGTTTAAAAGAGAATAGTCCATTATATAATCATTGGTTTAATTCATCTATACCAATTTATATACAATTTTATTTTTTTAATTTAACCAATCCATATGAATTTCAAAATGGTGCCAAACCTAAATTAAAACAATTAGGACCATATACATATAATATTAAATATTATAAATTCAATATACAACATAATTATTATAATAATACAATCAAATATCGACAATATAAACGATATTATTTCAATTCGAAATTATCAATTGGTCATGAAACCGATTATATAACCCATGTCAATTTAGGATTTGTTGCCATAGCAACTAAATTGAATTCGTTACCATGGTTAATTAATTATTTGATTGAATTATATGAAAAATATCATCATTATAAATTAATACAAATTAAAACAATTCAACAATTATTATGGGGTTATAATGATGAATTCTTATTATTATTATCTAATTATGGATTTAATATAACAGTGACAAAGATTGGTTTATTATTAAATTATAATGATACATTCAATGATGATATTATCATTTATGATGGTTTAAAAAATCCTAAAAATTTAGGCAAAATTATACAATATAATAATAAGACTAAATTAAATGATTGGACAACAATCACAGCGAATATGATCAATGGTACCGATGGGACAATCTATCATACTTATATAAATAAACAAGAGAAACCCTATATCTTTCTGAATGATCTATGTCGTTCCATTCAATTAACAAGAGATTCAATTAAACAAATGAATCATTTAAATGTATTTAAATATTTATTATCTGAGGATACATTTAAATCTGGTGAATTCTATGAGAAGAATAAAGGATTTTGTTTAAATTGGTCAAATTGTTTTAAAGATGGTGTATTGGATATGTCATCATGTCAACCGAATGCACCAATTGTTATATCACAACCACATTTTTTAAATGTATGTTTCAGTTTTTGTGTGTGTGTGTTTATGGGAGTGTGTGTGAGTGACATGTTTTGATCATTTGAAATCCTCATATTTATTAGTATTCATTGATTGAATTGATTAAGTAGGTAGTGAATGAGAATACCAGTGAGTACAATTGAATCTGAGATTTGATGACTTGCTTACTCATTTTACCCCTCATGGAGGAGCAGTATAGTCCGATCATCAGAAATCTCCATCCAACTCTGTCCTAGAGTATCTGTTCCACTTGATATTTATCCTTTTCATGTCTGTTTCCATTTCCCGACTCAGTGTGTTCTTTGGCCTTCCTGTTTTCTTTTTCCTTTCAGAACTCCAGATTAGGGCTTGCTCGTGATTCAGTTTGATGATTTACGAAATGTATGTCTTATTTAATTTCAAAGTCTTTTTTTTCATTTCCTCTTCAGTTGAAAGCTGGTTTGTCCTCTTCCATAGTGGATTGTTATCTGACTAACGAAAATTGAGTATCTTGAGTAGAAAACTGTTTATAAATACTTGTACATCTTTGATGATGGTTGTAGCAGAAAACATTTCATTTGAAAAATGTCAATAAATTGACTCATACTTGACTGTTCCTTCGTTTCCACACCAATCATTCCCTCATTTAGTTCTCTTTTTTTCTATCTTCCTAATTTTCTGCCTCCAAGTATTTCACTTTCTATTCACGATACATACTACTTATATCTGTGGACATCAGTAACACAAACCATAGTATGACTGATGAGATTAAAATTCACAGGTTCAATACAAGGAGCCTATATTACTCATCTTGATAATGACCTCGACTATTTCATTCTCATAAGTAATCAGTGAGTGAATAGATAGTCAATAACTCAATAATCTTTATTCAAAAATTGGAACCTAAATATATATAGGATGGTTTAATTTACCCCATGAATTTTCTAAGGCTTATAATAAGTTTTCTGATGGAGGTTTGTCCTCTGATCTGGATGGTTTGGTCGTGGAACTTTCGTCGTCATTCTGAACGACATCATCAACAAACACTTCACGTAGAAGTGAGGTGCTCAAATTTCTTCACATATAGCTCACAGCTTAATAGAATTGAGGTGACCTCGATAGGCTATTGTTGACCATTAACTTGTCATTGTTTACTCCTGATCTACAAATCTCCACTATCTCAAAAGCATATATATGTATTCCTTTGATCATAAACTTTCATTTGACCTATTGACTACGATTATACGATTTACCATTGTTAACTTATTTCCATTACGTCGGCAAACAGCATCATATATGAAGAGGATGAATAGAAACGGGAAAGGATTGCTCAGGACAGGGTTGGATGGAGAATTTTGGTGTGTGACCTATGCTCCTCGACGAAAAATGACAGGTGTAAGTAATAAGTAAATAATGGTTAGAAGTCGAATGGATTCAATCATGAGGTCAATGCTTTTTCTTGGTGAATACTAATATAAGTTAATTGACCAGCAATGATATAGTTTGTTATATACTACCTACTTTGATAATGAACTAAGTTTGGTAATAGAAATAAATCATCTAGAAACAAACTGCTATCAATAATATTGATTTTATAACTAAACTTTTTATGATATAACTGTGTTCGTAGATTATTGTCCGAAAATAAGTTATGTTTATAAACACTGACTATATATCATTATACATTTTGTGTGTATCTATGTGTATATGGTTAGTCACGAGTACATGTGAAATTTACATTATGAGTGAGGTATTCATATGTCTATATGTTTCTCGTATTCCAGATTACATTACACGCGAATTTTTAGATCAGTTAAATATTGTAGTTTAATGGTTAAATTCATGAGTCCATTAAAGTTAGACCATCATGGAAATTCTGGAAGCATTGAACGGCCGTTTCGTTCTAGTATGGGACTCTTCAGTAGTGAGCATTCACTATCCCGCACGAGCGCGAGACCGATAGGTCCTGGATTTGAATCCCGCAGATACATTGTTCACATGAGTCAGTGTCAATCAAATGAATATAGGAAAATTGTCTATTCACACTTGATTGTGATAGCGAAGTACTTGAAATCTGAAAAAAATATTCAACTATATTAAATGAGTTGAAGAGACTGCTTTGTGGATACTATTGTGAGGATTTGTTTGGCAATGTAGATGGAGATGAAGATGAGAAGAGTGTGTTGCCATAAATGTAGAGTGTATATTGTACTGAGGATTACATATTGTACCAAACATATAATATCGCATAAAGCTAATAATAATAATAATAATAATAATCGGTGTAGTATTTTGAATATAATGATGAAATTGATGTAGTCTGAGTTCTATAGTGTTTATAACTTCAAGTCCCATATTTATTCAACTCCGCCTGTAGCTCTTATAGGGTTGCTGCCGGTCCCAAGCCCGGGTAAAGGAGGAGGGTTGAGCATGGGGTTAGCGTCCCCATCCCGTAGAAAACTAACTCGCTAAAAAAACGCTTACCAGAAAAAATAATCCAAACCATTTAAACTCTGCCCTGGGAGTTAGAAGGTCTTCATTTAGAAGAATTATGACGCTTCATGGTGAAAGCCGAGCTCCTTCGGAAGCCACGAGGCCGATGCCCCTTCTAACAACCAGAGCAAAAATTTTTATAGGTACATGGAACGTTCGAACAATGTGGGAAACCGGGAAGACCAGTCAAATATCAATGGAAATGAGGAGATACAACTTAGCAGTACTGGGAGTCAGCGAAACCCACTGGACCCAAGCTGGACAGAAAAGGCTAGCTACGGGAGAGATGCTGCTATACTCCGGTCACGAAGAGGACAATGCTCCACACACTCAGGGAGTCGCTCTTATGCTGTCCAAAGTAGCACGAAATGCACTTGTAGGATGGGAATCTCACGGATCCAGAATCATCAAAGCATCATTCAAAACAAAGAAGGAGGGGATCTTAATGAATATTATCCAATGTTATGCACCCACCAATGATAGCAACGACGAAATTAAAGATCAGTTCTACGAGCGGCTGCAGTCAATCATTGAGAAATGCCCAAGAAAGGACCTAACTATTCTGATGGGAGATCTAAATGCCAAAGTCGGAATAGACAACACTGGATATGAAGATATTATGGGACGACATGGACTGGGAGAAAGAAACGAAAATGGAGAAAGATTTGCAAATTTGTGTGCATTCAACAAATTGGTCATAGGAGGCACAATATTTCCACACAAGCGTATACACAAGGCTACATGGATCTCACCGGACCACACTACAGAGAACCAAATAGATCATATTTGCATCAACAAAAAATTCCGAAGGACAATGGAAGATGTGAGAACCAGGAGAGGTGCTGACGTAGCTTCAGATCACCACCTAGTTGTAGCCAATTTGAAACTGAAGCTAAAAAAGAACTGGACAAGTGGACAAACAGCAATACAAAGGTTCAATACAGCCTTCCTTCGAGATACTGACAAACTCAATGAATTCAAGATAGCTCTCAACAACAGGTTCCAAGCCTTACGAGATCTACTGAAAGAAGAAGAAACTACTATGGAGGACAACTGGAAAGGTATCAAAGGAGCATTAACTTCAACGTGTCAAGAGATTCTCGGTCTAAAGAAATACCATCATAAGGAATGGATCTCTATAGAAACACTGGACAAGATCAAAGATAGGAAGAACAAGAAGGCAGCAACAAACAACAGCCGAACACGAGCAGAGAAAGTCCAAGCACAAGCTGAATACATAGAAGCAAACAAACAAGTGAAGAGGAGCATTATAGCCGACACGAAGAAATACGTGGAAGAACTAGCAACGACGGCAGAAAAAGCTGCTAGAGAAGGAAATATGAAACAGCTTCACGATACAACGAAGAAACTATCAGGGAAATACAGTAAACCAGAGAGACCGGTCAAAGACAAAGAAGGCAAGCCAATCACTGAAATTCAACAACAGCGGAACAGATGGGTAGAATACTTCGAGGAACTCCTGAATAAGCCGGCTCCAATGAGTCCACCGAACATCGAAGCAGCACACACAGATCTTCCTATAGATGGCAACCCACCAACGACGGAAGAAATTAGAATGGCCGTCAGACAAATCAAGAACGGGAAAGCAGCAGGACCCGACAACATACCAGCTGAAGTACTAAAATCAGACGTCGAAGGAACTACAAGCATGCTTTACTCTCTATTTAAATAGATTTGGGAGGAGGAACAAGTGTCAATGGACTGGAAAGAAGGACACCTCATCAAGATTCCAAAGAAAGGAGATCTGAGCAAATGTGAAAACTACAGAGGCATTACACTACTGTCAATACCAGGGAAAGTCTTCAACAGATTGTTGCTGAACCGGATGAAGGATGCAGTAGACGCCCAACTTCGAGATCAACAAGCTGGATTCCGTAAGGATCTGTCGTGCACAGACCAAATTGCAACACTACAGATCATCGTCGAACAATCAGTTGAGTGGAACTCGTCACTATACATCAACTTCATTGATTATGAAAAGGCATTCGACAGTGTAGATAGGAAGACATTATGGAAACTTCTTCGACACTACGGAGTTCCTCAGAAGATTGTCAATATTATCCGGAACTCATACGACGGGCTACAGTGCAAAGTAGGGCATGGAGGACAGCTGACAGATGCATTCCAAGTAAGGACCGGAGTCAGACAAGGCTGTTTACTCTCTCCCTTCCTCTTTCTTCTGGTAGTCGACTGGATTATGAAGACCTCAACATCTGAAGGAAAACACGGAATACAATGGACAGCTCAGAATCAATTAGACGATTTGGACTTCGCAGATGACCTAGCCCTCCTATCACGTACACACGAACAGATGCAGATGAAGACAGCCAGTGTAGCAGCAGTCTCTGCATCAGTAGGCCTCAGCATACACAAAGGGAAAACTAAGGTCCTCAAATTCAAAGCGGAGAACAACAATCCAATCACACTTGATGGCGAAACTCTGGAAGATGTAGAGTCCTTCATGTACCTGAGAAGCATCATCGATGAGCAAGGAGGATCAGATGCAGACGTAAAGGTGAGGATTGGCAAAGCAAGGACAGCATTCCTACAATTGAAGAATATATGAAACTCAAAACAACTGTCTATCAACCAATATCAAAGTCACAATCTTCACAACCAACGTCAAGGCAGTTCTACTGTATGGAGCTGAAACTTTCAGAACTACTACAGTCATCATCAAGAAGGTACAAGTATTTATAAATAATTGTCTACGCAAGATACTCAGCATCCATTGGTCGGATACCATTAGTAACAGCCTACTTTGGGAGACAACAAACCAGCTTCCAACTGAAGAAAAAATTAGGAAAAGATGATGGAAATGGATCGGACATACATTTAGTAAATCATCAAACTGCATCACGAGGCAAGCGCTAACTTAGAATCCTGAAGGGGTGCGGAAAAGCGGAAGGCCAAAGAACACATTACGTCGGGAAATAGAATCAGATATGAAAAAGATGTATAACAACTGGAAGGAGCTTGAAAGGATTGCCCAGTATAGGGTTGGATGAAGAATTCTTGTGTGTGACCTATGCTCCTTCACGAGGAGTAAAAGGCGTAAATATGTAAGTTTGAGCGACTCTAAACTAACCTTGAGAGTGCCCATGAATATACATAAACCTTAATGCCAAAACTCTTATTATCCAAATAGGTAAGTGAATTTCGCGTCAAGATCCGAGACCTGTAATCGTTCATAAATTATGGTATCACTCAAAAATATAATATTGAATAAAGTCATTAATAATATTAATAACATTCTAACTAACAATCATAACGAAATTACTGAAATTCTATTGAGATTCTATAACCAGTGGAATGTAATCGTATCAAGTGTAAGAAAGTGATTCACAAAAGACTCTATAGAAGATAATCACGAAATATCATGTATAAATTAAAGTTCCAACTTCTAAACCCCATAATGTACTGGCTCAATAATTTTGGCATTAAGTATTCCTGCACTAAACTTTAGTTCTTTCATTCAATCCTATATCGGAACATATAGATATACACTGTTGAATTGTATACATTTGATACTTTATACTAACTATATTTCATATATATTCATTATATAAACTATCTATTCAATTATATAATAAAGACAATACATAATGAACATTGAATATTCGAAAGTTTCCATATTTGTTTATCTCTATTGTTTATATATATAAATGCTAAGTGATCATAAACATACCTCAATTCTATTTTTTTTTCAATTAAATTATATGATACCATTTAAATATATCCATTTAAGATTATTACATTTAGCATAGTAACACATTTTTTTCAAAAAAAAATTATTGAACATTGAATATTGAACATGTTCAATGTTCCAGCTTTACGACTCGATTTTCAAAAACCAAAAAAATTTAGTTTTTTTTTCAAAAAATAAATAGTTAACATTGAAATTAATTCATAGAATTGAAATGAGATTTTTTTTAAAGAAAATGTGTGTTTTAATGAATTAGATTAGAATTAATTTGTAATTCACTTAGAGATAATTAATATAGTGAACATAAATATATGATAAATAGAAAATATAAATAATAAGTTATTATCAGTTTAGGTGTTGTGGAGATTGTTAAGTTTTTGATTGAAATCATGAGTGAATTGAAGCTAGACCACCATGGAAAACCTGGAAGCACTGGATGGCCGTTTCGTCCTAGTATGGGACTCCTCAGCAGTGCGCATCCACGATCCCGCACCCCGCGAGATCCGAACCCAGGACCTATCAGTCTCTCACCAAGCGCTTAATCAACTAGACCATTGAGTCGGCATCCAATGGTGTTAATGTCTAATGTTACTATGTAACTCATGATTTCAACTATTAAAATTATTATAATATTCACGAAACCCTCCTCTGATATGAATCAACATATGCTCACTAGTGACTGACTTCAAGAGGTATATCCTGAAGTTCTAATGAGAAGCAGTAGACTAGTGGAATTCAACCAGATCTATTGTGAGATAGTAACTGATTGAAGACAATGGTAGATGTGTTGCTCAACTTTGTGGATTAGTTGAAGTTAGACATTAATACTATTGGATGCTGGCCGGCTCAGTGGTCTAGTGGTTAAGCGTTCGCTTGCGAGACTGATAAATCCTGGGTTGGAATCTCGCGAGGCAGGATCATGGATGCGCACTGTTGAGGTGTCCCACAATAGGACGAAACAACCGTCCAGTGCTTCCAGATTCTTCATGGTGGTCTAGCTTCAATTGACTCATGACCTGAATTATTGAAATTACTAAAATCTCCACAAAAACCCTTTTGATATGTAATATACTACTGAAAAAATGGATAATTATTTTCACTTATTAATATTTATACTTAACATCTGAACACTATTATTATATCTGGATGAATAATAAATGAATAGTAACTGCTAGGAATTATTTATGAACTATCTATAGATTTATTCTAGTTAATTTTTTTATAGCAAGGTTGTTTTCTATGGGGTGAGGTTACTGAGACAATGTTTAAACATTCTACTTTAGCCGAACTTGGGACTAGGCAGTAACGTTAGAAGAGCTCTAAGTGGAATTAACAAACCTGTTTACTGTCGCCGTTTTTTATTTCTTCTGCTGGTTGACTAGATAGTGAAGACTTTAGCATCTCAGAAAAAGTATGAAATACAATACATACTTTGGACATAACTGGACAACTCTCATTTTGCAGATCACCTATCACTACTAATCCATACACAGAAACAAATGCACGTGAAGACAGACAATGCAGCAGCGGACTCTGCAATAGTATTCCTCAACATTCACTGGTGAGAAGCAAGATCCTGAAATACAACACAGATCGCCTCAAACAAATCACACTCGATATGGAAGCTCTATTGATGGTGAAAACTTTCCCGTATCCGCTCAGCGTCATCGATAACTAAACAGGGTCTGATGCAAATGTGAAGGAACTGATCGATAAAGTAAGAGTAGCATTCCCACAATTGAACGACGTATGGAACTCAAAACAATTGTCATCCAACATCAAAGTCGGAATCTTTAATACCTACATCAAGGCAGTTCTGTCATACAGGACTGAAACTTGTAGAACTACTACAACTATCATCAAAACGGTACAAGTATTTATAAACAATTGTCTATTCAATATACTCAATGTCCATCAGCAACAACGTACTGTGGTAGAGAACAAACCAGCTTACATCTGAATAGGAAATTGAGAAAAGATACTGGAAGTGGTTAAGACAAACATTTCAGAAATCAACAAACTTCATCACGAGGCAAGCCCCAACTTGGGATTTACATATATTTCTTTAATCCTAAGCTTTCATTTGAACTATTGGCTATTATTTTACGATTAACCATTCTTGACTTATTTCCAAAATGTCAGTTACAGCATTCATACTCACAGGAACATGTGGATTGATCTTGTATAATTAATGCTTCACACTTTATGGTGTGACGAGGTCCAGACTATTTGTATATAAACCATGTATGTCTGAAATATACGATTCATATAGCGGAGGTTTATGTTGTGTTCTGGACCGAAAGGGCTGGGTTAGCCAAGAAGTTGCTATACAGAGGACCGATAAAAATTCAGAGCTGACTTAAGACAGGTAGTTTCTATTGTTATGTCATCGCTTTACAACTGGGACAAGGTCAAGGAAATCGATATTCTGATTGGTTATTTTTGTTACATGATAATTAACAGACCATGGGACATAACAATTGAGCGTTCGACTGTGTCAAAATGGACTCGAATTCTGTGCCATTTTTTCTGTTCGGTTGATTGAATAATGTTCTTGAAATTTATAATTAAATTTATTAGAGCAAACTGTTAGATTAATTATATTAAATTACATGTGGTGAACTAAGTGGAGATTAATAAATTACATTGAGATCATGAATTAGTCTAAGGTAGACAGTTATTAGAAACCTGGGAGGACCAAACAACCATTTTATTATGCACGATCCCACAAGAGATAGACCAAAGGAACTCTAGTCTACTTCGCGAATGCTTAAAGCCAAGGTCATTGAGCCGGTACACCATGGTTCATAAGTTAAGCCTCAATTCATTTCTGGTATTTTGTGACTATCTCCCATAGTCTTCTGTGAATACCTTCCTTATATTCGACACGATTACATTCCTCTGGTCACAGATTCTTACTAGAACACCAAAAATTTCCTCATGATTGATGATTAGAATAATACTGCCACTATTGATGGCTCTATTCAATATGATATTTTTGATAAAATATATAATTTTTAACACAAAGCATGAACTTACTTAATTACGCCTGTTACTCCTCGTGAAGGAGCATAGGCCGCTCACCATCATTCCCCATCCAACACTGTTCTGGGCAATCCTTTCAAGCTCCTTCCAGTTGTTATTCATCCTTTTCATATCTGATTCTATTTCCCGACGTAATGTGTTCTTTGGCCTTCCACTTTTCCGCACCCCTTCAGGATTCCAAGTTAGCGCTTGACTCGTGATGCAGTTTGATGATTTACTAATTGTATGTCCTATCCACCTCCAACGTCTTTTGCTAATTCCCTCTTCAACTGGAAGCTGGTTTGTTGTCTCCCAAAGTAGGCTGTTACTGATGGTATCCGACCAATGGATGTTGAGTATCTTGCGTAGACAACTATTTATAAATACTTGTACCTTCTTCATGATGGTTGTAGTAGTTCTGAAAGTTTCAGCTCCGTACAGTAGAACTGCCTTGACGTTGGTTGTGAAGATTGTGACTTTGATATTGGTTGATAGACAGTTGTTTTGAGTTTCATATATTCTTCAATTGTAGGAATGCTGTTGCTAATTCACTATCTATTTCTTGTATTGACCAAATTATAGTCTAATTATTATCGATTGGATTTTCTCTCTACATAACACTATTTAGAACGTTTTTTTTGTTCATTCATGGATTGTAAATACAATCAAATGCAATAACAAATACTTACTTGCGACTGTTACCCCTGATCGAGGAGCATAGTTCACTCACCTACATTCTTCATCCAGCCCTGTCCTAAAAAATCCTTTCCAGTTGCTGCCAGTTTCTATTCATCCTTCTCATGTTTGCTTCTGATTCCCGACTCAGTGTGTTATTTAGCCTTCCACTTTTCCGTTTACATTCAAGATTCCAAGTTAGCACATGCCTCGTGATGAGGTTTGATGATTAACGAAGTGAACATCCTATCTTTTTCCTCTGCAGTTGGATTCTGATTTGTGTCTTCACACAGTGGGCTGTTACTGACGGTGTCCGGCCAACAGACATTAAGTATATTGTGTAGACGATTGTTTAGAAATACTTGATATTTTTGGTGATGGTTGCGATAGTTCTCCGAGTATCATCTCAGTACAGTACGACTGTGTTGACGTTCCTATTGAGGATTCTGTCTTTGATATTGGTTGACGGTTGTTTTGAGTTCCATGTGTTCTTCAATTGTGGGAATGCTGTCCTTGCTTTGCCAATTTTTTGCCTTTATGTCCGCATCCGATCCTTCCTATTCATCGATGGTACTTCCCAGATACGTGAAATATTCCACATCTTCCACAGCTTCTCCATCAAGTGTGATTGTTTTGGTAACTATATGAAGTAACTGCAAAGTATTAGAAAGTTTTCATTGGTTGATAAAGCTTTGCTCATCTACAATGTGGTCTTACAGGCTAACACAATTTACACCTTCATTGTCAGATAACCAGTTTGCCTGAAATAAACATTAGGACTCTTTTATTGACTAAGTTCATTTGATTATCTGGTAATCTATTCATTAAACTGATTCATAAATCTCAGAAGAGTCCTTTTTAAATCTCTAAGCTTGATGGAATTTTGTTTTCTGAGCCGGATGGTTTAGTCATGAGCATAGTACGCCTCTCGCTGCTGGAAAACTGGAGAATTTTACCAAATGACAGGCTTCCACTTGAGAATTACTCTTCTTCAGCATGTTCTACCATCAAGTGTAAGATACAAACCTCCAATCAACTACACACGACTAAACCATTCAACTCAAAGAAAATAACTCCATCAATGTTATTTTTAAATTCCGAACATCTTAAATTCTATTTTATTAATATTAGTCTTATTGAGATGTAGAATTTTTCTTTTTTACACATCTATGTAGACAAGAAATTAATAAAATAAATTACTTTTCATTGAGATCATGAATCGATGAATGTTAGACCACCATTTAAAACCTGGAAGCACTGGACGAACGTTTCTTCAGCAGCGCGCATCCACGATCTCGCATGCGACATTTGAACTCAGGACCTTCCGTCTTGCGCGCGAATGGTTAATCTCTAGACCACTGAACCGGTATCCAACCTTGTTAATGTCTAACTTCAATCAATCCACGAAAATGAGAGACTATCTTCCATTGTATTGAGGTAAATACGTGTCTCTATCTGGTATCGATTATCTTCATTGATCACAGCTTCTCACTAGAACTTCGTGGATGTGCACTGCTGAGGAGTCTCATACTAGAACATAACGGCTGTTCAGTGCTTCCAAGTTTTCAACGATGGTCTAACATTAATCGATTCACGATCTCATTCAAAAACGTAACCTTTTACCATTCTTGAATTATGCCCTGTCTATTAACCACTGCCTCCCATATTCACAGCCCCATTTGGTCAAAGTTTGTACAAATGTTATTTTCTATTTTATGGTACGTTGTGATCTGTTTGATTGGCATATAAACCCTGTATGTTTGAAATACATGATTCATAGTGCAGAGGCTAAGATTGGTGTTCTGGACTTAACTGGCTGGGCTAGACAAGAAGTAGGACCAATAAGGACTCTAGACTGCTCGTACGTGCTTAATGTGTCATTGATAATTCACTACTCCCTAATTGGCGGTATCGTTACGTTATCCATTACCAGGGCACTTAGGCCACAGGTTATAACAAATAGTTTCACAGTATTTGGGCGCTGAGTTGATGTGAGACATTAAAGAGTAAGAACATATTTGTAAAATCTTAGCAAATGAATTTGAAGTAAATTCAACATTTTACTTGGTAATCTGGTTCAAACTTCTGATGTTTGATTATAATTCCTCGAAAAATCTTGGACCAGATCGCTAAGTGAAATGTTGGATTTACTTCGAATTCATTCGATGAGATTTTCGACTAATGTTCTGGATCATACCAACAAGTTTGTGAGACGAAATTAAAACTGTTATAAAGTTAAAAAAAATATTTTTACAGGATTGATGATTTTTTCCTGAGATGATCATCAAAGTTTTCTCCTGATAAAAGTCGAAAAACGCGTTTGTATGACTTCAGAAAACATACACATTCAAATATATTCATATTGTTGTAAATAGTTTTTTAGACGTCTTCGCTTAGCTTTCAGGATATTCATGTGAACTCCTTTAGTTAGAGAGATGAAATGGTGTGTGTACATAATTATTTTGTGATTATAAGCATATCTTCAAGGTCACTTGTATGTTTGCTAATCATACATATGAGTTGATGTTCCCGATAGAATATATATATATATATATATAACTTATTTGATTTATTTACGCCGGTTACTCTCAATGGATCATAGGCCGCCGACCAACATTCTCCAACCTACTCTGTCCTGGGCCTTCTTTTGTAGTTTCATCCAATTCTTGTTTATTTTTCTCATGTCTATCTCCATTTTCCGGTGTAATGTGTTCTTTGGTCTTCCTCTTTTCCTTTGGCCTTGAGGATTCCATGTGAGGGCTTGTCCTGTGACGCAGTTGGGTGCTTTCCTCAATGTGTGTCGTATCCACTTCCAGCGCTTCTTCCTGATTTCTTCCTCTACTGAGATCTGATTTGTTCTCTCCCAAGGTAGGTTGTTTCTGACTGTGTCCGACCAACGGATCCGAAGTATTTTGCACAGACAACTGTTAATAAACACTTGTATCTTTCGGATGATGGCTCTGGTTGTCAGAAGGGACATCGGCCTTGTGACTTCCGAAGGAACTCGGCTTTCATCGTGAGGCGTCATAACTCTCCTAAGACCTTCTGACTCCCAGGGCAGAGTTTAAAAGGTTTAAATAAGTTTTTCTGGTTAGATTTTTTTAGCGAGTTAGTCTTCTACGGGATGGGGTTGCTAACCCATGCCCAACCCTCCTCCTTTATCCGGGCTTGGGACCGGCAGTAGCCTTCGGAGGGACTCCAGGGGGAGTTATATGTATATATATTATCGAAGCTTTCGTATTGAGGACTTTCTTAAAATTCCTTCATGAAGACATTTATCCCTGGGAAAAACGTGCAAACGATTTATTTGGGAATTAGTTAGTACACTGTCTTTACGCGTCCGTTAAGCATTTGGTTCATGGTACTTTTTTATGTTATTATATTTGTAAGCTGTAAATTAATCCATTAACTATTGTGACTTTATAAGCAACTTTGGATAGTGGCTAGCAGTGGAATACAAAACGCGCGTTTTGTTCTATTTGGAAATCGGGGTGTATCTACATCTCAGATTTGATAATCAATCTGGGACTCGAACCCAGTAGGGTTAGCTACAGACACCATCACTTAGTTACTGAGTCCATCTTTACTTATAATGCTTGTGAATTAAGTCAATATCGAGGCAATACACATAATATGCACATATGCCAATAAGACACTGATCAATTGCAGTCCTAAACATCAATTGGAAATTTCAAGTAAACAATACCAATTGAATTTATTGCGACATTGGTTGCTATTCATTAGATTGAAATCAGATAATCAAATATACGTATGTTACTCAACCATTTATCACAAATCTCCTGATTATGTACATAATGAGATTTATTGGTTACGTTGCATTGTGGTTTTGAATCTTGTGTATAAAATCACGTGAATTCACATTGTGGTGTTTGCCACTTATGTCGGCAGATATAATTAGTATGTATCATCAATAGAAAGTGAAATACTCGACAGCAGAAGGTTAAGAAGGTCAAAGAAACGAGAACGAGAACAGAGAATGATTGCTGTGAAAATGAAGGAACAGTGAAGTTTGAGATGATTGATTGACATTTTGTAAATGAAGTATTTACTGTATAGTTCTGTATTCGAATTGGGATTACCAATTGTAGCGTGGCGTCGAGTTGAGGTTAACTGTGAACACCGCTACCAAGAAACACGTGCCAATTAGATCAGAAGGCGTAAGAAGCTCGTTCCAAATGACTCCATAAAATCCCCGAGAAGCCAAATATCAGAAGACAGTTAATGGACCAAGTCGAGGTTTATTAGCTGGCGATCTCGTGGCATCGAAAGGATACCGAGATCGTGCCAGGATACAACCTTGGTTACAGAAGGTAACCGGATTCGCGCGAAGTTACAATCAAAGTGTAAGTGAAAGAATGGAAGCACAAAATAGCTGTCATTAGCACAGTCAAACAAAAGCACGTTAAAACAAACACTGGTACAGTTGGTTATAATAATAATTGTTTTTATTAAACCAGTCGTGTTCTCGTGATAAATGTGAGTCACTACAGGAGCCCCCCGCTAGAAAGGGTTTACACTTTCGATAAATAGCGGCTTGAATCGTGGGACTGATCAGCTGACGAGCGATTGTAGGACGGAAGAATTGGCGAACAGGAAAGCGATCGTTGATCGTCGAGTTGCCAACGAAGGTCGTTATCGGAGAACGGTACCAGGAGCGATGTGTTGTATTTATTGCTTGAGTTGGCATGCTACACCAGAGTGGTTTGTATCCAGAATCTGAAGAGGGCGTTCGTAGAGGTGCGCACCAGAAACGCTGCAGACGTAGGACGAAACCACATTGAGCCAAAAGACCAGAAGCGACCGTAACGACCAAGTTCGTGACCAAGCGTGTGCCAAGCATTCGAAACCAATATATCGACTAAGTGCGTTGACAAGAGCATGGGTGATCAGGCCAGCTTTCGCCAAAGTTGACTGAAGTCGACGGAACCAAACGGAGATGGTCGAAGGCGTGGGCTCAGGAAACAAAAAGAAAATCAAAAAAGGAAGAGTGTAGCATACGTGTAGTATAGGAATAATCCTACACCGTATCGGTTGTTGACTGTGCGACTAGTCGCGGAAGCGTACGGGTAACCGTACTCGGCGACCGGAACGTGAGACGGCAGTCTCGTTCGCGTCGCGTGAGCCTGCAATCTCATCCGAAGTCAAGGGCGGCGTGGTCTGCTGATCTGGACGTGAGACTGTCGTCCCGTCCGTAGACGGTGCAGATGACGCGTGCTGTTGACTGGGACGTGAGAATGAGGTCTCAGATGTATCTAGCGTGGGACCTGAAGAAGATTTAAGGATCCCGCTAGGTTTGATAGGTCTAGCATTGAATCTCAGGGTGTCAGATAGGGCACTGTCATCGACGTGTGCTGGTTTGAGACGATCAATGCTGACGATCTCGACGCGTCCATATCGATCAACCTTGAAGGTCTTTTCGTGACGAGCGATCACGTGAAAAGGACCTTCGTAAGGTTGTTGCCAAGGTTTGCGTACCGAATCTACTCGTACAAAAACATGTGAACAGGTAGATAACTCTCGAGGGAGAGCGACCTGTCGATGTTGTATTCGAGTTGACACCGGAGACAGCGTTCGCATAAATGCAGACAGTCGATGGACGTAGTCTGATTTACCGAAATTAGGTCTGCTCCGTGGTGTGAAGAATTCTCCGGGCAGACGCAATGTCGTGCCGTATACAAGTTCAGTGGCGGAACATTGGATATCTGCCTTTAAGCTCGTTCTCACCCCTAAAAGAACGAGCGGTAAGGTTTCGTGCCAGTTGCCGTTTTCGTGTGCTCGTAGAACACTTTTAAGTTGGCAGTGAAACCGTTCAACTTAACCATTTGGTGCTGGGTGGTAGACGGATATGCTTATGCGTATGCATTCCGTACCAAGCAGCCGGGTCAGCGAGGAGAATCGTTAATAGGGTAACATTTCTCGAATAAAGCGTGGAATTCATCATCACGCGAATAAAAAGTGACAAGGATTCGGTACACATACGTGTGAGTCTATT
This sequence comes from Schistosoma bovis, assembly GCA_944470425.2. NCBI lineage: Eukaryota > Metazoa > Platyhelminthes > Trematoda > Strigeidida > Schistosomatidae > Schistosoma > Schistosoma bovis. Next base: position 2,116,300 of record OX103956.1, read on the forward strand.
ACATTAATACTATTCTTATCGTTATCCGTCATGTCGCGTATATTATATATTAAAAAATATGAAAATATACGACAGACGTGGATAGATAAATCATAGACTCACCGAATTGGCTTCTTTGGAAGATTTGATCAGAAGTTGAGGCGTGTTCCAAAATACGGGTCACCAATTGTATTCGAATTGGGATTACCATTTGTAGCGTGGCGTCGAGTTGAGGTTAACTGTGAACACCGCTACCAAGAAACACGTGCCAAATAGATCAGAAGGCGTAAGAAGCTCGTTCCAAATGACTCCATAAAATCCCCGAGAAGCCGAATACCAGAAGGCAATTAATAGACCAAGTCGAGGTTTATTTGCTGGCGATCTCGTGGCATCGAAAGGATACCGAGATCGTGCCAGGATACAACCTTGGTTACAGAAGGTAACCGGATTCGCGCGAAGTTACAATCAAAGTGTAAGTAAAAGAATGGAAGCACAAAATAGCTGTCATTAGCACAGTCAAACAAAAGCACGTTAAAACAAACACTGGTACAGTTGGTTATAATAATAATTGTTTTTATTAAACCAGTCGTGTTCTCGTGATAAATGTGAGTCACTACAGTTCTCAGATTTTACTAAGATATTCTGTAATTTTGTGTTCAAATGCATTCGACTGTCCCCACTTGTGTATTCGTTAACTAGAATTTGTCAAAAAATGATTATTAGATACTTTACTGGTTTTTCTAGTGTTATGATCAATGGATTTAAAAGGGGTGAGCTTTGCGTTGGTAATCACTAATTAACGCATAAAGTAAGAGTATTGGTTAACTCTGTACCTTTCATGCAGTTAAATCCATAATACTTTATGCATCATTTTCTGTGCATAATTACGTAATCATACCTATTTCATATAACTCCTCCTGGAGTCCCTCCGGGGGCTACTGCCGGTCCCAAGCCCGGATAAAGGAAAGGGTTGGGCATGAGGTTAGCGACCCAATCCCGTAGAAAACCAACTCGCTAAAAAACGCTAACCTATATACTTAATGATACTGTCTTCGGTAACATAGTCAATAACGTTATCTACAGTCTATGTCATTCTTTCAATTGTTTGAAATCATCCAATCAGTTCTGATTCATTCATTCCTATAACGAAGGTCAACTGTACAATATAGTAATGAATTGACATTTATTCTAATTCAAACACATATATTCAGTGATCAATAATATTTGATGGTGAGACTATAATTTATAAATGAACCAATCAGATTTAGGATAACAGGTCTTGAATTTTGGAGCGAAATTCACTGATTCATTCGTTCGAATATCGTCTTGGCATTTTAGCTGGTGTCAGTTCATGATTAAAAAAACACAACCGTTAATCGAATTCCTAACTCTAATTATCAATTTTAAGTCATAATCCTTATTCTTCAAACTACGGTGAGACTCTAATTTATGGACGAGTCAATCAGAAGCGTTTTAGAGATTTCAAGGTTACGGCGCCAACTTCAGTGCTCAATGCTAACATACGATCGGTTCATGGGGAATTTTGTACAAAACGTGATAATTGAGAGGCTATAACAAATAAAACGGCGGGACTATAATTTGTGGACGAATCAATCAGGTATGAGATAATAGATCTCGGATCTTAACGCAGTTTTCCATGCATTTGGCTAAATAAATTTCTGTCATTATAGCTGATGTCAGTTAGTGATGAAAACCCTATATATAATTCCTAACTAAGGCAGATTACGACAATTATTGCGAACTGGATAATAAAAGCACGAGTAACACTGGCTGCAGCCAAGTACTACAATATATACGGATGTTTGGAGAGCGTACAGACTCCTACATAGTCTTGGTTATGTGCATCTTGTCGTTATCCAAAAGTAGCATTTTTTCACTCAACAAACGGAGTGCACACAAACAATATTGAAGCTATATGGTCGAGGGTGAAAGAGTTTCTAAGACTTTATCATGGCTCGAGAGGCCGACTATTCTGTAGCCGTATGGATGATTTCCTCTACTGCATGCATTACGATTTTAGAACCTCCGAACCTTTTACTAACCTTGACAATTTTTTCAACCATCCACTTTATTTCCTTGGTTTCGTATAACATATTTTTACTCCATACTGACTGTTTGCTGATTGGCCAATATTTCTCAAGGTTACTTAAGATTCGTTCAAAGGTCGTCCATAAACTAGAGTCTCGCCCAAACTACTTCATAACCATCGTTTAACCCTAGTAACCCTAGTAGCTACTCTCAAGATCATTTTGGCATCGTTCATCTATCATCATCATTATCGTCTTTTTTTTTCTTTTCTTTTAATAGGCTGATAAATCTTATCAAAATGCTATTGATGGTATACAATCTAATAATGATGAATATAATACAACCATTTATATTGAACCAACTACTGGTCTTATTATAAAAGCTCAAATTAAATTACAAATTAATATTGTGATTAGAAATAATAAAAAAATTAAACAATTATCTAATATTTCAAATGTTTTATTACCTTTAGTATATTTCAATGAATCTGTCCATTTAAATGAAACAATCATTCATCAAATAAATATGTTACTTATTCAATTACCAATGATTATTCAAATTGTTTTAATCAGTAGTATCGTATTCAATGTTCTATGGTTATGTTCAATTATATTTAAATTATTTAAACAAAATAGATATAATTTAAATGATCAAAGAATCAATGAAGAAAATCAATGGTTATTAAGTCATCATTGAGAAGGTGTCAAGGAAAAGTTTATATATATATATATATATATATATATATATATATTTCATGTAAATACTATAAACCATATGATAAATCAGAATTCATCAACTGTTCTATTCTATTGTTTTCTTCATGTTTCTAATATTTCTTATCTCATAAATAATAATTAATAAATCATTTGTTTTCAATGTAATGATATTTTACATGTGTAGCGTGGTGTCGAGTCCCGGTTGACTATGAACACCACTACAAAGAAACACGTGCCAAATAAATCAGAAGGTGAATGCGGATTAGAATCAAGTTTATTTCTTTGGCGATCTCGTGGTATTGAATGAATACCGAGATCGTGCCAAGAAAAGGTACAAGCGGAATCGTCAGGAGAGAGTACGTGCGAACGGGGTCACGAACAGCGAAACAGTAATGGAGAATAATTGAGGAGTAATATGGCTGTCTTTAGCACAGTTAAACAAACGAGCACAGTAAAACAATCATTGGTACAATTGGTTATAGTAATAATTGTTTTCATTAAATTAATCGCGTTCTCTTGATAAAAGTAGGTCACTACACATGAATGAATTCATCATGAATTGACTTTAATTGATTTATTATTCGAAACTAGAAAGCATTGAATAGTTGCTACTTGATCGATATGATTTGATCTACACTAAGAAGAATCTGACATAAATGACATTGATCACTACTCAGTGATCTATCGATTTTAAATCCAGTTCAGTCTTACAGGAGGACAGTCGTGGCCTGGATAGCTTGTAGTGGCATTGGGCCATAACCACACAATCCTCAATCCTGAACACGAGACAACTCGGAAAATAGATATTCAATGTTTAACGCGGAGAAATACCTAACTATGGAAAAGGCGGGAACAGTTAACTGGATGAATTGGAGTTGATCGGATGGCATGGCTCGGCCATGCAGGCGTGGTCCCTCTGTATGTTACCTTGTATCTTCTATTCATATTAAATATATTGTTCTTTCTCTAGCTCAACCTTGTTCTACATCATGTATTTGTAATCGATACGATACAGTGAGTTGGTGTAGTCGATGGTGTGACTTCCACGTAAGATCTTATAGATTAGGAAATTATATCATGACAAATCTACAATTTTAGGATTAGGTCTATTGTTAGAGCAGTACTAATATCACAGTAGACCATAATTCTACAAGCTCAGTGGTAGCGTCTCTGACTGCGGAGCTGGGTGACATGGGATTGAATCAGTCAGGGAGAATCAGTTCCCTTAAGATTTCAGTTACAATTTGCTGACTGGTGCCAAATAGCACAAAACTTGGGTTTAGGTTTTTCTGTTGATTACCTACAACCAACATTTTATCTCAGCATGGTACACGCAATGTTGAATCACCTAGACCAGTGGCCACATTGCAATTTGGTCGATAGTATTCGATCTGTACTAAGAAGAACCTGATATACATGACAGTAGTCACCATCCAATGATCAATCAATTGTAAATAGTTTTTCTATTTCCGACTTAAGTCAGCATCGATATCAGGCCATCGACAAGTCTAACGAGCAAATGAACGAAATAAGGGTCGTCTAATGCCGAAGACCTAGATGTAAGGGGAATGATTAGTCTATTATTAAAGCACAAAAAATTTTCAACATATGACAATATGTCTTTTTTCGTTTTGTAAAACTCAGGAAACCTATGTTTGTACTGAATATTCCAACCTCTTCTCACCACATTTATGATAGTCATGAAATATTATCGCACACCCTTCACACATTGTGCTGTAAAAAAATGTAATGGGCGAATTAACTGTGGTATTTGTACTAAGTGATGATTTCTTCGTACTTGATTGACCGCTTATTACGAATTCCAAATATAATACGTCCATTAGTGCTCATCCACTTCTGCCGGCCTTAAATCACACTGTTTCAGGAATTCTTAGTTGGCATATTAATTTGAATACTTGTCATTATTATACCAACATACAATCACTTTCGTTAGGTGGTATTTCGAGTCATGAAGAGCGTGATAGAAAGTTTGAATGTGAAAAGCTTTTAGCCACTCAGTGCCCAATGGTGAAATTGTAAGCACTCAACTCTAGATTCCATTTCTGGACTATGGCAGCGGGTGACATATGAATTGACTTAGTTGAGAGATAAATAGATTTCAGCTCCTGGTGATCACTTACAGTGTACAACTTTGCACTAAATGGGTATTTATACAGTCTCTTTACTACCCACATCACAGCTAAAGCCTGCATTATGGTCCGGAAACGTCCTCGTTCATTCTTGCTTAATCTTCTCGAAATAAAAATACGAGGTTTCCCATTCTGTTTTAGGATAGCACCTAAGCTCAGTGAAGATATATCTGTAGTAAGGATAGGTTTTTCGGTCAGTGAAAACAGTCAGAGGAAAGCTTTACCATTCAAATATTGCAGAGTGTCCCTAATATATCCTCATGCCGTTTTCCACAAACAAGCGCTTTGCTAGAAACCATGTCGAGAAGTGGAGATTATATCTCTATAGAGTTAAGAAGAAACCTGAAGTAAAAGTAAGGGACGCCAACACATGATTTGAGATATTCACATGTGATGGTGCTTGCATCATTGGAGCTAGGCGACTCATATCAGGTTTAAAAACCTTATGATCTACATTATAATATATGAAGTTGAAACTGACACTTGGATGAATTTACGGCCACATTTGTATCACAGAAGCGTCCGAATAACCTTAAAAACATTAAATACGCAACTCAATGTTTTCAGCATGACCTACGATATGATTCTGATACGGGTCAACACCAAGACCGATGATAATCTGATGTATAACATTCTGGAATATGCTAGGCGAAATATTGAATCCAAGCGGTAGGAAATTGCATCCGAACGGCTGGAACGGCACATTAATAGTAGTTAATCACTCAGGATTTCATGCACTGTGATTTGTTATACGCACCTGTCAGGTGTATTTTAGAAAAAAATGTCGTGATTTATATAGAATATCTCCAGTTTATTCAGTGGTGCAACTCTGTTGCAGTAGCCGAGTATTCAGTGACAGGCAGTAACCACCAAAAATTCTAGGTGTTTTTCCATCCCCCTTTAATGGAATCCCTATGAGAGTAGCTCAAATGAACGACTTAACTGGGATTATTGTCTCTTTTCCAACCAGTTTATCTAGCTCATTCTTCACACCTAATCTTGAACCATGTAGGATTAGTCTACGCTTCGGGGAGATTTACTCTCCCTTTACTTCTATGTGTACTGGGTGAATTATCATACTCCCCCACAGCCTTCGAGCATTTTAAGACTAGACCCTTGATTAAGGTACTGTAGGAAGAGTTAGTTCATAAAGAAATTCGTACATCCAGCAATCTTAAGTCCTTTAACCCAAGTAAAGATGGACCATACTCACTAACCAGTAAAAGAAATATTGACACAACCACCCTCCTTTTTTCTGAATGGAATATCAACTGTACCAATAATTGGTAACTGTTGGTCAGTGATGCCAGCATCTCCATTACTTAAGAGTTTAAAATTTATATCATCATAAAGAAACAGTAATTTCTCTTAGAAATAGTTAACTCCATGCTACTAGTATCGACAATAAACGAAAGGAAGTTGCCTGTGTTGGTAGTTAATTTTTGCATTAAATGTGAAGTACTGCTTCAGGCGGCATTAGGCGACAACGAATCCATCCTTCTCTCAAAACCAGTTGGTCTTGATCCATCATTTTTCGGTGTTTTAGTATTAAACGACTTTAAACTGTCACAAAACTTTCATGTATGTCCAACCTTTCCAAACAAAATAGACATGAACTACAAATATGTAGCCTGTCACATGGAAGACAAGTTTCGCTAGGTTCACACGGTTCTCAACCTCAGTCAATTTGGTATGTAGGGCTACAATCATCGTAATTTATGAGTGACATGATTAACTTCACTAGTTATGTCTGCTCGAAAAGGTTCCAAGAAACTCATCTTGTAACTAGTTGTAATTCTATAACTATCCAGTGTGTATTGAATAGTATTATATCGCGCCTACATGAGCTGTACTAGCTTTCGGACAGACCAGTTAATTTATCCTTCCCAAGTCATTATCCGTGGTTGTATAAGTGAAGCGGATTGAAATATTGAAAGGTTAGTAAATAGCAGGGCTTAATTTAATCGGGATCATGCAAGATGAGGTCTAACGTTGGTTGAGATTTGTGGACAAGAAACTGCTGTAGTGTTGGAAAATTCCCCAGAATCACTAATGCGACGGGCTTTCAATAATGACGTTGCCCGTGTTGGTTTTATCAAGCTTACCTAACTGAAGTTATGGCTAGATATTCATACTGAGTCTCTGTACAATTCGTTTAGCGCACTTCCTCCATAAACTTAATACTGAGTCTGTCAGTTTGACATTCGTCTCCATTTGAGTTCAGTATTTATGAAACGATGTTTTCAGGGAATAGTTTGCCAATGCAACACTAACATGCAGAGAAATATACTACTTTCTCCAAATGTTATCGTTTCCTTCCCGACTAGTTCTCTGAAAGGTTAATGCACTTCATTTGAGCACAAATTTTAAGTGAAATTAACACCAGCATGGGTCGATATTTCCATACCAAACAATCTTTATATTCGTATTGTCAGTGAAGTAACACTGAAGCTTAGAAGTATCTTCTGTCCGTTCGAACATTCTTTCAGAAAGCATTTATTTATTCGTCAGGGATAATAAGGAAGTGGAATCGCATGGATACCAGCATACGGTTGGTCAAGTTAAGAAGTCACTGAATGCTGCAATTTGGATTTAATATCATATGATATAAAGTGATAGAATCACAGTTCAACTCTAGTGATCGGAGACCAGTAATAAAATAACATAATCGAGATTGACTAGTTTTATTATCTGGTCAATGGACGATGCCTGAAATATCTCTACTGCACTGTTCACGGGTTACAACACATCAAGTAGGCGTATGATAACAGATTTGCTACATGCTGAAACGTACACAATGACCTTAGAGTGGTAGTGAGAAACCAAAGAATCACGTAAGTTAATTGAGAAACCACCACCAAAAAATAAAACGTTACATAAGTAACGAGATTCTGGCACAATGAGATACCGAATATCGCTGCGACAGTAAAACTCCAGATAGAAAATAAATAGAACGAGGCACATCATCCACCATTTCTCACAAAAGCAATGCAAATGATAACCCTTGTTCAGCTTTGTTTGGTAGCTAGTTATAAAGTCCAAATTATGATTGGGAGTCCACTTTATCTTCAGTTGCAAAACACAATGTAAGTCGTTTTACATGGTATTGTGAAAAAGACACGTGATATAGCTCCAGACCAATTAAGCAAAATTTTACTGACTCATAGAAGTTTTAAGATACACGTAAGACCCTCCAGCAGATACTTTCCCTACTACAACACTGTCTATTATAATCCGGAGACTGAATGACCTTCAAAATACCCGCCTGCATTGCTTCTAAGCTTTACGGATGTTCCCATCATTATGTAGGAGGGGATTCTTGACTACCAAGGTGTTACAATTTAGAAGTACATACAGATGTGATCATTATAAACTCAAAACCCATATAAAGCCTTTAAAATGTATTTCATCACTGAGGCTTACTGTTGGCACTGGACTTTTCATTGCTCTGCATTCAAAGATATCTCCTGAATCCTGGATTCAAGTTGTGCAATGTGAAGTTGATAGTTATCATACAGATCAGATCACGACTACAGAAAGCGGAGGAATGCCTCGGTACATTGGAGCACTGATACTTCCTGATTGTGTGTATTTATTCGGTGCCATTCTGGTATATCAGATTGAAATTCCAGCCTATTGTAATTAGAGTGCATTTGTAGCTGCAGTTATGAATGTTTACATACCACTTTACCTTGGGGATTTCGTTAGTTCTCTGTCAAGATGCGTCGTGACTCACGAAGGGTTCGTTTCTGCTGTGTATGTCCCTACACTTAGATTGTGCTCTTCATATATACTACAGGTAGTTCATTTTTTGTGTTATGTACTTTTTACTTAAGTGTATTAAGGGTTCATCTCCTGTAGTATTTGAACGCTGTTATCACTTTATTCTTCAAGAGTGAATGATCGAAACAAAACACTAGGGTTAAACCGCAGTGGATCACAAGAAATTAAACACCAAAAAAGTTACAAGTTTTAATTGTTGAGGTTGTTTGCTTGTTTTGTTTGGCAAAACAAGGTGTTGAAGTATAACCCACAACGGTAATTAACAATCTGAAAGGAAGTCACAAGTTTGATTGATACATATAGTCTCCAAAATTATTATTTACAAACTATGTTATGAATTTGAGGCAGGCTGACATAATTATCCTAATCCCACGAAATCCAGAATTGTGACAAGACACAAGCAAGAACTCGCATTTGAAGTGCGCAGTATGAAACTTGTGTTGTTATAACATTTAAATAGCACGAAATATTTAATTGTTTAGTGAATGTATTAGCTACTCTAAAAGTATGTATTTTTCAGCTTAGAGTGTTCAATGTTAATGTTCTGACAGCTGTCTAGTACCTGATACATGATATGTCCACCGTTAGTTCCTATGACTATGCTTTGATTTGTCCTCACACAGTGAATATATCAGCTTGTCATGTAGCAGTAGTCCTATGAACCCGGCGCTTAAATAGTCCACAAATTGTCCCTTACTTTAGGTGTATCAACAAGCATGGCTCATTTTCTCTCCAGTTTTCTACGGTGCGTTTTGAATGACGAGAAATATTCTAGGAATATTGGAACTTTTTTTTACTGAATTGTGTCACCATCCTCAAGCTCTGTAGGTATCAACTGTGAATTTGAAGTTTGTGCACAAAGTTGTATGTAACGTTATTTATTTACCCGATATAAGCTTAAACTCGAGTTACTTTGTGTAAAGGAAAGTGACACTATCCAGTGGAGTGTAGGCCAGATGTGTGGTCTGGTTGAAATCTAGGTTCTTTAACTGTCGTTGGATCTTTGAAAACATGTCATGACAAAATTCGTTAATTCATACGTTATAACCCATCCATATGAGTCAATGGTTGATTATTTCTACATGATAATTCAGTGAAGAACATTTATTGACTTCGATAATTGAGTAAGGTACGTAACTACAATTCAACAGATAGTATTCAAGTTACTTATAAGATATTCTATTGAATTTAAAGAGTCGAAATTATTTGATTTTGTTGGGTCTGCTGAATAATGACGAAGTGAAGTTTGAATTCAACTCTGTGGGAATTTCATTGAGAAATTCTTGAAGTTGAAAAAAGATTTATGATAAAGCTCAACTATAGCAAAGAATCCAAGTGATTACTAAATATATATGAAACAATTGTTACTATTTGTTTGGCAATAAAAAACCGTAAGAAAGGATGCAAAGTATATACTGTTTTTACATAATTTACTGAATTTTTCCGAAATAGTCGCCCTCAAATGCCCTGGTACGATTGAGGGTGATGAGTCAGCTCTCCTTGAAATGCTCTCATATAGCTACGCGTATACAACCACCACCAGGGAAGTCCTACTCACTGCCTTCTTCGTAACGGGGGTGTTGTTTACGAAATTGACAGCAATGTTCGGTGCTTTAACCACGGGTTGATGGGTACGAAGAGTCCACGTAGGAAAGTTGGAAAACCCTGATTCCATACCATTAGTGTATATGGGTTCTAGGATCCTGATGGAATAAATGTCGTATGGACGTATTGTTGGTCACCGGCTATCAAGGGACTGCATCTCCTTACGTTGCTCTAATATCTTGTGGATTAGACCTGTAGGTCGAGGGTTTGAAGAGTGGCCTCCTAAGAAAACCACTTGCTTCGGTTCGGTCACCCGGACATTATTCTAGTCCTTACACAAATCGGATGATAAAGTGTGGTGCATATATATTTGATGCCTCCTTGTACCAGTGTTTATGTATTTAAACAACTTTAAATAAATAAGTTCCAGGGTAGTCATTACTTCTGTCTTGAAGTCAAGGAGCATTCGTCAAAGAAACTCATTCGTATGACTTCAAAGCATCCATATATTTGGGGACATTCATATTGCTTTAGTTAGCTTTTTAAATGACCCCACATAGCTTTCGTGGTATTCTTGTGAGCTCTTTTACTTGGGTTGGGAAAGTGTGTGTATACAATAGCTTTGTTTTTGTAACAATATCGTCAGAGAAGCTCGTATGTTTGCTAACCGTCAGTACAAATGGTAGCTGTAACAATATATTTCTGAGTCATCAGGATTGGTGTCCTAAGCCTTCTGATTATGGATTTTCTCAAAATACCCTTTTCAGACAACAGCTATCCTGCATACAAAAACCCCATTATGGCTAGTGGAATCAACTATTTACGCACTTGATTTTTCTTTTAATTTATCTGCTCTCCTTTTCCGGGTTGCCGTTTTACATATCTTAACAATTCTCCTTGTACTACTAAGAGATAATTGTAACTTTCACAAATCTTTGACTTCAAGGCAAAAGAAATAATAACTAACATGAAGAGGTTAATTAATTATGGGAAATTGGTTTGAGTCATTTTGACAATCACTCAAGGTCATTTACATAATTAAACTGCACTCTTTTATCAACTTCAGAACTTTTTTTAATCCACTTCAAGTTTTTTTTTCTATACTCTAATTTATTAGTCACTATCCACATTCTTGTACATTGGACTATTGGGAGCTGTCGGTGAACGTATGGCAAAACGTATGCGGATTCAATTATTCCGAAAGTTAGTCTATCAAGATGTAGCCTACTTTGATGTACATAGTTCTGGAAAATTAGTAGAAATGTAAGTTATTTCACTGTATTTTATTTAGACAATTCTAAACCTAACGTTATAAAGATCGACTGCCTTGTGCTTAGTTCTGTAAGATATCATCCTATCACAATAAAGCAAAATGCCTACCCAGTATTTCCTGGTTTACATATAACAGTGCCTTAAGACTATTAGTCATCAATCGTTTTGATTTATTGAGTCTTAGATGTAAATATTAGTGTGTTTAACCATTTATGAACATTGAATCAACTTAAGATTTAAAATAGTTTAAGCAAACTTGTTAGTTGATAAAATAACGGGATAATTAAATCTGTTGATTGGTTTCCTATCAATTAACTTATCTGCATATATTTTTTTGTAGTATTGGATCAGATGTACAAAACTTTAAAAGTTCATTCAAACAATGTATTTCACAAGGTTTACGTAATGGGATTCAAGTAAGTTGGTACTAATTGTTATAGCCTTGATTTATCTGTGCTTTAGTGTGTGCTTAATATGCCAGAGCAGAGAGAGTTATTTTGAAGTGGTTTACAGCTTTGACTTGCTAGATCACTTAATGCAACCTTGGGACATGTGACGCTTGATCTCGACTTGTGATTGAACGGCCGTGAGGACAAAGAGAAAAAATTACTCTATCACTGACCTGACTGGTTGGGGATCGGAGAGAGAAAACGACTTATCTGTGACTCCATATCCGACTTATTCTTAATTCAACTAACTCAAAAAGGTAAACGAATAAATATATGACTAGCAAAACCGCAACACAGAGGTAATGAAAAAAAAACAATTGTATACACACTAGGACATTAGAGTACAAAAAATGGAATGTAAGGGTCTCATCTAAACGATATCAATTTCGAAATAGAAGAGAATATGACGGTAATTTATACATTAAACAAAAGCTCATAGTTCATAGAATAAAACATACGCAGAACTAATTGTTGATGCTTTGAAGAATTAGAATTAATCTAAACAATATCCCCCAAAAAATGGCTTTCATTGTTTGTCACCACTTCTTTATTATCCTCTTTCTAACTATAATAGTAATGATAATAATCACGCATGTTACGCTTATAAATAGAAAAAAAGGAAAATCTCATCATCCCTTTTTCCTAAACATACTGTAATATAATATATAATATAATACAATATAATAATAACCTTGTAAAGGCTCTCTACTCGAACACAACTGGTCGAGTTAGAGCCTTTGACGAACTGTTGTCAGAATTGATTACTGTTGGGATATTCAGGAAAATATCCCAAAAATTATCCTGTTAAGCCTAATGCTATCCTTGGACATGAAATGGTATCATCTTATTGGTCAATATTTATTTAACGTGTCATTTTCCTACTGGCCATTATTGTACAATGTTATTTTCTATTTTATGGTACGTTGTGGTCTGCTTGACTGGTATATAAACAAAGTATGTTTGAAATATAATGATTCATATATCCGAGGCTGTGACCTGTGTTCTGGACTCAACTGGCTGGGTTAGACAAGGAAGCGGGGCCAATCAGAACCCTAGGCCGTTCTACGTGTTTGTGCGTCTTTGGTCCGAACAATAATTCGCTACCCCCTTAATCCGCAGCATTTCTCACAGTTATAACAATTACCTCAAGTGGTGTTCGTCAGGGCTGCCCACTCTCTCCATTCTTGTTTAAATTTGTCATTGACGTACTACGTTGTTACTGACTAACTGATCTAGACATAAAAATATAAATTGCCATTATGGTGAAAATCATAGGAAATGAGAGATTTCCCCCTAATACAATAATATTTACACTCTTTAAATCAAAGATTTTAGTTATCAAAAGAGAGAATATCAAATGATTTCCCACGGATTTTAAATTCATACAATCTTTAGACTTTATGTTAGTCTGTAGTAAACAAAGACTTGATGTGGATAACAAGTCTATTGTTTAACGCAAAATTACAGACTGCTTCGATAAAATATGTAAATCATACATTAAATACATTATTTGAGCATCTTCCTTCATTTTTCATGTACGCACTTCATGATTCTCTCAATTCTGTTGCTCTCTGTTTCCCTTTTTTCGTTCTCTTCAATTCCATCTTTTGCTGATAGGCATTCCGCTTCCGATTGGTGCTACATATTACCTATATCTGTCAATATAAGTAGCATACACCACAACTATACTTATTAAGTATAAAATAAATTGATTTAGTATTGTTTACTAGATAACATTTTGAACGTAGGTTTTTTGTTATGATTATTCCAATATGATCGAATATGATCATGTTGAAAAAATTCTATACAGAACTTCATCTAGTAGATACGTGAGAAATTTCCCTTTCATAGTGGCTTATTTATTTATTTAAACACATAAACATTGGTACAAGGAGGCACCAAGTAGATGTGCGCCTCATAAATCATTCGATTTGTGTGAGGGCTGTGATACTGCCCGGGTGCCCAGACCGAAGCAAGCGACCATACCACGTTGGGAGCACCGGTTCAAAGTGGCTACCTACATTCTGTAGTTACATCGATGTAGAGACATCATTTTCTGTATTGAAAACTATTATTACACCTACAAGAGAGAAAATGGTCCCTGAAAATTTAGTTCAGTTGATACATAGACCAATAATCATAATGTATTATATTTTCCTTTCGTCCAATTGTTGTTTTAATATCTATTGTAGCTGTACATATTTGTATTACAATATGAATTTTAAAACAGTAATATGTTAAAAGTTTGATTTTTATCCGAGTCTAGGTCAGTTTTAAAACTTTATGAATATTTCGTTTTTATTGATGCATTCTGATGCTTATCCAGTTATTTTGAACTTCTTATCTCCTATAAAACAATCAACTGTCCTTTCTGAAAGGAACTCGCACCATTTACCCTGATATGTGGTAATCATGCTTAATGATCAGACAATTGATAAATTCAATTAGGCGTTCCCATATTAGTCATTCACTATTTTGGAGGTGCCTTAGATGAGTGTTTCTCCTATCCATCTGTCATGTATCTAACTGTGACTAAAGTCATACACTTAAATCATTACACTAATTCCGTTTATTGAATTTGTTTCTTTTTCTTTACATAAATAAATACCTTTTAGGACATAATCATCGCAATTCGTGCACCATTCTCATATTGTATAAACAGTTCAAGAATATGATCAAATTTGTCAATTGTTTTAGCTCTTATGGTAAATTAAACTTCCATTCAGAGGTTGCCATCATTGTTGAGTGTTAAGTTTTGGTTCTGTATGTGGTGGGAGTGTGTGTGATCCCATTCCCAAATCAACATCAATTATTCAAAATGTCGTTGTTGGTAGTTCTAAACCTGTAGTTTATTGTACTGTAGTCATCCAACTATTAACTATCAAGTTGCAAGTTTAAATTCATTCGACCTATTCTGCTTTAATTAGATGAATAGTTTCCTTGGCTCACAGTCTTCGATGGATTACTCACATATATTGGGATCACCGAGTAAGCAGTTCTAAGGTCATACCCGGAGTACTAGGATAAGGCGATATGTCGGTTGATGAAGTAGTAAATCCTGATCAACTGAGGTCGTTGGGGTTTATATTGCTTGTTACTAATCACTTCCTGCCTCAACGCATAGTGTTGGTTGGCGTAAGAGCAAGTTGAAAAAAGCTAGAAGTGACCAAAACAAGACATCGCATTATTTGATCAATTCATCGACTGTTGGAATAAACTATGCTTGTGTAGATACAGACGACCTGGTTCGGGCTCACCCGATACTTGTGACATGACTCGTAATGACACAGATGCATTTACTCTTTGTATTCTCATAGATCTTTAGTTTTAGAGCTTTTCTTTTGGGAATTCATTCTTATCGACTCCTGTTCCCCAAACTTATTTTTACTATCATTAATACAACCATTACCACTATAGTATGCTGTATATGTTGACATGGTGTGGTAACGTGGACAAGTTCATATGCTCTAGGTTTCGGGTCGCTTTTAAATCTAACTGATTGATTGAACTGTTTAGTACATAAGGAGAATTGAATTTACACATTATCTTTATAATTAATTAATTTTTCTATAGGTTGTTGGATCTGTATTTGCATTATTAAGCATATCGCCTACTTTAACAGCTGCACTTCTTGGTTGTTTACCATGTGTTTTTTTAATTGGAAGTTTAATGGGCACTGAACTTCGTCATATTAGTCGTGAAGTTCAATCACAAGTAAGTTAATTTACTATTTATCTATCTTGTAAAAATATAGACTTCATATTCTATGTAAAAAATATAAGATTCCTTTGTTATAATATTTTCTAAATTGTTAATGAATTAATATCAGATTGGTTTTGTGGATATTATAGTAATTTCAATGGTTAAGATCATGAGTCAGTTGAAGCTAGACCACCTGACCAACTGACTCATGATCTTAACCATTGAAATTACTATAATATCCACAAAACCAATCTGATATTAATCAACATATGCTCACTAGTGACTAGCTTCACGAGGTGTATCCTGGAGTTCTAGTGAGAAGTAGTGACCAGTAGAGTTCAACCAGGTCTGTTGTAAGATAGTAACTCACTGAAGACAACGATGGATGTGTCGCTCAATTTCGTTGATTAGTTGAAGTTAGATATTAACACCGTTGGATGCCAGCTCAGTGGTCTAGTGGTTAAGTGCTCGCGCGAAACCAGTAGGTCCTGGGTTCGAATCTTGCAGGGGGCGAGGTCGTGGATGCGCACTGTTGAGGAGTCCCACAACAGGATGAGGCGGCCGTCCAGTGCTTCCAGGGTTTCCAGGGTGGTATAGCTTCAACTGACTCATGATCTTAACCATTGAAATTGTTAATGAATTCAAAGAAAAATTGTAAAGAATCTTTCATAATGTACACTAAGACTTCACTTCTTAATTAGTTTGAGAAATTCAGGAAGTTAGTTCCAAATCTACAAAAAGGGATTACCACTTTGTTTTTTATTATTCTCCTCATTTTTCTATTGACAAATACTGATTCGAACTCTTCAAATTATTAAAAAGAAACGTCTGTTTTTTTGACTTTTGAATTATCAATGTAAATGTGTCTGATAACGCTGCAATCTCCTTGGATGTAGATGTCCCCAAATGCCCTGGTATGGCCGATAGTGGGGTGGGCCTACCCTCCCTCTCGAAATGCTCTCACACGGCTACGCGTATACAGCCTCTGCCAGGGAAGTCCTATTCACTGCCTTCTCGTGGTGGGGGTGTTGTTTACGAAAATGAGAGGACGGAAAGCGAATGTCCGGCGCTTTAACCAGATCCCGAACCAGTGGTGCACATGGGCTCCAGTATCGTGCGGGGACAAATGGCGTATGAACCAATCGTTGATCACCGACTACCATGGTACTGCATCTCCTCACGATGCTCCACTACCTTTTGGGTTGGACTTTGAGGTCAAAGGCTCGAGGTGTGGCCCCCTAAGAAAACCACCTGCTTGGGTCTGGGCACCCGGCCAGTATCACAGCCCACACATACACAAATATGGTGTGGCGCATATATATTTGGTGCCCTCTTGTACCATTATTTATGTGTTCAAGTAATAATAATAATAGATGCATACGGATAAGACTCAATAATCTGCACAGGTTGTTAATGTCACAATAATCATGAACAATTGTTAGAGATTAGCAATAACTGATTGCGGTTTAAAAAAAAATACAGAATCATGATAAAAACCAAAAGCAAGGACAAAACATAATAGAGAAGTAATTAGTTCATGAAGTAATGAAAGTTTGTATGTAATTACTTTTCCATGCAGAGCTTAGGCTTTAATTGATAGATTACCGACACCGCAGTGCATAAGTTTTTGACTCGACCTCCCTTTGATAACATTCGTTTGAATGTGTATATTATTTTGAAGGACGATTCTTTCGGAGATGACGTGCTCAGAGTTAATGAAGTGCTCCTGTATTGAGCTATTGATTGCATTACATTCCCTTTTTTAAAAATCTATTCCTGGTAATGCTCTGCGGTGCATTTAGAAAGTGTTCACTTTGCTCATCCATTGTAATCTGCCCCACAGGAGCAAGTAGACTTATAGATGCAAAACAATGTGGCCCAAAGCAAAAGTTTATCTTTAACACATTTATGAGTGGCAGTTCAGCTTGAGAAGACAATGAGAAGAGTAGCTAAGTATCAAGTATAAAGAATTTCTGCAGCCGTATCTCCTTCAAATTTTCTTCGTTGAATTCTTTTTATTCTTATCCAATCACTCATTGTCTCAACATACTAGACGATAATCAATTTTCTGTATTTTCTCTCTTTGTTCTATCCACCTTACTATTCTCTTTTAGAATTCTCTACTCGCTTCGTTAACTGATGAGGTGTTTAGTCATATACGAACAGTGAAATCTTTGACAATGGAAGATTTCTTAATTGAGTACGTTTATTTACTTATTTACTTGGGTTCTAATATATGTGTTATTTTCGAGATTCTCATTTGATTGTCTATGTATATTTTCCGAGTCACCGGAATACCACACTCGAGGTTGATTAAAATTAGAAGACTGTGTTACTTTCTCGGATATGGAGGGTCCACCTAGGGGAGTTGGAAAACCCTCATTTCAAACCAATGGTGCACATGGGCTCCAGTACCCTGAGGGGACAAATGGCGTATGAACCAATCTTTGGTCACCGACTGGCTACCATGGGACTGCATCTCCTTACGATGCTCCACTGTCTTGTGGATCAGACCTTTAAGTCAAAGGCTCCGGGTATGCTCCCTAAGAAAACCACCTGCTTCGGTCCGGGAACCCGGGCAGTATCACATCTCACACACAAATCAAGTGACTTGTGGCGCATATGTATTTGGTGCCCCTTTGTACCAATATGTGTTCAGATAAATAATAAATAAAATAGATATAAAAATATATCAGAATGGGTTTTGTGGAGAGTTTTAGAAATTTTTCACAAGTTGAAATCATGAGTCGGTTGAAGCTAGACCACCATTGAAAACCTGGAAGCACTGGACGGCCGTTTCGTCCTGGTATGGGACTCCTCAGCAGTGCGCATCCACGATCCCGCGTGGTGCGGGATGATTTCAACCTGTGATAAAAATATATATCAATAATAAATAGTTCTATAATAAAAAATAACTAGCTTAAGTCAAAACTCACATTGAGTGTGGTAAATTCAGAAACAAATAAGCACAAAAGGGACCGGTTCAATATCACCGGAGAAATAATAAGTCTGTTGACCAATAAGAGGTTAGTCACTTTACGATTGACTAATAGAATACAATAAATAAATTTTACAATTGAAAGACTAGTTACTCATGAGTAGTACAGCTATAATACACATCTCATACATATTAAAAAAAAGTAGTAAATAGAAACCATACAAATTATCGAACATCTAGTTTATCCTATTTTTTATTCTAAGTTATGGATAAAAGTAGATATAATTGATATTCATAAGCTAAGTGCATATTTGTTTGCTAGACTTTTAGCCGTATCTGTTATGCATTGAATGGCTAGCGATGTTACTTTTGTGATATAATATATGACTTAAATAAGCTATATGCATACTCTCCTAACAGTTTGGTTTATGTGGAACCATAAATTAGTCGGTGACCATTTCATGGTTAAAAAACGGTTCTCATTTAATCATTGAAGTTAAGTGGAGCGGTGGTTTAATGTCTAAGGTGTCGAACTTTCAATTACTGGTCCCCTAGACTCGAATTCTATTGTATCTGCTTTTCGTTTTGGGCAGATGGCTAATATTAATGACTATTTTACAAATCTCTTTGTTGTCTATGAACTCCTCAACTAATTAAATAATCTTAGTCAAACAGAAAAAGTATATATTGCATGAGTTGTTAAAATTACTGGGTAAATAGTACTTACATTCTGTGAATATGTATAAGTAGTTTGGCTAACCGGCTAAGAAGATAGTCTAAGTGTTTATTACAACTTACTCACACCTTAATTTAACTTTCTATGCAATCCCAATACGTCGTGTGACTTGACAAGCCTCATCTAGTCTGTTAAATATATCACTTAAGTTGGTTTATTCCCGGTGGTCCTCAGTCTCAGCCCACCAAGGAATTATAATCAAAGCTCTTATTATTTCAGTCCATTTTGGACTCATTGAAAGAGAAAGAGAGGAAGGGAGTCAGTTCACAAACATTAGTGATGAGATAGTTATTCCTTTGATTAACTCGAAGAGAGTAGGAACAGAAAGTTACTTTACTTCGTTGGTTTCTTGTCAGTTTTTTTACACATAAGCTGTATTGTTTCAAGATCGAAATTTCAAAGTGAGTTAAAAAATACTATCAGATCTAAATAAATTTAAGAGACTGAATTAAACAAATAGCTTAAACAATTGAATAGACTGGCTAGTGTATATTCGTGCGGGACGAGGTATGTATTTTACGTATCTCCGTACTTTTGTGGTGTATGCTACTGATGTCAACATATATAAGTTGCATGTATCACCAACCGAAATTGGAATGCATGGCGGCAGAATGTTGGGAAGATCGAAGATAAGAGAACAAGAACAGAGAATGATTGGTATGAAAATGAAGGAACAATGATGTCTGAGACAATTGATTGACATTTTGCAAATAAAGTATTTACTTTATGGATTTTACTAAGGGATTCGGTAATTTCGTATTCAGATACATTTTGTTGTCCCGCCTGTTCTCGTTCACTACACTCTCATCTTCGGCGGTAATAATAATAGTGTTATTGTTATGACTTTTGCCCTATTAATTATCATGTGATAAAATCACCAATCCGAATACTGACTTATTGATATGCTTGAATGCTATTACGAGTTCACCTTACTCGGTAACCGGAACGAAGGTCAAAGATACAGTGACACGATAGGCTATTATAATCCGTTGTCCGCAGCCCTGCTGACTAGATCAAGAAGTCTTGATGAGGCCTAGAGAATGTATTCTACAAGCACTCAGAAAATACGAGGTCATTAATCCCACAAATCAAGCTTATTTATGCAAGGATAGAAACGCCCTTGGGAGAGCCACAAAATTGCGTACTAAAAAATTCCGTCAACCAATGACAGTCAGGGGTTTCCGAGTGAGAAATGTAAGCTGTAGGTCAATTAAGCGTCACTTGGTGCGAAAACATAAAATTCAGATTTCCAGAATAAAATTACAAAATTAGGACCTTTTCCAAGTGAGTTCTGAGGATCTAACGTCCTCAACACTTATATTATCTTGTTCTTGTACGAAACCAATGACACATATCAAAATAACACTAACTCTGAATCCTTATAGATTCTTTTTGCCTGGCCCTCCCCGTTGAGTTCAGAAAGAAATTTCAGCCTCCACTATATGAACAAATTTATCTCAGATATACGTAGTTTATATACAGGTGGACCAGACCGCATCATACCATAAAATAAAAAAAATAACAATTATAAAAAATCAAGCTATAAAAGTGTTTTTGTGACTATGGGGTAACGTAACTAATAAATAATCATATGATATTAGTTGATAGGTTAAACGAAAGCTTATAATAAAGTGCTAGCAGTGGGATCCACGACGCACATTTCGTCCTATTTGGGACTCGTCACCTTTATGTACCTGCATCCCAGAGTTGATGTTCACTCTGGAACTCGAACCCAGTACCATTCGCCTCAAACGCTATCGCGTTATCCACTTAGCCATTGAGTTCTACAATAAAATGGCCCACAAATGCCCTGGTACGGCCGAGAGTGGGGAGAGTCCGCTCTCCCTCTCCAAATGTTCTCACATGACCACGCGTATATAGTCTCTGCCAGGGAAGTCCTACTGACTGCCTTCTCGTGGCATTAATGTTGTTTACGAAATTGGAAGGACGAAATGCGAGTGTCCGGCTCTGTAACCAGGTTGGTGGACACGGAGAGTTCACCTAAGGGAGTTAGAAAACCCTCTTTACAAACCAATGGTGCACATGGGTTCCAGTATCCTGCGGGAACAAATGGTGTATGAACCAATCGTCGGTCACCGGCTGGTTACAATGGTACTGCATCTCCTTACAATGCTCTACTGTCCTGTGGATCAGACCTTTAGGTCAAAGGCTCCGGGTATGTCCCCTAAGAAAACCACCTGCTTCGGTCCGGGAACCCGGGCAGTATCACATCCCACACACAAATGAAGTGACGTGTGTAGCGCATATCTATCTGGTGCCCTCTTGTACCAGTATTTATATGTTCAAATAAATAAATGTAATAAAATGGATATGAATATACATATAATATAGTTACGTAATAGTTATCCATCAAGAATATTTTATGTAATAACAATTTATTAATCAGTTCTTGGAAGTTAATCTTCTTTATTCATTCATTCATTCATCTATTGTTTTTCAAATTATTCACTGTGTTCTATTCTACTATAGTAAAGTAAATTATAATGTGAATAAATCTAAAATGTTAAATGAAAAACTTTCGTTTGGAATTGGTTCATTTCAAGGTCTTTCCAATTTAACATTAAATGGTAAATTAATAATTTAATATATATGTATGTTCAATGAAAGATTAAATGATGTAGTTTTAATGTTTTCTCGGTGTAAAATATTTTAAATAAAGCTAGAATAAACATTGATCCAGCATTCATTATATTTCTGATTGAGATCATGAACCGTTTGATGTTAGACCACTATTGAAAACCTGGAAGCACTGTTTGACGGCCGTTTCATCCTATTGTAGGACTCCTCAGCAGTGTGCACCCTGGATGTGTAGTAACTCACTGATAACAATGGTGGATGTGTCGCTCAATTTCGTGGATTAGTTGAAGTTGGACATTAACACCGTTGGATGCCGGCTTAGTGGTCTAGTTGGTTAAGCGCCTGGCGCAAGACTGATAGGTCCTGGGTTCGAATCTGTTGGGTTGAGGGATCATGGATGCGCACTGCTGAGGAGTCCCACAATAGGACGAAACGGCAGTCAAACAGTGCTTCCAGGTTTTCCATGGTGGTCTAGCTTCAATTGACTCATGATCTCAACTGTTGAAATTAATACAATCTCCACAAAACCCCTTCTGATACTAATCTCCACAACCCCTATACTGATCATTATATTTCGTCAGGTTCTCATCAGCTGCTTACAACCAAATATGTATTAGAATTTTACATAGAGATAAGAAATAGTATGGAACAATTGACATAAATGAATGTAAAGGATTGGAATGACAAAGATTATCTACATATGTGTGCAATAACAGGTCAGAGGTTATTAGGTGTTAGAATCAAGGAAACATTAAGAATGGGTGATGAAATAGTTGAGTGGAGTTCAGAGACAGATATGATAAATTGTGTGATAATTTCAGAGGTCATAACGAAATCATGGAATCAAAAACTGATAAGATGGGTTACGTAATAATTGAATAGAATTTGAAGAGTTCACATGATTCAAGAGAATCAAGTGAGTGGAAATGTGTGAGTGAATGGGTGGTTTAAGAATTCGGTAATGAAAGAGAAATATAACAAATTAAACATTAACAAAATGAAACTAATGACCTAAAAATTGAATTATCAGGGTAGTAATAAGTTTATTACTGTCTCTTTTCGAATACATAGATCAAGTTTGAGTTTAGTTTCATCGTGATCGCTTCAAGAAAACGGAGAGAAGCAGTATTTCTTTGCCTGTTAATAATTTTAAAAGTATGAGAAATGTCAGTGGTATACTCGGTGTCAAGTAAATGCCGAGCTATCGCACTGTTGAGAGCCCTAGTCCCTCGCAGTCTCGACTTCTTTGGAACATGATCAGAAATGCGAACATGTGCTCTTCTCTCGATTCTTCTAATGTATGTGCTTTGGCACGTACATGTAAATCGGTAAATGCAGTTGGAGCTACTGAGAAAAGAGGACTTGTCGATTTTAGTTTGTTTGAGTGAGCAATTCGTTTCCCATTCTGTAGTCAGTTTTGCCTCTGGATAGGTCACTTTCAACACGGAATTTATTTTGTGATTAATTATTCCAGTAATTTCATCTCCCTTGAAGCGTAAGTATAAGAAGCAAGTTTTCTTTTCTACTCTGTCATACTTTATCCGAGGGTTGGTATTTGCATATTTATGGATGAATTTCGCCGGATATGCATTTTCACGTAGGCACTTAATGATGAAAGCAATTTTTTCTTCAAGGCATTCCTTTGAGCAAATTTTACGTGCACGGTCAAAAATGTTTTAATTGTGAAGTCCTCATTTGTCATTTTTGAGTAATTTTATTAAGTTTGTGTAGAAGTGAGTTATTCTAAAAGTGTTAAATCAGTTTGATTTAGTGAGTTCGTTTATAATCAGTTGTTTTGGTAGGTTTCATTATCTTCATTTATCTTTATATTCAAGTTGATTGTCTTGCTTGATTGATCTATGCCTATGTTGTTGATTGATCATTTTTGTCTTAGTTAATTGATTGGATCTGTATCGATATGTCTATTGATTAAAGATGGGCCTGAATTTTATACGTTTAGGAATTATCTGGCATCAGAATTCCTTTGATCCTGGATTTCGAAACGTTTATTTAGTCAAATTTATGTCGGTGGTCGATCATGTGCATAGATATCGTTGACAGCATATCGTATCTGTGTTTGTGTATACTTATATGAAGGGGGGGGGCGTCCATTCAGCCCATTTATAAATGAAATTTTGTTATCTAAGACAACAGTAAGAGCTCCGTGATCGTATCATATAGCTCAGATAATTCACTAACACCAAAAGCATTCACCTAAGCTGAAAATCTCTGTCATTAGTTGAATACTTCACGTCATTCTGTGTGTATATGAATATTTATCTGGAATTTTATTGATATAATGAACCGGTCAATGTTACACCACCATTAAAAACTTGGAAACACTGGAAAGGTCTGAGGATTGAGTCATATCACCGATAGTACCGGTATGTGGCTATAGTAAAACGTTTTTTATAGATAAACAACATATCTCTCTCAAACTAAAGGAAAGGTTAAAATGGACAACAAGCTTTACCGGGAAAAACTTTGGGGTCTTGTGACATCGATAAATGCAATGCCGTGTCACTGAAATAATGCATAACCCAAATACGGCCATTCACTTGACCTCACCTAGACAAGTGAAGAACCTATGCGGTTCACTCTTCGGTTATCTGGAAACCTCAAAGCAGCTTATTGATAAGGTGACCCAATCAGACATATCAATTCAAGGCTAGATGACAAGTGATGTGTTGTGGTGGACATGCACTATTGGTCGAGACTTGGCTTGATTTTCCGAGTGACATAGATATGCTTTCGGCTAAAAATTTGAATTGAGTCTTTAAAGGATATGTATCTTTAGTCATTGAGTTTGCATACATATTTCATTTGTGTTAGCTTACAAAAGCTGCCTATTCACTCTTGATTTCCTCACTCAAATGGCTGTTTGGGCACGTATACAGGAAACGTGCATATCAGTAATGGACTCAGACGACTGCTTACACACAACGCTTTTCTTCTCGATAATGTGGATAGCATTGAACTTAAATATAGCTTAATTCTATCCTACAGTATGCATAAACTTTTAACCACCGGGTCACGGATTCAAACTTATGAAAGTTTAAGATCTTGGTATAATACAAAACTTTGTGTTTAAGATGTTAATGACTATTGGGTTTGGTTAATTTCTTTTATTTGGTTCAAACAATCACTGAAATTATTTAATGTCGAGTTGTACACATATTTCGTTCATTAATTTTTTTATTTGAGCTGAAAGTCTAGAGAATAACAGATGATTTATTACCTTGAATAAAGGTGTTGTTCTTGGAGTACTGTATGTCGGAGGTCATCTAATGTCTCGGGGTGAATTAGACGCTGGAAATTTAATGTCATTCCTAGCCACTACACAAACGTTACAACGTTCACTTACTCAATTATCCTTACTATATGGACAAGTAGTTCGTGGATATACGGCATTAAAACGTATTCATGATGTAAGTGAAGTGTTGGATAATTGCCGTCAGTTGGTGTGTATATTTTTTGTGTATTTTTAAATGTTAGAGAACTTGAAACTTTAACCTTCAAGCCTTGTTACGAGTACCTGTTAACACTGAGTTCCAACATTATATGTGACTATCATTCATTAAGATAGATTATGATCGTATAATATTATTGGTTGATTAAGGCTAGAAATGCGAACCATCGGATGTCAGCTTGCCAGAGATATAAAGATAACTTTCTACAACGATACTTGAAGTCTTTGGTTTCGATTAGATCATAAAATTTACAAGAACTATCTCTTTCCTATCTTTGTGACGAGTGAAAATCATTCGATTATTCAATAAAACACTTAATTTCCAATCATAATGTCTTAGGTTCACAATCTTCTCCCTGCATCCCTCAGTTTCATTTAGCTGTAGGACTAACTGCCACACTAAAGACCGCAAATATATCCAACTCAACAACCAACCCACATTGCATCCGGTGGAATGTTAAACATTGCTGGCGAGATACACTGAAAAGTCACAGTCAAGGAAACATCATAGAGCATAGTAATGTTTCTGACAGAACGTCTACCACTTGACTTATTGGGAATTGACTGGATAGAGAGATTAAAGTTAGCAGGTCGCCACATAAACTTGATCTGCATCAACATCAATACAACGAAAGTGGACGATAAAAACTCAGTAGATGGATTATTAAAACGATATAAAATGGTATCTAGTGACGGGCTTGGAGGATGCACTAAATCGAAAGCTACTCATACCCTTCAATAGTGATCGGAGTCAGTATTCCGGGCTAAAAGACCTGTACCATATGCTAGTCGAACGACTTCATAGATTGGGTGTTATTGAACCAGCGAACTTCTCAGAATTGGCTGCAATGGTAGAGTCCGCATATGTGATGGATACTCAGCCGGGCTAAATGAAGCCCTAGAAACTCATCGGTATCCCTTACCCTTGCCTGAGTATCTCTTTGCCAAGCTGAATAAAGGTGTTTTTTGCAAAGTTGGATTTGCCAAAAGCATATTTAGTGTGGGGGATAAAATCGTCGCCAAGTCATACCTTGAGAAAAATCGGTGAGAACCTGGAGCTATTGAAAGGAGAATAAGGAACTTTGTTTTACAAAGTACGTGTGACGTTTGGGACGTGGACTAGACACATGAGCCAAATCGACTAAGAAAAACGGGCAATGAACGCAGAAGGTAAGAAGGTTGGTCTTCCATCGGAGATAGTTATAGTTATCAAGCTGCAAGCAAGTGGATACAAGGAAGAAGTCTTAGTTTTCGAAAGAAAGGCGCTGAGGAAACCCAAAGTATTTCTCGAAAATGTCCACAAGGGTCCAAAAAACGCTAGGAAACATTTTATCCAATCAACGTTGAATAGAAGCATCTCAGTAACATCTGGGAAGTAAAGAGTCACATGTCAAATTCCTGATAGGATGATTACGTGTCCTGCTACCATATTTAGTATGGTTCCAGAGACTTTCAGAAGCTCAAGGCCAACCAAAATACTATAAATGCCTCCGATTTTCTGTACATGAAATAAACTTGAAGTTAAGCGTTTTTCACACTCAGCACCCTTTCTCTAGTGTTTATGTTGTCGTTACATATACTCTCTTTAATTATTTGTGGTGTTTTACTTTTGTTTTTCATGTTTATAACTAGGTTGTTTAGTTAAACGCTTTTGTCTTGTGGGTGAATCTCTTTCATTTGTCATTGTGGCTATAAATTTTGGTTTTTCCACTTCTGTGGCTGCTAAAGTGGTATGCGTGTTTCTGTTGTCATTTCGAATCTATATTTTGTTGTCAATTTCGTGTCTGTTAGGAAATAATATTTTTATTTGGTGTCTTGTAGATATTGGCATTACCTGACGGAATTGGTTGTATAACATCATCATCTTCATCGTTAGTGGTTAGTAAGCAACATTTGACCAACATAAGTGAAGTACAATATCTTTCTTCATACTCTGCACCGAGTATAGAATTTTCCGATGTCAAATTTGTTTATCCGAATCGTCCGGAAACGATTGTGTTAAATGAATTGTCAATGTTTTTACCAGGGGGTAAAGTGATCGCTCTGGTTGGTCAGTCTGGTGCAGGTAAGTAGTAGTAGTTATAGTCAATTTTTACATATGCACTCCTAGCACCTACCACTGCTCCTAGTCATTGTCGTCTAACATAATGTGTTAGTAGATTTGTAGAGATGTTTGCTCTACTCGATCGTGAGTTACATTACATAGGCTAACTTCGACTTACCAACCACTGAGGAAGTACTGTACAGTTGTTTCAACTTATCGGGGGAAATCTTATAAGGCGTCACATACAGAGCCCCACCAGGTGTCGTACTCTAAAAGATCTTCGTTTTTATTTGATTTCTTGTATAATTCAAATGCATCGTGTGAATAGAAAACCTTCGTCCAGTCTGTTTACTATATTACCGATGCTAGTTCCTAATTGAAAAGCAATTAGTTAATAGATCATTAAGTTATGACTACTCCACAGTGTTTAGTCATAATCTGTCTGAAAATTGAAGTCCTTAAGTTCATAAATTTTCGGTTAACCCGCTTTGATATGTGGGAAGCAGTCTAGCTAAGAATTAACTCAACCAACACAAAATCATTCCTGACATTTTCATCTTCCCAAAGTTTTTGAGAATGTTGAACAATTCTTGACAATCTACATGAGGGTTGAATCTCTGAACGTCCTAAAAGTAACAGGTATACTAATACCTTCTCTGGTCAGCAATTATTATGAAATTGAATCTCCCGACATTGATCCATTACTTTGTGAATTAAAAGTTTCATGTCAAATCCTTGGGAAGAATTGTCCTTCGAAATATACCAACCTAGGATGATTTCAGCACTTCCAAACAGCATTACAGTCCTCAAAATTTTTAAGTATCTTGTTTCAACAAAAACAAGGAAACAACTGAAGTAGTATGATACTGTCTGGCTGTTAAATTTATGAAGTAGAATGATTAGTTGTTACTATGTATTGTCTCTCCCCCTCTCTCTTTCTCACAGGTAAATCTACTGTTGTCTCTTTACTGGAACGTTTCTATGATCCAGTATCTGGCGAAATTTTATTAAATAATTGTAAACTAACTAATTTCAATGTGAATTATTTACGTAGTAAATTAATTGGATATATTAGTCAAGAACCTCAAATATTCAATGCATCAATAAGAGAGAATATACGATTTGGTCGTTTTGATGCTACTGATGAAGAGGTATAAAATTGATAATCATGATGATCATCATCGTCATCATTATGATTTGAATTTTTGTGTGTTTTTCTTTTGACTGAAGATCATGATTGTCTACATAATGGCCCCCAAATGCCCTAGTACGGTCGAGGGTGGGGGAGAGTCAGCTCTCCCTATGCAAATATTCTCACATGACCACGCATATACGGCCTCTTCCAGGGAAGTCCTACACATTGCCTTCTCGCTTGTTTTAAGGGTCACTCAGTGTTGCCATCGACTGACCTCATTTATGCACATATTATAATTTCCTAATTATTTTGCTGTATAATCAGACATTTCAGATATTTTATTATCATTATTTGAGTTTTAAGTTATCATCAAATTGGGTAAAATAGACAACTGATATACTTTCTATTTTGGTCATTTGATTGACCACTGCCGGATTCCCCAAATGCTCTCACATGGTCACGCGTATATAGCCTCTGCCAGGGAAGTCCTACTCATTGCCTTTTCGTGGCGGGGGTGTTTACGAAATTGAGAGGACGAAATGCGAATGTACGGCGCTTTAATCGGGTTGGTGAACACGGAGAGTTGACTTAGGGGAGTTAGAAAACCCTCATTCCAATCGAATGGCGCACTTGGGATCCAGGATCCCGAAGGAACAAATGGTGTATGAACCAATTATTGGTCACCGGCTACCGTGGTATTGCATCTCTTGATGTTGTTCCATTGCCTTGTGGATTAGACCTTTAGGTCAAAGGCTCTAAGTGTGGCCCCCTAAGAAAACCATCTGCTTCGGCTTGGGCATCCGGGCAGTATCATAGCCCACACACAAATCAAGTGACATGTGTGGCGCATATGTATTTGGTGCCTCCTTGTACCAATATGTATGTGTTGAAATAAATAAATAAATACCACTGCTGGATCAGAAGGGGCTTGAGAACCAATAAACGTTGAGATCGTAATCATTATTCACTGATCAGTATGTCAATTGATACTCAGAAGATCACCAGCCATATTGGTAATATTGTAGTGAAGGAGAACACGGGTGAGGACAACCAAATTGTATTTAGGATAAATTACAGAATTACTTGGTAAAATAGAAAAACCATATAGTAAATCGTTAATTTGCAAAATATCATTCTATCATATCAAACCGGACTGTTGCTTTTGCAAACATCAATCCATTGTCTCGCATTTCATTGTTCATGCGATTTCTTACAAATTCCATTGTTTTCTCGCTCTTCTTTTCTTGATCTTCTCCATCTTCTGCTGCCAGACATTACGTTCTTTTGACTCACGTTATATACTACTTATATCAATATAAGTAGCACGCACCACAATATATGTAGATTAGTCTATAATCGGACCATAGAGAGAAAGAGATTATACAACTGCTTTCCTATCATTATTTCCCGACCATATGAGACCCAGTACAACCCAGCGGAATAATCTATATTCTCTTCTTGTAAATCTTAAAGTTGACACTTCAATAATGTTCGTTTATACACGAATAAACAATTTTCTTAATCTTACTACAATCATTTCACTTCATTGTATTTATAACTGATAATTAATGTTGTTTTGAAAAATTTACTTTTATATTGTAAGGTTGAAGAGGCAGCTAAATTAGCTTATGCTCATGAATTCATTTCAAATGATTTACCATATGGTTATGATACACCAGTTGGTCAAGGTACTGGTACAACAGCTGGTTTAAGTGGTGGTCAACGTCAACGAATTGCAATAGCACGTATCTTATTGAAAAATGCACCAATTCTATTAATGGATGAGGCTACATCAGCTTTAGATACTGAATCTGAAGCCAAAGTACAAAATGCATTAAATAATGCAATGAAAGGTTAGTCAATTAATCAATTGAGTTAATTTAATAATTAATTAATTAATCAAGTCTATTGGGCTAGTTATTTTTTCAGCAGTACAAATCTTATTCTAAATAACATTCTGATGGAATGTAGCGATTATTATGGAAACATCATTTTTTGTAATTATCATACAAAATGAATGTTGGCTAGCAGTGAAATCAAGGACGGAGGTTTCATCTTATTTGGGATCCTTTAGTTGGATGTACCTGTATCTTAAATAGGAGGACACGCGCGTCCTGATTTCCACTGCTAGGTATTATCCACCTCGGTTTATCATCCTCGTGATTTAATGGCATAATCCAGACAATCTTCATAAGATGCTCAAAAGAGGTTGATCAGTTTCAGGCCTAAACAACATTGGGTAGATATAATGTTTCGAATTATTTGAATTATAGTCCCAGAGATAACGTAATTGAATTAAGAAGTAAGACACAAGCACAAGCGAATGTACTGTATTTGGAATTCGAAATCGTGCAATCAACAAGTACAAAAGTATCATTAGTTCGTTCAAACACCACCGTAGACTTAACACAACCAATGCAAATGTAACATACAAAAGTTTATTGTTTGTATTTTTGTTGCATAATTAGTAGATGCTTGTACTGTTGTATTTTGATATTCTTCTATTTGCAGACTTTTGTTTAGTCTATGATTAATCCCCTATTACTCTTATTTTATATGACTTATGACTGAGTTATGTACACATTTTAGGTTTCTAATTGAGCTACTATGTGATCAGACATTTCAAGTATATTACTGTATGAGTTTTAAGTTATGACTAAATTAAGTAGTGGAGAACTAATGTTTTCAATCTTCATCTTCGGATTGGATTACTGGGTTGGAAGGAGCTCGAGGACCAATAGGCAGGCGTTAAAGTCTTATTTATTGGTCAATGTGTTAACCGGTTAATAGATGGTTACCGGTCCTACCGGAAATATAGGTCGACTAATCGAACTAGAGATTGAGAGTACAACTACACAACTACATTCCTGTTATCAAGAGCCGACTGTACAGGACACAATATAGAGCTGCCAAATATCCTAAACTTAGAGAGGCAAGATTTCGCAAACCTGGATAAGAATCGCTCTCACCAACGCGTTGTAGAACCATTTCTTAACAGTCAAGCTAACATCACAACAACGTCAAACGTGACCCAGATTGGTATAAGCCGCTTTGGCTTTCACTATGCGTAGATTGATCTCGTCAGTCACACCATCAGTGCTCACACAACGACTTAGATACACAAAGGTTATTTCTTTATTTTTATTCGCTTTTTTCACAGGTCGTACAGTTCTAATTATTGCTCATCGATTAAGTACAGTACGTAAAGCTGATCTAATTTTAGTTATGTCTAGAGGGCAAATAGTGGAGGTAAGTTTGAATTGTTACTTATCATAAACATGGTTACATAAATTTTACTTTGTTGTTTTTGCCTATGATTAATACTGTTTTTTGTTAAGAAAATAAGAGTGAAACAAATAATATTTCTATAAAAACGGATAGTGATTCGAGTGGTTTTCTGGTTGGTTTTTGGTTCGAAAGCTGAATATTATGATCAATCATTAGAAATCAGAATCTTTCTAGTTGTAGTTATATTCGGGGTTGAATACAAAATCAATCACTTTTGTAATTTAGGCTCCATGAACAGATGAGTCGATATTCACCAATTACTTACTCCTGTTACTCTTCATAGAGGAGCATAGGCTGCCCACCAGTACTCTCCATCCAACCCTGTCCTGGACAATCCCTTCTAGTTCTTTTCAGTTGTTATTCATCCTTTTCATATCTGCGTCTATTTCCCAACGTAATGTGTTCTTTGGCCTTCCTCTTTTCCGCTTCTCTTCAGGATTCCAAACTAGGGCTTGCCTCGTGATGCAGTTTGATATTCACCATTATGTTCTAAGCAGTAGTAGTGTCTAACCAAGAAATCTAGAATACTATACATCTAATTAGTTAGTATTCGTGCATTGAGACTCGAACCCAATACCGAAGGACTATCCATTAAAATATTAAACATTAATTGGATTATACTATTAGGCAGTAATCAACACAAACAATACAAATATGATAAAACTTTTAATTTCGATGGATTGTAATGTATCTTCTCAAGGGGCCTTCATGACAACGAGGCGAAGAAGTGGATAACACGATGGCGTTTGAAGCGAACAGTACTGAGTTCGAGTCTCGGAGTGAATATCAACTCCGGGATGCAATTCGTTCGGCTGACGAGTCCCAAACAGGACGAAACACGCGTCCTGGATTCCACTGCTAGCCACTATCCATCTTTGCTTATAGTAAAGTAAATAGTTTGAAAAATATTATGCTTCATCGACAAACTTAACGGTTACGTATATAGATGAATTTCACGTAGTTATGTAACCACTGAACTATTTTAAATTTTACCCTAGATTCATTTTGTAACAATTTTGAATTAGAAATTAACTCTTTTAATTAACTTGATTAACAGTTTATTATTGTCGGTATTTGGATAGACCAGATATTGTCGTACAACTATCTGTAAACTGTAACCAGTGTAGAGCCTTGCAAAAATGTACTTTAGACAAACGAAATGATATTAACATGATATATAGCTAAGGGGTCAAAATTACTTTAGAATTAGTAGTACTAGTGATAGCAAAGAAAACTAAACATCGAGATTGTATTTAGAGAAAATGGAATGAAGAGGTACGGAGGTGCAGAAACTCAATATGCAGAAGAATATCGAGAATGAATGTGATATGCACTACTGTGGTCGGTTCTGAGCCATGCCACCCAGTATATTCAACCGCTGATGCAATTATCATGTAGACTTCAACCGAATAGTCCGAACCTAGCTTAGATCATTAGTCAATGATTTGATGAACTGATGGTAAGTGTTTTTTTAAAACGAATCCTACAACCATCATTACAAGTTTCAAAGTATCCATAGATCAGACACCATACAATGATTGACTTCCGTGATTAAATGCCGGAAGACCAAACATAATTATATTGCAGTTTGTCTTCTGAAATGATGTGATTAATGTGTGGCAAAGTACGAAAACCGACTCACAAATATTGATTTATTAACATAGTATAAAAGTAGATTCTTTCATCTAGTTCCTCTTGTATTTATGTAAGATGTGACAAATTAGACCCCGCAACAATTTAGTGTTAAGTTTTATATTGATAATAGCTGATCAATTGATTGATAGTGTATAGTAAAATATATCACTCCTGTTGTTGTTAGTTGTATACCGTGTATTGATGGTTAAACAGAGTGTAGATATAGATATTACTAACGTTTTCTATTTCATATTTGTTGTAACAGAGCAAAGCATATTCATATTGTGTTGTGGTTATTGTCCTTTTTTCCATAGAAGGGAACTCATTCAGAATTAATGGCAAATCATGGTTACTATTATAATCTTGTACAGAGACAAGAAGGTTGTGATGTATTCGAGTAGATAATTTAGTAATTTTTTCTCATTTTGTTTTTATTTCCCTTCCGCCTTTCTTTTGTATGCTCCCTTGGATTTTTCTCCAAAATATATTATTTCTTTGAACAACTCGGAGATCGCAGGTATTGTATCTCACTCACTCACTCACTCACTCACTCACTCACTCACTCACTCACTCACTCACTCACTCACTCACTCACTCACTCACTCACTCACTCACTCACTCACTCACTCACTCACTCACTCACTCACACTTTCTCTCTTGTTCTACAATCCATCTCTTGTGAATAATGTTCGTTTAGTAGTTAACTACTATTTGTATGTGTGTATGGTTCTCGATTATATTTCGTGATATGACAACGTGGGTTCGATTTATATACATTTATACCTAGTCTTTCGTCGTTTATAATTGATTAACTGATTTTTTTAATTGTATCAAACTTCTCGCTAGGAAATGATCGATGTGTTTAGAGATCAAAATCATTCACCTGAGCTACAAATCTTCTCTACCATCTCAGTATTTAAAGATTATTCTATCTGCATCAATGCAGAGATGCCTAGACAGATAGTGCCGTTATGTAGCGCATACAAATTTGTTAACAATTTGGTGTTTGTGGACATATGCAATGTGTTATTGTGTTGTGAAGGTGATTTTCACCATTGATATTAACTGAAAAA
Organism: Schistosoma bovis; assembly: GCA_944470425.2. NCBI lineage: Eukaryota > Metazoa > Platyhelminthes > Trematoda > Strigeidida > Schistosomatidae > Schistosoma > Schistosoma bovis. Next base: position 2,150,861 of record OX103956.1, read on the forward strand.
GCAAAGAATATCGGATAGTTGTTTCGTCTTAATCTAATACCCTTTCCATCAATGCAATTTGAATCCTAGGGACCTTAATGTCAGCGGAAATGAACACAATACTATTAGGTATGAGACTCAAACAGTTTTTCAATATTTTTTAAGTTCGATCAATTTGCAGTGCATAGAACAATCATTCATCAATGTTGTTTATCGACAATATTGGCTATGAAATAATCAACTAGAAAAGGTCAGTCAGTCAGCTACAACGTAGGACCAGGCACATATGTGCATCGGTCTAGGTTGCCATACCGCATTAGCACAGCAAGATGAACACCGGACTCATAGGAGTGGTTAGGTCAAAGGTGGTAATATATAAGAGAAAGATTGCATATAAGGATACAGTACAGGAAGAAACAATTAGTTAGTAGGAAGAAAGATATGAAGTGATTTTAATCTCTTAGTTTAAGGGAAGTCAGGGAGTGTATACACCGACACCATTGTGATCGATTCTGAGCCATGTCACCAAGAGTCTCCAACCATTAATTACGAAAGTCAAGCGGACCCCAACCAAGTAGTCTGCATCTACCAACATGGTTCAGACCAGAGGTTAGTGTTTTCAAGCACTGATGCCACGTTTTTGTTTGACCGCCCCTAACTAGAAAAGGAGCCAATTTCGAACCCAACGCTACTTCATCAGTTTGTCTGTATTACTGATTAGCGAATATAAATTGCATATTGAAAATGTATCAAAAGAGTAATTCCTTCAGTTAGCGTTTCAGAACACATAGACCATGGTTACCGTTTTTAATATAACCACATAGAAAACATATTGTCGCCATTAGGTGAATTTCTATAAAGTGTAACTTAATGCCTGTTAATATCTTTACGGTTACATTTATGTTTATAACTGAATCAACAAAATCAAATGAATCGTGTATATTGTACCTATTGAGGTAATTTCTAATAAGTATTGAATATTTTATTCATAAACAGCGTAGGACTTGGTACACATTTATGTATAATTTCAAGTTATCACATCGTATTTCCCCAACGGGATGAAATTATCAAGACAAATACAAGAGTAGTAGAAGTTATAATAGTATCAGTGGTAGCGTGAAACGTTAGACATAGGCAGTATGATTCGAGAAAAAAGTATATATGTGTGGAAAGGAATGAAATAATTTCAAAATCCAAGATCTAAGAGAAGACAGAATGAATCCTTCTATTCTATTCTAAGTCAACTCACACAATGTCACCAACTATTCGTTACGATAATCAAAAAGACTCCAAACAGATAGTCTGTATATTAGCGATTCATCCATCAAGATTTATAATCTCATAAATATAAGTTGATTTATATTTTAAGTCATTACATTTGCAGAACAATTTGAATACGAGTAGCTCAATTTCATAGATTTGAATGTTGACCCATCGGATTTGAAAAATTGCAAAGTTTGTATCTTATTTATTTATTTGAACACATAAATATTGGTACAAGAGAGCGCCAATATATATGCGCCACACAAAACAATGAGAATGCGAAAAGAAATAGAAAAAAAAACTAAGGAGCGCAAAAGAGAAAGAGAACAATAACGAAGAGATTGGTGTAAGGTAGTGTGGTAGTAATGAGGGAACGGAATGGTACAATCGGAAATCTTTCAGGTAAGAGAGACACAACCACTTTTTATGAAGAAAGTAAAAGAAGGTTACAGCAGGATCGCCACTGGCTTCTATTCTGAGCCATATCTGATAACGTCTCTAGCCACTGTGTCGCACCATCTCTCGGACCCCAACCAGGGAGTCGTGAAGGACCAACAGAAACTAGTCCTTTGCAGCTTTCTTTCATGCCACGACACCATGTCATGCACTGACAACCTCTCCGCTTCTTCCAACCAGTCCCAGAGTCGGCAAATAATGCACGACGTGGAATTCTCTGGGACGACATTCGGAGAACATGTCCAAGCCACCGAAGTCGGTGTTTCAAGATGGTGACACCAATTGGATTATCGTCCCTGCGCCCGAACACACAATGCCCAACCTCCGCATTACTAACATGGTGTTGTCACTGGATGTCAGCAATCCTTCGGAGACAACGATGATCGAACACAGAGGGTCGTCTAACGTCCTCAACTCGGAGAGGCCAGGTTTCACAAGCATAGAGCAAAACTGCTCTCACCGACGCGTTGTAGATCCGACGTTTTACAGCCAGACTAACATCACGAAGGCGCCGAAGGTGGCCCAGATGGGCATAAGCCGCTCTGGCTTTCACTATTCGTGCATTGATCTCATCACCCACACCCCCACCAGCACTTATGCAGCTACCCAGATACACGAACTTCTCAACTACTTCTATCTGCTCACCATCCAGGGTGAGTACAGGATTGGAATCCTGCCAGTCTTGTAGAAGTACTTTGCACTTCGAAGGTGCAAAGCACATACCATACTTACGGACACTGATTGCCAACTGATTAAGTGCGGATTGCATGCCTTGGGCATTATCGCACAGTAAGACAATATCATCTGCATACTCAAGGTCGAGAAGTCTTTCTCCAGGCAGCAGATCCACACCACTATTACTTACACCCATCAGAGCTGTTTCCAGAATGTCATCGATGGCAAAGTTGAAGAGGAATGGTGTGATTGGGCAACCCTGTCTAATCCCACTGCTCGAATGGAACAATGGAGAGAGGTGGTTGTATGCCCTCACTCTGCCTGAGGTGTTTGTATATAGGGCTCTTAGTATGTTTGTATCACGTACATTTTAATTAAATAAGAGAAAATAAGTGAAGACGAAGTCACATTCGAATTTGGGGGAAAATTAATCTCCATCCTTGTAATAATTAATTATTAAATTGATTAGTTTTACACATTTCAATGCGATCCTGGGTTCGAATCCCATGAGTGGGGTCGTGGATGCACACTGCTGAGAAGTCTCATACTAGGACGAAATGGCCGTCTAGTGCTTCTAGGTTTTCCATGGCGGTTTAACTTTAATTGACTCATGAATTCGACCTTTTAAAAGTATCTAAATTTTTGTAGAAAATTAGATGTACTTTAAGAATAAAAATCTTCAGTAGCTTAGAGGTATTATTCACATTATCAAAATACAACCGAATCATACAAATAACCTTTGAATAAACACAAGAACTAATTTACAGAATTTACTATCAAAAAGTTGAACGGCATGGTCTTAATGGTTAGAGTAGTTAATTTACAGCCACTAGGTAAAGGGTTCCAACCTAACTTCACCGACTTTGGTTTATACAGGTAATTGGTATGATTAGTCCTTAGGAAGTAGTTTTGACTCGAAAGCAAGTACTTCACCCTACAGTTTATGAATTCATTGTTGGGCTCCAGTGATTAGTAGAAATGATTTGCTTGTATTATCCCATGACTGGATGAATAAAATACGACTCACAAGTTCAATTTGTAGGACAATTATACAAGAAAAAGAAATATACATACATTAATGAAAAGTTAAGATAAAACTAATTTAAACGAAATTATAGTTTCACAGGTTGAAATCATGAGTCAAATGAAGTTAGACCACCATGAAAACCTAGAAGCACTGAACGGCCGTTTCCTCCTGGTATGGGACTCCTCAGCAGTGCGCATCCACGATCCTGGATTTCTTGTGAGAAGCCGTTCCCAGTGGAGTTCAACCAGGTCTGTTGTGAAATATCAACTCACTGAAGAGAATGGTGTACGTTGGCGCAACTTCATGGATTGTTTGAAGTTAGACATTAACACTGTTGGATGCCGGCTCAGTGGTCTAGTGATTAAGTGCTTGCGCGCGAGACCAGTAGGTCGTGGTTCCGAATCTCGCGGGGTGCGGGATCGTGGATGTGCACTTCTGAGGAGTCCCATACTAGAACGAAACGGCCGTCCAGTGCTTCCAGGTTTTCAATGGTGGTATAGCTTTAGTTGACTCATGATTTCAACCTGTGAAATTTCTAAAGATCTCCACAAAACCCATTCTGAAATTGTAGGTGATAGACATTCATGGCAACAATTCGATAACATGTAGTGTCCATGATGCTAAAAAGAATTAGTAATATAATTTGTGCTACTTGTTATTTGTAAGTAGTTCTATAAGTTAAAATGTAGAAAATCGAAACAACCCTGCAGATCCCACAAGGGTGTTCTGTCGTTTTTGTTTCAGAGAAAAGAAATAAGCAAAACATTTACAACCTAAACTAAATACTCTCTGGTTCCTCCAAGTTACTTTTTCGCTGATTTTTACAATCTGAATATTACTATAAAAGCTAATGATATTCAACATATATCCTGATGACTATCATAAGCATTGGATTAGCCTCTTTATGATAATTTACTTCCACATCTCAAAGTAATGAGACAACTCTGAGTTAATCGTTTCCATGACCAGAGTATTGCCTCTAACCTTATGTACTTTATAATACTTCAACTTCCTTCATGGGCTGCGTTTTGTTGAATGAATCTGGTATGCACCAATCAAGGATCATGAGATAGTTTATTTGAATTTTTTTGGAGTTGATCCGTTAAACTTTTTTCCTTAGTTCTGTACATTTTTCTTGACATCTTATGTATAATTCTCCAACAGACTCTTTCTCTGACAAACAGATTCTTACTGTTGATGACTCGATAATATTCCGGATACTTCTTTTCAATTAGTTTTTCATCATGGCTCTACACTAATATATATATGTTTTACAATAATAATATAATACTCATCGAGTGGATACGTTACGTAATAATTACATAATGACCTTTAAATTAACATTCAGTAATTGGAAGAGAGAGGATTATTAATATTCAAAGTAATCACGAAGTTGCTATGTTGCGTAATATAAGAAACAAAGAAGGAATGGAATTTTACCGGATGGTCAATAGGATAGTAGTTACGTAAGAATCAAGAGATGAATGTTGAGAAGTTATAAGGCTCAAAAGCGATAGAAACAAAATTACAAAAAATTTTAATATTAAAATAAAATGGAAGAAGTATGAAAAATAGTTCTTCTGACGGAAATGTATAACAGTATAACAGTATAACATTTCCGTCAGAAGAACTATTTTTCATACTTCTTCCATTTTATTTTAATATTAAAATTTTTTGTAATTTTGTTTCTATCGCTTTTGAGCCTTATAACTTCTCAACATTCATCTCTTGATTCTTACGTAACTACTATCCTATTGACCATCCGGTAAAATTCCATTCCTTCTTTGTTTCTTATATTACGCAACATAGCAACTTCGTGATTACTTTGAATATTAATAATCCTCTCTCTTCCAATTACTGAATGTTAATTTAAATGTCATTATGTAATTATTACGTAACGTATCCACTCGATGAGTATTATATTATTATTGTAAAACATATATATATTAGTGTAGAGCCATGATGAAAAACTAATTGAAAAGAAATTTCTTCGCTCAATTCGTTCCTTCTTAATTTACCAAATGGCAAAATGGGAATTTTCACTATATATTCCGGATACATCTGGTATTTCCATGATAGAGAATTCTGATCACGTAGTTTATTGATACTTGTTAGAACGTAATATTTCTGTGGATATTGAATAAATTAGTAAACGATTCTTTCTAATAGTCAGTTTGATGTAAGTAGATTATGAGTACGAGTTAATCAGATTTGAGAAAATTAATTCAAAATTGAATGACTTTTATTATATAAAAATATGCGATACATAACACTTAAGTCAATCAGTTCGTCTTTCAATTTACTCGGCTGGTGAAATAGGAATGTTAAAATATAGATATCGATTTCTACGTATCACTTCTTAATGTCGATAAGACAACAAAAGTCAGTCAGTCAGGTACAATCTAGGACCAGGCATGTATGAGCATCCATCCAAGTTGCCATACCTCATTAGCACAACAAAATGAACACCAAATTCATAGAAGTAGTTACTTCAATGGTAGTAACATATGGAAGAAAGATTGTATAAAAAGATATAGTACAGGAAGAAAGAATTAGTTAGTAGAAAGAAAGATATGAAGCGATTTTAATCTTTTACTTTAAAAGAAGACAGAGAGTGTATATACCTACACCATTGTGATCGATTCTGAGCCATGTCACCCAGAGTCTGCAACCATTGGTTACGATAGTCATGCGGACCCCAATCAAGTAATCTGCATCTACTAACATGGCTAGGACTAGAAGTTAGTGACTTCAAGCACTGATGTCACGTTTTGGTTTGGCCATATTTTTATATAATAAAAGTCATTCAATTTTGAATTAATTTTCTCAAATCTGATTAACTCGTACTCATAATCTACTTACATCAAACTGACTATTAGAAAGAATCGTTTACTAATTTATTCAATATCCACAGAAATATTACGTTCTAACAAGTATCAATAAACTACGTGACCAGAATTCTCTATCATGGAAATACCAGATGTATCCGGAATATTATCGATGGCCATCTTCCAATCATCTCCAATACTAGTCCGCATTGCGCGTCGTAGTAAACAGTGTTCAAGCATACGTAACACATGGCCCAACCATAGACAACAAGGATGGTTTCCTGGTAATTTAATCTCTACTACATTTATTAATAAATATTATGTAGGCAATAATGAATTCCTTAGGAAACTATATATAGCTGTGAGAAGGATTGAGACAGAAATCTTAACTGTGAATAAATTTGCGAGGTTGTATAACGATATTTCGACGGTATTAAAATTATTAAAATGATGGTAAGCATTGAAAAAAAATCCTTGAAATACTGTTTAGATTCCAACAGGCCTCATTACTTCTGTCATTAGTAACTTTTGATTTATACACTGTTTGCTCATTGGCTGAAATGGAGATTCTGAATCATGTGATCATTTTAAGAAATGCTCAAGCTGGTCTCTAACTATGCTTTTAACGTTGATTAGTCTTGGTCCGAGAATCTTCATTAGTGTACACCGATGACTTGGCATAATATTGAGTTCCAAGGCATCAGATCCTACATTGTGCACAGCATTTTTTTTAGGTATCTGGGTTACAATACAAGGATTCAATTTCTGAATTCAAGTCAGTTTGCTTGTCAAACCATTTAGTTAACTTATTTAGCAGATAGTGTCATTCGAACAGCAATAGTTTGCCTACATCTTTGTATTATTATTATTATCATGTCTTTATGAACGTGTATGCTTGACCACGAGTTACAGCCTACACACACTCCTCTTCATAGCTTGAACATTAATAGCTTAAACCACTCGGTGACTTATTCGCTTTCCAATATATATGTGCTTTAATCTTATCAATTCATTTGACTATTTATTCGCCTCTGTAATTACTTGCTCAGATTCAATTGCATTTGTATTTCTGCTCGTATTCGCTTTGTGTGCCCATGGCTTAGTGATGTGTTGTACAATAATAAACTATAGTTAACACTTCGTTTTGTCTTCTGAAGTTTATACACTGTTGAGACTTATAACGATTACCAGGACGATTGATGTATGAAAGCTTAAGAATAGGCTCGAAGATAATCCACCATATGATATCTATCATCATATTTATGACTTCTTCAACTCTATAAATCACAGCCTTTGTGAAATCTATCACAAAGTTACTTACCTGTGAGTAGAAATGATTTCAACTTACTATAAATTATTCAAATCAACGAAATATGAGTAAATTTTATTAGTATCTGATATTGGAAGTCGCCTATAATTCATGGAAGAGTTAGATGGTGGTTGGAGGTAGTCGACAAGAAATCCTGTGCCCGGGTTTCGTGCTAATTGGCACTCGTCAGCAAGGTGTACTTGTAATCTTGAGGGAACTGATGCTACCTGACGGATTCCATCCCGCGTCACCCAGCTTTACAGTCAGAGACGTTACCATTGAGCTATCAGGGCCGCGACTGACCCCCTGTAGGACTGAGATGTAATCACAATTGATTGATCACTGGGTAGTGACCAATGTTATGGTCCATAGCATTCGATCTGCACTAATAAGGACTTGACACACATGACATCGGCCACCACCCAGTGATCAATCAATTGTGACCATGGAAGAACTCTCTAGAAGCCGGAAAAATGCTGAGAATATTTTGACCAAGCAGAGTTCTTGGGATGCTTTTCACTAAACATCTAAAAAACAACATATCTTACTTCATAAATCCGATTAAAGAATTGTTAAGTTTGCTACCAATTCTATAATCTTCCAAGCTTCAAGATCACCGTCAGTATCGAACTTTCATATGGTTACTTTTGTTTCCCTTCATGAAACTAGATTTAGAAGTGTAGTTTCTTCCATGACTTTTGTCTTCTATTTTTCATCCAGGATTCAAGTTTTAAAGAGTGTGTGAGTTTACATAAAAGCTAAGCAACTGGCAATTAAAACGATTAGTGTATCAGATCACCCCCAAATGCCCTGGTATGGCTGAGAGTGGGGAGAGTCCGCTCTCCCTATCCAAATGCTCTCATATGGCAACGCGTATATAGCCTCTGCCAGGGAAGTCCTACTCACTGCCTTCTTTCATCACCGGTATTGTTTACGGAATTGAGAGGACGAAAAGCGAATTCCGTCGCTTTAACGGGGTTGGTGAACACAGGGAGTTCACGTAGGAGAGTTGGAAAACCCTCATTCCAAACCACTGGTGCACATGGGTTCCAGGATCTCAGGGAGACAAATGGTGTATGAACCAATTATTGGTCACCGGCTACCATGGGATTTCATCTCTTGATGTTGTTCCACTACTTTGTGGATCAGACCTTTATGCCGAAGACTTCGGTTGTGGCCCTCTAAGAAAACCATCTGCTTCGGTTTGGGCACCTGAGCAGTATCACAACCCTCACACATATCGAATGAGATTTATGTGGCGCATATGTATTTGGTGCCCCCTTGTACCAGTATTTATGTGTTCAAATAAATAAATAATAATAAATTTATCTTATTAACACCACTGATCTAGTTTAAGAAGGTTTAGTTTATTCATTTTCACCAATTCAACATTAGTTACTATACATTTTATAAACAGATAATGACTCGAGGGTAAAATATAAAACCATTTCTTTATACTTAATATAAGATATGATTACATTCACTTGGTATTGTTTACTTGTATCCTCCCACTGATATAACTGATCAGTCTCTTATTGGTATATGTGAATTTTTGATAAAATTCTGATAAATTTGTCTACTTTTTCTTCCTGGGCAGTCATGTGTAAAGATAATGTGAGATAAGATAATGGTTGAAGGTAGTCAATAGGAAACCCTGGACCTAGGATTCATGCAACTTGATACTCGTCAATAAGGTGTACCTGTAATCTTGAGGGAACTAATGCTTCCTGACGGATTTGATCCCGTGTCACCCAGCTTCACAGTCGATAGGATTCGATCTGCACTAAGAAGAAATCGACATACATGATACTGATCACCACCTAGTAATCAATCAATTGTAGGTGTTATTCATTCTATTTTCGTTTTCATGAATTTGTAGCACATGTGTCTTGTAATAGTTTATTTATTAGCTGTATGAAACATTAGAATTATGATTTACAGTTGATGGTTAGAGTTAGGAATCAGGTTTAGGGTTTTCATTACAAACTGACATCGGCTATAATGCCGAAGCTCTATTTAACCAAATGTATGAATGAAATTCGCGCCAAAATTCGTGACTCGTTATCTTATATCTGATTGGTTCGTTCATAAATTATAGTCTCGCCCTATACAACTTCAGTGATAAAATCACCAAACTAAGAGATTAATATCTCAAGCTAGTCTGTACGGATCAAATACTTTCCTCATGAACACATGGTAGGTGAGAGTTATAAGTATGATCGGGCACATTGTAAGTAAATTATACCTATAATCAAAGTCATTGACCCATATATTCTTATTTACACTGACTTGGTAACTCATAAGTTGTGAGTGTTATTATCGGATTCTTATGGAGTTTCTTTTCTTCCCTGTCTCGCTCACACAGTTAGTGAGCTTTTAGGAAGAGTTCATTTTCAACCAAATCAGACTGTAGAATATAGCACGGATATATAAATATCCTGTACATAGCAAAGTATCACAAATATGGTGAATATATTTTGTTCATTGTAAAATCATAGAACTCTTTTAGGAAGGTCACCCAATGAAGACAGTGGTGGGTGTGTCGCACAATTCCGTGGATTGGTTGAAGTTAGGCATTAATACCATTGGATGCTGACTCAGTGGTCTAGAGGTTAAGTGCTGGCGCAAGAGACTGATAGATCCTGAGTTCGAATCTCACCAGGTGGGATCGTGGATGCGCACTTCTGATGCACGCACTTTCGGTGCTTCCAGGTTTCCATGGTAGTCTAGCTTATAACTTGAGAGTTCGAAAATGACAAACTAATCCTTACATGCTTGTTATTTTATTGAAACAGTAAATAACAACCATATAAACGTTCACATAAACACAGTCTGTAGAAATAATTTAAGTAAAAATCAATCAACCGCCCTGCTTACCGAATGAAATTTGATCATGTGCATCAAACACAATATCATTAATAAAGACTATAAACTCACATCAAAATGAATGTTATACTTCAATATGATCCATTGAAAACTATAAATATGGAAAGAAATTGTTTCCAGTAATGTTATCGAGTAAAATGGATCTAAGTTTCACACGGAGTATCAATTCCTTTAAACAGGAATCTATTTCTTACTGATAAACATCAGCTAACAATAAACCTCGTACAAACAGATCCAAAGTCCCCTACTGATTAACTTTAAACATCAGGCATCAAACTTATAAAAAAAGTATACTGCTGATTATATGTAAAGTCGAAATCATGAATCGATTAAAGATGATCGATTTTTAGAATAGTCTGGTTATTAGTGTGGGCCCTTAAAATACTTCATCAGTAATCATTTAATTATGCATGACTTACTCATCAATCTCTAAGTGAATTATAAGTGGGAAGCATGTGATTGTCTGCTTGATGACACTTTCTAGTTGATGAAGATCACTTATGCACTGTATTCATGATAAACATGTGTAAAAGATTGATAATTAATCAGCTTATCTGTCAAGGAAGGGGGTGACCTTGACTACAACATATTCTTGATTGTTTTTATCAACTTCCACAAGGAAAATTACTTTGCCACGTGATCTTAATACATGCTTAATTAAGATCCGATTTACAGTTTCCATATTTAAGATAGCTAAGCCTTCTTATTCTAAATGTGAACGTTATATTATAGTGAACGAGAAAACAAATGGGGACAACCAAATGTATATCAACACAACATTACAGAATATGTTGGGTAAAATCTGAGAACAGTAAATGCTTCATCTGGAAAATGTCAAACAATTGTCTCAGACTTGATTATTCCTTCATTTCTATACCAATTATTCTCTGTTCTCGTTATCTTCTCTTCGGTCTTCTCAACCTTCTGCCACTAGGTATTCCACTTTCGGTTGGTGATACATACTACTTATATCTGTCGACATCAGTAGCACACACTACAGTTTTATCTTTAAATCAAGAGTTTACATCAATAGGATAACACTTTATACACTTTAAGATTATTGGCTTTTCTTTGTTCAATTTATATTAACTTGCTAAATCTATGTTTCACTCATTAAAATCATGAGTCAGTTGAAGCTACACCACCATGGAAAACCTGGAAGCACTGGACGGCCGTTTCGTCCTAGTATGGGATTCCTCAGCAGTGTGCATCCACGAACCGGCACCTCGCGAGATTTGAACCCAGGACATACAGGTCTCGCGCACGAGCACCTAACCACTAGACCACTAAGCAGGCACCCAACTGTGCTAATGTCTAACTTCAACCAATCCATGAAGTTGCGCCACCGTACACCATTGTCTTCAGTGAGTTGATACCTCACAACCGACCTGGTTGAACTCCACTGGTAACGGTTTCTCACTAGAACTCCAGGATTATCTCTTGAAGTCAGTCACTAGTGAGCAGATGATTATTATCATAAGGTGTTTGTGGAGATTTTAGAAATTCCACGGGATGCGCACTGCCTGAAGAGTCTCATACTAGAACGAAACGGCCGTCCAGTGCTTCCAGGTTTTCCATGGTGGTCTAGCTTCAATTGACTCATGATTTCAATCAGTGAAATTTTTAAAATCTCCACAAAACCCCTTCTGATAAATCTATGTTTATCCGTCTATCAAATGGTAGTTCATACTGTAATAATAAGTGATTGAGAAATTTGGTTTACTAAAGTAAAAGACATTAATCAGTTTCAGTCATTTGATAATAGAAATGTCGAAACATTGTTCAAGTGAAATTGATCATTTATCGACTGATATAGTTATGGTATGTAATGTCTATGAACTGTTACCATTTACCTTGACCTATAATTCTGGTTAACTCAAGAGTAAATTGTGAAATCGGTTAAGTGAGGTCAGATTAAGAAATTCTGTTGATTGTTTATTTGTGACGTATGAAAACAAATGAATTTCTTGATTGTAATAGTTATAAACTTTGATTGAAGATAGTAGGTAATCAACTTGGATGGAAGGCTGAATACATCCATTACGTAATCAATGTCCAAATTATGTGTTCTATCCACTTTTCAGTCTATTTAGTTGATAAGTGCTACATACATGGAATGCAAATCTCACTATAGACTTATTTTAAGTGACTAATGTTGTATACGTAACTTGTGATATGATCATTTCAGTGTAACCCAGTCCAATGTACATGATAAAAGCATAAACAGCACCTATCCACTTAATGAATAGATAAGTGATCGAATGTGTTGAATAAAACATATTACCTGAATACTTGAACTATGATGGATAATTTAGATTTTCGTTTTAATACTTTCAATTGGGATTGTTCTTTATTCTCAACTCACAACTCTTATCGATATTTGATGTATGAACGAGGTTATTTGCTTAGTCAGACTAGTAGATAGTCCGACAGGTACTAGTTGAGTTATATATTATCCTACCTTTATTATTATTAGGATTGTTGTCGGTTTTTGGCGTGGAAATATAATTACGCTGTAGTTAGGTTAGTCACATGCTCTTGATCCGAGTTGTGTTGAAGTCCTATGGAATAGACACTTGGAGGGAATCTAGTGTAGATATTTATCTAAGGCAAATTAGCGTCCCATTCGTGTAGACAAGAAAAATTGAGCGTTATAACAGTATTGTTATTTTTAAACCTGAAGATTCTTTCTCATTGTACTAAAATTAAAACTGTTAAATTGAGTAGATAAATTTAACGGTAGAATTCATGAGGCAATCGAAGCTAGACCACCATGGAAAACCTGGAAGCACTGGACGTTCGTTTCGTCGTAGTATAGGACTCTTTAGCAGTGTGCATCCATGATCCCGCCCCACGAGATTCGAACCTAGGATGTATCAGTTCCGCACGCGAGTGCTTAACCGCTAGATCACTGAAGAAAATGGTGGACAGTGGCGTTATTTCTTGTATTGGTTGAAGTTAGGCATTAACATCATTGGATGCCGGTCCCACAAAACCCCGCCCTGAGTGAATAAATATTAGTGTCGGGTCTTATCTGAGTTTTCTCACTAATGCTCAGCCTTTAAAACACAACTGCGAATGAATATCAACCACGAAAATATGAGATGTTTAGTTTCTTATTGAAACAAGATATATATGATGCTCAGAACAAGCAAATAATTGATGTATATTTTCCTCATATATATGTATTTATTATTAATTTGGACACATAAATATTGATACAAAGAAGGACAAAATACATATTCGCCACACACGTCACATGATTTGTGTGTGGGCTATGATACTGCTCGGATGCTCAAACCGAAGCAGATGGTTTTCTTAGGTGGCCACACTCGGAGCCTGTGACCTAAAGATCTAATCCACAAAGCAGTGGAGCAACATCAAGAGATGCAATACCATGGTAGCCGGTGACCAACGATTGGTTCATACACTATTGTTCCCTCAGGATACTGGAACCCATGTGCACCATTGGTTTGGAATGAGGGTTTTCCAACCCTCCTAGGTGAACCCTCCGTGTCCACCAACCTTTTTAAAGCGCCAGACATTTGCTTTTCATCCTCTCAATTTCGCGAACAACCACGGTGATGCGAGAAGGCCGTGAGTAGGGCTTCCATGACAGTAGCTGTATACACTTGGCCATAGGGAGAGCCGACTCTCTTCACCCACAACCGTACCAGAGTATTTAGGGTACAATATCATACATACGATTATTCGAATGAGTTTATGATTTCTCCAATGTTGACAATAATTAAAATTTAGTCTTAATTATCTAAATTCGAAATCAACATAACAATTTACAAATCATATTTGTATTATACATGTGATAATTGGTATTTGTATCATTTACAATTAACAAACGAATTTGATCGTTCAATATGTCAGACATGTTGTATTTTATATTATAACTAATTAGTTAAAACAAAACCATGATAAATACACAAGAAAAAAAAACGAACAATCACAACAGTTGTATCATAGTTCAATGTTAAATGTTTATCTATTTCATTAATTGAAACATGTTATATTACATAATAACTTTTTTCAGAATGTGACATAACTCTATAATTTGGCTGATTGAATTATTATTATCATTTGCTAGGTCTGAAGCTATCACGAGTTCACTTAATCAGCGAACGAGAAACAAGACTCGGTGATCAAAGACCAGTAAGCTAGCTATCTGATACGTCCCCAGCCCCGCTAACTAGAGGGAGAAGTCCAAGCGTGGAATGGGGAAGTATATTCTGCAAAACATTTAGAAACAAGCGATAACAACAAACACAATTCAAAACGTATATATATAGTGCGAAACCGTCCTTTGGGGGAAAGTTACCAAATAGCATACTAAAAGACGCAACGGACCAATAGCATTTACGATATTTCCCAGTGGGAAGTACGACATGAAGGTGACTAGAGCGCTTTTAGCGCGAAAACAAAGGAATTCAAATTTTCTAAATAAAATTATAAAATTAGGTCCTTTCCAAAGTGAGTTCTGGGGATCTAACGTCCCCCAACATTATTATTATCATTACTATTATCATACTATTAGTAGCAGTAGTAGCAGTAGTAGTAGCAATAGTGGTAATAGTATAGTGAAGGAGAGCACAGGTAGCGACAACCGATTTACACTACACACAACATTACAGTGTTACTTCGTAAAATAAAAAACCATACTATAATACCTAATTTGCAAAATGTTTAATAATTTTCGCGGACTCCATTGTTCTTGCATTTCTATACTAATTGCTTTCTATTCCCGTTCTTCCTTTCTTGATCTTCCCAATCTTCTGCTGCCAGACATTACATTCCTGACTCACGTTATATACTACTTATGTCAATATAAGTAGCACGCACCACAGTAGTAGTATTGATGGCTTTATTCAATACCATATATTTTGGTACAAAATAAAATTCTCTTATAGGTATTCAAAAATGGAAGACTTTGAAAGTGTTAGGGAAGTGATTAGGAAATCTATTTCTAAGGAGTTAAGTTATTAATATCTTAGTTAAATAGCTTTGGTGCAGTAAACCTGTTGGGGACGTTAGATCCCCAAAACTCATATTTTGTAATTTTATCTTTGTGGAGCTTGTATGCAGATGTATGCTTGGGCATTTCTTACCACCCACGCACATAGTCGATTGACGAACTTATCGATTAAATGTTTAAAAACTTCCATGGCAATATCGATATGTATATATATATATTGTATAAATACACTTGATTTGTGTGCTTGATTGACCTGGTATCTTCTGGTTGTCTGTAGAATACACTTTCTACATCTTACCAAGACTTCTGGATCGAGTTAGCTGAGTCGGGGACAACGGACCAGCATAGCCTATCGAGTCTCTGAATCTTTGATTCTTCGTTTCGTTCCGAGTAAGACGAATCAGTAGTAGCATCCAAGTTTAACGAACATAACAAAACCATGTTAATTTGATTGTTAATATTATTGATTCTTTAATATATCTGTACTATAAACAAATACATAGGACATACATATGATTGTTAGTAATAATTGATTTAAATGGTGTATAATGTTATACTACGTTGTTACCAAGCTTAACAGATAGAAAGTTGATCGGTTTAAATCATTAATCATTTAGTTTTACAATATTGTAAATACTGTAATTAAATTTTCTTTTCGATCTGTTCACTGTTTAATGTACTCAATATGCTTTAAGAAAAAGCTTACTGTTATTTTGTAACAGAGACGACTATGTGCCGGTAAAACAATCATGACTATATTTTTTAAGCGGGGTTCCATTTGGTTTCGGTTAGCGTTTTTTTTAGCGATATCAGAGTGAGAATCTTCAATACTAATGTCAAGACAGTTCTACTGTACGGAGCTCAAACTTGGAGAACTACTACAATCACCATCAAGAAGGTACAAGTATTTATAAATAGTTGTCTACACAAGATACTCAACATCCGTTGGTCGGATACCATCAGTAACAGCCGAGTGTGGGAGAGAACAAACCAGATTCCAGTTGAAGAAAAAATTCAGTCAGTCAGTCAGTAACAACGTAGAAATTCGTACGTACGTACATCAGTTCGAGTTGCCACACCACATTAGCACAGAGATGCACTTGTCGATTCAAATCCCGTAGTGGTAGAGGTAATAAGAGTATAAGCAGTAATCGGGAAGATTAGGGTTTGGAGATGTTATTTAAAGAGTATAATCCAGTGAAAGAAATTTGGAAAGAGATGAAAGGGACATGAAGAATTCAGAAGATTAGAATTTGGGAGAACACAGAGAGTGGATGCACCTGCGCCATCGCAAACGATTTTGAGCCATGGCATTCAGGGTCTCTAACCATCGGTTGCTGTCATCTCGCGGTCCCCAACCACGTAGTCTACACCTACCAACATGACTCAGTTCACTTGTCAGTGACTTCATGGACATGTGCAATGTTTTGGTTTGGCCGCCCTTAGCTTTCTTCCAACCTACTCCTATACCACTGAACATAGCACGTCGAGATAGTCGGTCGTCGGGCATACGTAACATGTGCCCCAGCCATCTCAACTGATGAAGTTTCACTACTTCATCAATTGATTTGCCATCCTTACCTAGTACCCGTTTCCTAACAACTGTGTTACTTACTCGATGGTCCCATGATATACGAGCAATGTTTCGAAGACACCTATGGTCAAATACTAGTAACCTACGAATATCCTCTACTCTTACCGGCCATGTTTCTTTGCCATGAAGTAGGACGGAACGAACTGCTGCGCAGTAAACACGTCCTTTGGTTGATAGACGGATATCTCGCCTACGCCATAAATGACGCAAGTTGGCAAAAGCTAGTCGAGCCTTCTGTATCCGTGCTGAGATTTCGTCACACACCAGACCACAAAGGCTGATGAGACTTCGAAGATGAGTGAAGCGGTCGACACACTCAACTACTTCACTCCCTATCACTAGTTCGGGTGTCGATGTAACTCAATCCTGAAGCAACATTTTGCATTTCGAGGGAGAGAATCGCATCCCGAACATGCTTGCATTGTTGCTTAGAGTGGTCAGAAGACTCTGCATTTTGTCAGCGTCTTCACCAAATAAAACTATGTCATCAGCATATTCTAAGTCAACAAGTGAACCTCCTGGTAGAAGTTCAACCCCTGTATATTTAGATGAGGAGAGTGTTATCTCTAAAAGTACGTCGACCACAAAGTTGAACAAGAATGTGGAGAGTGGACAGCCCTGACGAACACCACTTGAGGTAATCATTCTGATGATATTTCGCCATAAGCTCTCACTCTACCAGTTGTGTTCGAGTAGAGAGCCTTTACAAGGTTAATGTACTTCTTTGGTACTCCTTTCAGTGACAAACACTGCCATAGAACCTCACGATCAACAGAGTCGAATGCCGCCTTAAGGTCGAGAAATACTACCATTGTGGGGCGTCTGAATGTGTGTCTGTGTTCTAGAACCTGACGTAGTGTGAATATCTGATCTATACAACCACGTCCAGGTCGAAAACCAGCCTGATTTTCTCTAGTCTGCTCTTCACGAGCTTTAGTTAGGCGTCGAAGTATTATTGAAGCTAATATTTTAGACACTATATTAGTCAAACTGATTCCTCTGTGATTGTCACAAGAGGACTTTTGTCCTTTCTTATAGACTGGCACAATCAGTGATTGAGACCAGTCAGATGGGTTTACGTCCAGTTCCCAAATTCTACCTAAGACCTCGGTTAATCTCATTGCTAATACTGGACCACCATCCTTAAAAATCTCAGGAGTAAACCTGTCAGGGCCTGCTGCTCTCCCTCGCTTCAGATTTCCTATGGCTTTTTCAACTTCGTAAAGGGACGGAGGACTTACATTAACTTGCCATTCAGGTTGACTGGAGATCGTGGGAAACCGAAGTGTGGCTGAAGGCCAGTTGAACTGATCCCTAAAGTGTTCTGCCCATCGATCCAATCTCCTGGATTGAGAATGAATAATATGTCCATCTTTCTCTGAGATTGTTTCGCTAACGGTCGGGTTCCTAATTCCGGTTTCCTTAACGAGTCTAAACAATTGTCTGCTATTACCTATTGCCGCTGCCTTTTCCATCTCTCTTGCTTTCGCTACCCACCACTGTTCGCGATCATTGCGTAGACTTCTTGTCAGCTTGCGCTTAAGCTGACTCCGCTCTTCATTATGTTCAGAGCCAGGTGGAATGTGTTTCCGAGCATTTATCAGTGAGATAGATGCTGCTGAGACCCAGTGTTGCTCCCTAACCTTCTGGTTTACCTTACTAGCAGATATCACTGCTGTTTCCACAGCTTTTCGGATATCATTCCATGCTGCCTCTGGGTGGGCATCACATACATGGCTGCCTAACTGTTTTCCTAGTTGTTCCTGAAATATACTCTTAGCTTGACTATCATTAAGTAGGGCCCTAAGAGGTTTCCTTGCAGGATCTTTCCTACGTCCAGTAAGACGCAAGCAAATACGCGCTCGCACTAGAGCATGATCTGAATCTAGGCATGTTCTCCAGAATGAGCGACAGTCTTCTATCGAGCCCCTCCATCGGTGGCTGATAGCGATGTGATCTATTTGGGTCCAACGTTGGGACGATTTAGGGGGTCGCCATGTTAAAAGATGTTTTTCCTTATGCTTAAAGTTAGTATTTGCAAGGAACAGGCGGTTATCTGAGCATAGCTGCAACAGACGGTCGCCATTATCTGTTCTTTGAGCCACGACACCATAGGATCCACCTAGGTGTCTTTCCTTATCGCTTAGTTTACCTACTTGAGCATTAAAGTCACCGGCCACTATTACTACATCCGAGCGCTTAGCTTTTCGGAGAAGATCCGAAAGCTTTCTGTAAAACTCATCTTTTACATCATCTGAGCTGCAGTCAGTGGGAGAATAGGCAGAGACGACAGAGAGGCAACGACGAGTGTCCCTATCTTTCCGGATTCTTACTGTTCCGTTCAGTCGGACAGCGCACAAACGACTGTTCACTGGGATCCACTCTAAGAGAGCTAGTTCTGCCCTAGGACTCAATGCTATACCTACGCCGGCGAGGCCACGGGAAGCAGAATCAGAGCTTCCAGATACACGAAGCGTAAATCGAGTCGGTTCTTTATTTTGGCATGGTGAGGTCAAATGAATGACGCTACTTGGATCCTGTATGCGCGTTTCGGAGACGCAGCACACATCGATGGCGCGAGATTCTAAAGTTTTAGCTAAGGAAGCCTGCTGTCCTATTTGGCAAAGTGTTCATACGTTAAAAGCTCCTACGTGTAGTTTAGAGCGTGGTTTCAGGAGACCAGGAATGGCGTTCCACGTACTCGAATCGTTCGCCCTAGCGGTGCGAGGTGATAAAGAGACGTGAGGAGAGTTAGTCGGGAGGATAAGAGAGGTATTAGGAGGTGTAGGAATGATTTGAATGTGACCACCTTGGTCTCTTGTGGTTTTACGGGTATGAGGGCTGATGTCACTTCCCGGCGGCCCACACTGTGGAAGGGTATTTCTTGAGGAACCTGAAAAGGAAATTGGATTAGTGTTGGTCTTGACGACCTAGGAGCGTGACCGCATAGCCCAAGGGACAACTGCTTGAGGCCGGTCGCGCACGGCATTTTTGTGGGAGGTTTTTGATGTGTTAGCTCCGTTCTTCAAGGGGCCTTACCGCCGGAGACGGAAATCCGTGAGGTAAGGTGAGGTGTGCATTTTTAGGGTCGACCTTTTCTAACCCCACCCCTCCTTGTGGGAAGGCAGCATCGCTGTCATGCTGGTTGTCCGAGGGAAACACCTTACTGCTGTCACACCTCTGTACAGTCAGCAGTACGACTTCGCCCTCAGACCTTGAGTTGCTGCTTTTAGTCTTACCGTTCGCCAATCGACCTGCCTGGCATGGTAGAACCTGCAGGAACATATGTTCCAGCTAATATAGCTCGGTTGGGTCATCACGATAGGCAAGCCCGACCACCGCGTCAAGGTAGCAGCTTCTATCGGGCATTTAGTAAATCATCAAACTGAATCACGAGGTAAGCTCTAAATTGGAATCCTGAAGGGGAGCGGAAGAGCGGAAGGCCAAAGAACACATTACGTCGGGAATTAGAATCATATATGAAAAGGAAGAATAACAACTGGAAGGAGCTGAAAAGGATTGCTCAGTACAGGGTTGGATGGAGAATGCTGGTGAGCGGCCTATGATCCTCCACGAGGAGTAATAGGCGTAAGTAAGTAAGTAAGTCCATTTGGTTTCCGATACTTGGGAATTAAGGAATGACTCAGCTACTCTAATACAAACAATTATTATTTAAGACTCGTTAACAACAGCTAATATATAACATTTTAACAATTAGACGCTAATACAGACATGAAATAAAATATAAGGACAACTTCATATAGAATAACTTAAAGTGATAATGTGTTGAGGATGCTAGATCCTCAGGAATCACTTGATAAAACGTCTTGGAAATTTAAATTTCCTGTTTTTTTTGCCAAATGCATTCATTTTTACTATCAGATTGTATTTCCCATTTGGAGGGACCCTAAGTGTCAATAGTTCGTTGTCATTTCCAATATGTTATTTTGTGACGTTTCTCAAGGACATATTTATGTTTTATATATACGCTAGAGTTGTACTTGTTGTTATTCATACTTTTAGATGCTTGTGGAATAAACTTTCTCTCTTCTGGACCTGAACTTCTCCTTGTAGTTAGCGGAGCTGGAACGCATTGAAAACTATAACTTAGAGGAGAACCAATGAAACTAAAGATAACATATCTAGGATTTTGGCGCAAAATTTATTTATCCACAGCATTTTGTACATTTTAGCTGATATCAGTTCGTGATGATAACCCTTACTTTAATTATTAACCCTAAGTTTGAATTCTAAAGGTCACTTTAGAGTCCTATATAGGTCATCTATAAATTATAATCTAACCAGTTAAGTAGTGCCGTGTTCGTCTGATCATTTACAATCTACTGTAAAGTTAATAACTGTAAAATTTAGGTGGAACCACAATAGTGGGTTTTCGTTACCATTTGAGAAACAATAGTTAATTACAATGTAATTCAATCGTCAAATATATTTTGGAGTGAAAATACGATGTCATGGGTAAAAAAAACCCTGTCGGAAATGCATTCAAATAGAAATGAATGGTAGTTAATCACTGTTGAAAAAACGATTTAAGCATAACGTTTTTAATATTCATGAATGTTATGTTCTACGCTTCCTACTACTTGCTTAACTGGGAACTTTATTGAAAAATGTTAGATGGATATGCACGTAAGTCATATTTACATATATCTAACAAACTAGATTGGTTCGGATAAATATAATAATAAATATAATGATCTCAAACAAAAACTTAATAATCTCCACAAACCTATACTGATAATTATCATGCGCTCACTAATGACTAGATTCGTGAGGGAATTCTCGGAGTTCGAGTGAGAAACCGTGACCAGTGGAGCTAGTTCGTGTCGGGTAGAGATAGGTATCTACCTCGCCCCCAAACGCCCTGGTATGGCCGAAAGTGGAGAGAATTCGCTCACCCTCTCCAAATGCTCTCACATGGCCACGTGTATATAGCCTCTGTCAGAGAAGTCCTACTCACTGCCTTCTCGCATCAAGAGTGTTGTTTACGAAGTTGAGAGGAAGAAAAGCGAGTTGGGGATAGGAAAACCCTCATTCCAAACCAATGGAGCACATGGGTTCCAGTATCCTGAAGGAACAAATGGTGTATGAACCAATCGTTGGTCACCGGCTACCATGGTATTGCATCTCTTTATGTTGCTCCACTGCCTTGCGGATCAGACCTTGAGGTCGAAGGCTCCAGGTGTGGCCACCCAAGAAAATCACCTGCTTCGGTTTGGGCACCCGAACAGTATCCCATCCCTCACATAAATCAAATGAGATTTATGTGGCCCATATCTATTTGGTTCCTCTTTGTACCAATGTTTATGTATTTAACTAACTAACTAAATAATAACCCATAAATATTGATGACATTTGTCTTACACTCGACATGATTAAACTTCACCAATCATCGTTTCCCGTTAAAACTCCATTCACGACTTCAAATGGAATGAGTATCTGAAATGCTTTAATAGAAATTGGTAAACCAAATCATAGACTAGAACAAAAGATAACAACTATGACGTAGTAAAATTGTCTTAGAAATGGAAAGATCATTGAAAAAAAAAGATGGACGGAGACAGAACAAAAAAACGAAACAAGTAACATACATACACATAGTGATAACGATAACTATTTGGTATCATAAAAGTGTTATAGAAACAGTAGAAAAAAAACAAATAGGAAACGAATCAGGGAAGTGATATCACACAAAATTGAATGAAACCCTAAAAAAGAAAAAAATCTTTTTTATTATTTTTGTTAAAATGATTATCATAATCAGTGATATATATGCAGCACGTGTTGTCTTTCCTATCATATCTATATCACATATAAAAGCCTACTTATTCATATATATTTGATCAATATTTATCCCAATGAAGATATAAAGATAGGAAAACATACATAAATGTCTCAAATACATTTTAATATGAATAGAACAATGTCAGACCACCATTCAAAAGTTCGAAGTCATGGACGGCCGTTTCGTCCTATTACGAGACTCCCAAACAGTACACATCCATGGTCCCACACACAGGACTCGAACCCAAGACCTTCAGTCTTGCACGTGAACGCTTAATCTCTAGAACAAGAAGCTGGTATGAAATGGTGTTAATGTCTAAATCCAACCAGTCCACGACATTGTGCAACCATCTTCTATTATCTTCGATGAGTAACTGCCTCACATCCTGGGTTCGAATCCAGCGTGTGGTGTCATCGATGTGCACTGTTGGAAGATCCCATAATAAGACGAAATAGCCGTTCAATGCCTCTAGGTTTTCAATGGCCTAACATTGATCGGTTCATGATTTCAATTAGAACTCAACAATGTCCACAACCCTATGCTGACAATATATCTAAATGTGACGTTTCCTGACGAAAGATTGTTAGAAATAAATTTGACTGCAATGTCCACATTTCTGATGTTATGACTAGAATGATTTCCCATCACATATAATTGATTAATCAGTTGTGAGTCGATTAATTGATAGTTTATTTGAAAACTGAACTATGAATCAAAACAAACCGGCTAAATGTGCATTAAAATAATTTCAGTCAATCTTGCAGTATTGGTATGAAATAGAATTTTACATCTTAGTGTAATAAGTTTGTGGAGATGATTGACCATTTTCTTTTCACCAGCCTACTCAGTAGAGATGTGAATGAGAACTACTGAGGAGTTCTGTACCAGGATGAAATATTTGTTCATTACTTTCTGATTTTCAGTGGCTGTCCAACTAAGATTAGTTGAAATTAAACAAATAACAGTGTCCGATGCCCTCTCAGTAGTCTAGTGGTCAAGCGCTCGCGTGAGAGACCGATAGGTTCTGGGTTCGAACCTCGTGAGGCAGGATCGTGAATGCGCACTGCTGAGGAGTCCTATACTAGGTCAAAACGGCCGTCCAGTACTTCCAGGTTTTCCATGGTAGCTAAGCTTCAATTGACTCATGATCTCAACTATTGAAATTAAGATCAATCCATTATGTAGAGTAAAATATTCTAGATTTACTAGCCATTTTATCTAATTTTCTATAAATGAAGTGGCATAGATTTTTTTGTATCACTTTTCCCCAAGATAAAAGTATTTTATTGTAGCTGATTACGGTAAAAATTGAACTTCGCACACAGTATTTAATGAAATGATGGACAATATTTTTAGCCCAGGATGAGGATGTTTGTGTTATAATCACAGTGGGACACAACTTGATAAATCTTTTGAGTGGACGCTCAAATTGGTTTCCTAAGAACTTCTAATAAATTCGGGCTAACTCTACACGACAACTTGAACATGAGAGAAAAGACGCGAAATATGGGAATAACTCTTTACTCCAAGGTTAGTTTATGTACAGAAAATCGAGGGTATCTGTAGCATTTCGGATGGCCTTGGGCTTCCAGAGCCCTATTAAACATAGTGGCTGAACAGGTAATCATTCAGTCAGAAATGTGACAGATGGCTTTACACTTCCTAGATGTTTCTGAGAAACGTCTATTAAATGCTGATCAAATAAAATGTTTCCCAGTGTTTTCAGGGCCCCTCTGGACATTTTTGAGGAGTATTCTGGGTCTCCCTGACACAAGTATATATTACCTAACTTCTTCTGAATAAGACGAAACGTGCGTCCTGAATTTCACTGGTGTCCATCATTCAACTTTGCTTACACATATGCATTCAAATTTATGGTCTATGACATATCGTGGTCTTGATCACAATTCTCGCCTCGCACCCATCAACCAAACAAAATGAACAAAGAATTATTATTTACACTATTTTAGTCCATGATGAAGGGCATGTTTTGTTATCTGTCAATTTTGCTGGACTACATAAAAAATATCAAGTTTTCTACGACAGGAATACCATTCTATTATTTAACGGAAGCGTAGTTAGTCAGTTATGATAGATGAAAATTTAAAACATACCAAGAATCATAACCCCACTTAATTATATAATAGAAACTGTTACAAAATATCTAAAATTCCATAACTAATTAAACGAAAATATAACCGTGATTACTGGCTACAACACACTTAGATAACTTGGCAACATGGAGTTTATAACCAGTCAATTGGCTCTCGAGTGTTCTGATTGGTGCATTTATATGGGCTATAAATCACGTGAGGAATAGAATGATCAAGTTTTTCGATTTATTGTTATGGTCATATAAGCAAAACATAATAATTTGCATAAATATTTATTTAACTTTGTCTGAATTATACTGCTTATCATTTAGCCGTGAATTCAGGTGGAGTTTTGTTGTCTGAGTTGGATGATTCGGTCGGGGAGCTTTCATTATTCGTCTGAATAACATCATCATCATCACAAACTTCAGAGAGAAGTGAAGCGTTCGAAGTTCTCCACATATGACTCACAGCTTATCCTTTAGACCTCGATTTTGATTGGCTATTGTTGACTCTTAATCAATGGGAGATATAATCAAAATAAAGAAGTAGACAACGACAAGTAACCAATCAAGACTGATGTCGACAGGATAGACTGAGAGTCATATGTGGAGAACTACAAACACTTCATTTCTACTTGAAGTTTGTGATGATGTTATTCAGACGAACAATCAAAGCCCCACGACCAAACCATCCAGCTCAGAGAACGAAACTTCATCTACATCATCCACCTGATGACATCCTACCAACAGTCAAACCGAATCGAGTATAATGTCCCCTCAACTATCTCTAAAACATATAGTATCAAGTCATTTGTCTAATAGTAAACTAACACTATCAAAAGGGGTTTTGTGGATATTATAGTAATTTTAAATAGTTGAGATCATGATTCAATTGAAGCTGGACCACTATGGAAAACCTGGAAGTACTGAATGGCCGTTTCGTCCTATAGTGGGACTGCTGAGCAGTGGGCATTCACGACCCCGCATTGTTTGGCTTGTATCTTTCCATTGAGGTTCAAGACTGCAATTGATCAGTCTGTTATTGACATATGTGCATACTGCGCGTATGCCTCGATATTGCCTTAATTCACAAGCTTTTTGTAAGCAATGATGGATAGTGGCTAGCAGTGGAATCCAGGACATGCGTTCTGTCCTGTTTGGGACTTGTCAGCTGGATGTACCTGCATCTCAGAGTTGATGTTCACTCTGAGACTCGAACGCAATACCATTCGCTTCAAACGCCATTGCGTTATCCACTCAGCTACTGAGTTCTGATAGCCACTTGCTTATGAAATGATAAATATTTACAGGATTCATCTATATAAACAAAAAATATAATGATAAAAATCTTAAAACAAATTGTTTACAATAAATTGAAAGGGAATTATATATATCCATTTAATTTTTTGTTTACAATTGTATATAGAAACATAACCTTGACATTTGGCCAATCATAAGCTAATGTTCATTTTTGGCACGAGTAGTTAAATCTATTCCTCAATATACATTTGCCATTTATTTATAATGGCTAAAATTAGGATATTTATTGATTTATTCATTCATTAGTTGGTATTTTTCTTTTCCTTGTTTTGCATTTACAAGATCCTATAGTTTGTGTATGTGTATGTGTGTGTGAGAAAGAGAAAGCTGAGAGTTATTTTGTTAGTTATATAACATACTCTTGTGAGCCAGGATAATTCTACATTGGTTTTCAGGAGAACCAGACACCATCCAGACTTTCACGTGACAATCTAAACAGTACAGCTCAATCCAGTTTAACAGGAGAACCAGACACCGACCATGCTTAAACTTTATAACCCGAGCAGTACATTGGTCAATCCAGCTTTACAGGAGAACCAGGAGAATTGAGTGATAGATTTATTTCAGTCTGATGATTTTGTTTGAATAGTTCGTAAAGATAAGTTCATTAATATTATCAGTATAGGGTTGTAGAGATTGTTAAGTTCTTTAAGTGAGATCATGAATTGATTGATATTAGACCACCATAGAAAATCTGGAGGCACTGGATGGCGGCCTTTTCGTCCTGTCATGGGACTCTTCTCAACAGTGCGCATCTACGATCCCGCTCGCGGGGTTCGAACCCATTATTTGTTATCTTATCACTAGTTTTTTTTTGAATGAATAATCTAGTAAGCAGAATTAGTTCTCAAAGGGGGTTTCACGAAGTCACAGGACATCTAAATGATATTCGGTAAATGCTATTAACCACTATAAATAGATTTTCAACCATTGATTTTATTTCAAGGTTATATTGCGAGGAGGAGTGAATAATCATTAATGTAATTCATAACTTACATTGGCATCTTCAACATATTCATTTATCTTTTGAGAAATAACAGTTATGATATTGTAGTGTCAATTACTATATTAAGCCCACATGGCTTATTTTGGCTTCCTGACAAGCCAATTTATTCATTCTTCTTAAATCACATTATGACCTTGTTAGGTATTCCGCTTATCAATCTTGATTGTTTTCGTATGAGTGTATGTGTGTGTGTGCATTGCTTATCCTATATTCATCACACATGTCTGTTACTTGTTTTCATCTAACTACAAATATTGATTAACCGCTTGATTAAAATGGAGTTGGCTCACACACCTTCTCTACTGGATTTCACTTGATTTCACTCTCTTCTCTTCGATTAGTCCTTCTGAGATTATCTGTCCAGATCAATGACTGTACAAAATATACGCATTCGTAAATCCATTCTCGTTATTCGGCTTAATTCATTTTGTTATTCACTAATACGGATGAAGTCGATAATTTTATACAAGAAGAGTTAGGATGTATATATATTTCGACAGTAATTATTCAAGAAAAATCATTTATACAATCTAATTGGAATTAGATCTAGGGTCATAAAAATATATTAAGGAATGCATAGACTGATGACCTGTACAAACCTCCTTCCAGGTTATCTATTTTCCAACTATGCAAATATTATAATAAGTACTTTCTTTTAAAGATAATTATGTATGTCAGCTGCTTAATGTACATAGATATTTCTAGGAACAATTTAATAACTTATTCATGAAACTAATGAATGTGAAATTCGAGTAAAATCCATTAAGCTAGTTAGTATATATCGTTTATGATGAATCTTTTATTTCAGAAGGGGTTTTGTGGAGATTTTAGAAATTTCACTGATTGAAATCATGAGTCAATTGAAGCTAGACCACCTGGAATCACTGGACGGCCGTTTCTTCCTAGTATAGGACCCCTCGGCGGTGCGCATCCACGATCCCGCCCTCTGCGAGATTCGAACCCAGAACCTACTGGTTTCGCGCCAGGCGCTAAAACCAACTAGACCACTGAGCCGGCATCCAACGGTATTAATGTCTAACTTCAACTAATCCACGAAATTGAGCGACACATCCACCGTTGTCTTCAGTGAGTTACTATCTCACAACAGACCTGGTTGAACTCCACTGGTCACTACTTCTCACTAGAACTCTAGGATATACCTCGTGAAGCCAGTCACTAGTGAGCATATTTTGATTAATACCAGATGGGTTTTTGTGGAGATTGTAGTAATTTCAATGGTTAAGATCATGAGTCAGTTGAAGCTAGACCACCATGGAAAACCTGGAAGCACTGGACGACCGTTCCATCCTGTTGTGGGACTCCTCAGCAGTGCGTATCCACGACCCCGCCTCTCGGGATGCGAGCCCAGGACCTATCAGTCTCGCGCCAGGAGCCTAACCAACTAGACCACTGAGCCGGCATCCAACGGTGTTAATGTCTAACTTCAACTAATCCACGAAATTGAGCAACACATCCACCATTGTCATCAGTGAGTTACTACCTCACAACAGACCTGGTTGAACTCCACTGGTCACTACTTCTCACTAGAACTCCAGGATACACCTCGTGAAGCTAGTCACTAGTGAGCATGTGATTATTCTAATCAGAGAAAGGGTTTTGTGGAGATTATAGTAATTTCAAAAGTTGAGATCATGAGTCCATTGAAGCTAGACCACCATGGAAAACCTGGAAGTACTGGATGCCCGTTTCGTCCTATTGTGGGACTCCTCAGCAGGAGAGGACAAATCAGCCTGTAGTTGAAGAAGGAATTAGGAAAAGACGTTGGAAGTAGATAAGACACATATTGAGAAAATCATCAAACTGCATCACAAGGCAAGCGCTAACTTAGAATCTTGAAGTGAAACGTAGAAGTGGAAGGCTAAAGAACACACTTTGTTGGGAAATGGAAGCAGATATGAAAAAGATGAATAACAATTGGAAAGGATTTTCAAGGACAGAATTGGATGGAGAATGCTGGTAGTTGGCTTATGCTCTTCCATGAGGATGAACAGACGTAGGTAAGTCAATCAATGTTTAAAAACTTTTCGTACATAATTTTGGGTACAACTATAATTTATAGACAAGCTTTGAACGATTATGAAATGATGTTAGGAATCATCCACTATATATTAGGTTCAAAACAGGTTTGGGAATTAGTGTGGAAGGTTAAGATTATATATTATGGTTTCAGCTATGATATTAAGATTCAAGAGGCATTTATAACTTACAGTGTTGCTGATTTCTTCCTCCGACTTTAAATCATTTGAGGTTCTATGAACAAATTATTGACTTCAAAGAAATTCAATAGTTCATATCATAGAATTAATATTTTTTCAACGAAATACTTCTAATATTTTGTATTCTGTTCAATCAATACACAGAAGTGCATGAACTACCAATGACATACTACTTAAATGTTCACCGATTTAAGTCAGTTTGACCTTTATGCATGCCTTTACTCAGCTACTAATAAGTGGAAGTTGTAATGTTATTACATTACATTACACAATAAAACTAATGGATATTCATTACTAATTATCTGTGAGTTTCTAGTCTATAATTCAACCATTAGATTTTTTTCGTTCCAAAACTACAAAGAAATCCGTTAGGTCCTGTCCTAGCAGATATTTTCAGGGCTAACCTCGAAAGAACCAAGCTTATAGGAGCGTTTGATGAAACGGTGTGTTGATGGCACTTTCAACGTATGTAACGATCAACGACATGCATCAAATCTCCTGACACTTTTCAACGAAGCCCATTCAAATATCCAGTTTACTATGCAACATGGAAATGATAACAAGTTCCATTTTCTCGATATCGCAGTAGAATAAATGAAAGATGGACAGTTCAACGTTCAGTTTATCGAGAAAAAGAACATGAG
Source organism: Schistosoma bovis (assembly GCA_944470425.2). NCBI lineage: Eukaryota > Metazoa > Platyhelminthes > Trematoda > Strigeidida > Schistosomatidae > Schistosoma > Schistosoma bovis. The sequence goes on from OX103956.1 coordinate 2,180,967, forward strand.
ATGGGATTTATCTCAGTTTCAATAATTTTCGTCCAATCAGTTACAAAAAGGCACTTGTTAAAACACTGTTTTGCAGAACAGAAATGATATATACTACCGATACACCGATACACAAGAGGAAGTTATGAATCCCGAGAGCGGGATCATGGATGCGCACTGCTGAGAAGTCCCACAATGGGGCGAAACGGCCGTCTAGTGCTTCCAGGTTTCCAAAAGGTGGTCTAACATCAATCGGTTCATGATCTCAATAAAAAAAACTTAATAATCTCCACAACCCCTATACTAGTGTTTAAAGAATAACGGATACCCACTGAAATTTATTGAGAAATATGGAAAATGTGAAAATAAAAAAACCCAAAGAAACTACAGTGAATAAAAAACCTACTTTTATTCAACTTAAGTTCAAAGGTGATGGTGTCACAGGGTCAATCAATATGAGACTAAAAACTACATTGATTGTCCTGTCCAAAACAACATGTCCTTTGACATAATCGAAGGTCGATAGTTATCCCTTTCATGTTACCACCAATTGTGTGTATAAATTTACATGTATCTGCCAAAGCAGTTACATTGGTAGAACTGAACATCCGTTTCAAAAGAACATATTCAGAAAAGTTTAAGATCAAATGGATTAAAAAATATTTAGCAGTGCCATCCTAAGACATCTCCTTGACACAGGACATTAAGTCAATACACTGAAGTCTTTCAAGATGATTAATAAAAAATGAAGCTCCAACCTTTTGAAATTTGTTGAAGCGATAGCGATCAAACGTCTAAAATCAGATCTATGTATCTAAAAAGAAACAATAATAAGTCTTTCTTTGCCCTAGTAACATTAATCCATCTTTTTTATTCATTACGTCATTGATTATTTCAACTCTTCCTGAAGTTTAAATTACATATATCATTGTCATTTTTCTTCGATTGGTAACTGACTGATTTCAATCCATATCTTTCTTTATAACCATTATTCTATTTTTAGTTACTTCAATACATAATCCTCTAATGTTTGTTGACTCTATAAGTTCTAGTCAGTATTTCAGTGTTCTGGAACTTTCCTTCCCAAACTTTATTTATCCGAAACAAACAATCTTTTAATGAAATCTTCGTTACATCATGATACACACATAATCATCTCTAATCACCATCGTAGTTACTATAAGTATGCCAATATCTGTAATAACATTGATTTTAGGTTGTAAGCAGCTAATGAGAACTTAACGAAATAAAAATGAATCCATTTATTATTCTGCACTAATCTTCATTCAACACATATATCGTAATATTTGAGACTTGCCAGATGGGAATAAACCTGAGTCAAATTGTTGATATTTACATTGGGACTCGAACTCAGTGCCTATAGTTTCAAATAATGATTTCAGATAGCTACTAACTTGTCCAACAGGTATTATGTTTATTCATAATAACTGTGATGCTGGTATACATTCAACTGGAGGATTCTAAGTAGTATGAAACATGCATCTTGGATCCCATTACTAGTTACAAATGAAGATGAATTCACACTTTACACAATATATATATGGTTTCCATTTACAGTGTTCTGTTTAATATTTCTCACCTACAATTTGATCTTTAACTAACTAATAAGTGTGCACACTTACATGATTTATCTGTATTTGCAAAGTCTATCAACTGGATAGCTGTAGGGTGTGAGACAAATATCACCAAAAGCAAATGGATAATGATTATATAATATCAAGGATTGATTAGAGTTAAAAAAACATACATCATAGGATTCAAGCTCACTGAGTCAGTCAGTCATTCAACGACGTAGAACTTCATACATACGTACATCAGTTCAAGTTGCCATGCCACATTAGCACAGAGATACATTTGTCCATTCAAATCCCGTAGTGGTAGAGGTAGTAAGAGTATAAGCAGTAATCGGAAACATTAGGGTTTGAAGATATTATTTAAAGAGTATAATTCAGTGAAATAGATTTGGGAAGAGAAAAAAAGAGACAAGGAGGAATCAGGAGATTAGAATTTGGGAGAACAAAAAGAGTGGATGCACCTGCACCATTGCAAACGATTTTGAGCCATGTCATTCAGGGTCTCTAACCATCGGTTGCTATCATCTCGCGGTCCCCAACCAGGTAGTCTACACCTACCAACATGACTCAGTTCACTTGTCAGTGACTTCATGGATTTGTGCCATGTTTTGGTCTGGCTTTCTTCCAACCTACTCCTATACCACTGAACATCGCATGTCCAGGCAGTCGGTAGTTGGGCATACGTAACACATGTCCTAGCCATCTCAGCTGATGAGGTTTCACTACTTCATCAATTGATTTGCCATCCTTACCTAGTACCCGTCTCCAAACAACTTCGTTACTTAAGCGATGGTCCCAGGATAAACGAGAAATGTTTCGAAGACACCTATGATCGAATACTAGTAACCTACGAATATCCTCTACTCTTACCGGCCACGTTTCACTGCCATGAAGTAGGACGGAACGAACTGCTGCACAGTAAACACGTCCTTTGGTTGATAGACGGATATCTCGCCTACGCCATAAATGACGCAAGTTGGCAAAAGCTAGTCGGGCCTTCTGTGTCCCTGCTTAGATTTCGTCACACACCATACCACAAGGGCTGATGAGACTTCCAAGATAAGTGAAGTGGTCGACACGTTCAACCACTTCACTCCTTATAATTAGTTCGGGTGTCGATGCAACTCAATCCTGAAGCAACATTCTGCATTTCGAAGGGGAGAATCACATCCCGAACATGCTTGCGTTGTGGCTTATAGCAGTCAGACCACTGCATTTTGTCAGGGTCTTCACCAAACAGAAATATATCATCGACATATTCCAAGTCAATTTATCGATAAAAGTCCAACTCCTAGAAACTTAGATGAGGAAATTGCTATCTCTTAAAGTACATCAACCACAAGAATGGAGAGAGTGGACAGTCCTGACGAACACCACTTGAGGTAATCAATTTTGATGACATTTCGTCATAAGCTCTCACTCAGCTAGTTGTGTTCGAGTAGAGAGCCTTTATAAGGTTAATGTACTTCTTTGGTACTCCTTTCAGTGACAAACACTGCCACAGAACCTCATGATCAACAGAGTCAAATGCCGCCTTAAGGTCGAGAAATGTTACTATTGTGTCTATGTTCTAGGACCTGACGTAGTGTGAATATTTGGTTGGTACGGCCACGTCCAGGTCGGAGACCGGTTTGGTTTTCTCTAGTCCGCTCTTCGTGAGCTTTAGTTAGGCGTCGAAGTATTATTGAAGCTAATATTTTAGACACTATATTAGTCAAACTGATTCCTCTGTGATTGTCACAAGAGGACTTTTGTCCTTTCTTATAGACTGGCACAATCAGAGATTGAGACCAGTCAGATAGGATTACGTCCAGTTCCCAAATTCTACGTAAGATCTCAGTCAATATCTCTGCTAATACTGGACCGCCTTCCTTAAAAATCTCAGGGGTAAACCTGTCAGAGCCTGCTGATTTGAAGGTTGATCGCTTGTTGCGAATTCTGAACGTCCTTTATTAAATCTTTAGTGAAGTCGAAAATACACACAGTTGAATAGTCCCATAATAAGACGAAGCAGCTGTTTAATTCTTCCTGATTTTTAGTAGTTGTCATATTACAAGTTCAACGAACTCCATAACCCCTCTACTGAAACCTCAAACTTAGTTATCTCTTTTCGCATTATATATATTCAAAGTTCAATCTTTTTATTGTTAGGCTTTTCAGTAGTTTATTATTGAAACAATCCATCATTTAATGCATTACATAATATCTCATTAACTAATTGACTTAATTATTTCTTTTCTACATTACCTTAACTTCATTTATTCCAAGCAAAGATGGATAGTGTCTAGCAGTGAAATACAGGATGTGCGTCCGATTCTGTTTAGAACTAGTCAGCTGGATGTACCTGCATCTTAGAGTTGTTGTCCACTCTGTGACTCGAACCAAATATCTTTCGCCACAAACGCCATCGCGTCTTGATAGCTACTTGCTTGTGCAGTGTGGCGAAAGTTAAATTCACTTGTTACTGTTTACTTTAATCTTCGCATTGATGTTTAGGACTACAAGTGATCAGTCTCTTATTGGCATATGTGCATACTGTGCGCGTATTGTCTCGATGTTGCCGTAATTCACAAGGATTATAAGCAAAGATGGATATTGGCTAGCAGTGGAATCCAGGACGCGCGTTTCTTCCTATTTGGGACTCATCAGTTGGATGTACCCGATAATATCGAGGCAATACGCATAGTATGCACATATGGCAATAAGAGACTGATCGATTGCAGTCCTAATCATCAATGGGAAGATTCAAGTAAAAACAATGCCAAGGGACGTTCATTTATTCCAGTTTTTACTCTTGTGATTTTCATGTATTTGACCTATAACCCCAATCCAAGTAATTATAATTACATACTAAACATATCAACATTTACAAGCATTAATCAACTTATTTCACCACTCATAACTAGTTAGTATCAAAAAGTGGTTTTGTGGATATTATAGTAATCTAATAGTTGAGTTCACAAATCAATTGAAGATAGACCACCATGGAAAACCTGGAAGCACTGGACGGCCGTTTCGTCCCAGTGTGGGACTCCTCAGTAGTGTGCGTCTATGATCCTGCCCCGAGGGACTCGGACCCAGGACTTATAGGTCTCCCGAGCGAACACATAACCTCTCGACCACTAAGCAGACATTAATTATTGCTTAGTTATGTATATGTTGTTAGAACTTGTGACCGCCGATGAGAGGGCAGTGAATTATCGATCGGAACAAGGATGCGTAAAACACGTGCGAGCAGCCTAGAGTCTTGATTGGTCCTGCTTTCCGCCTAGCCCAGCCAGTTAAGTCCAGAACACCGATTTCAGCCTCTGCAATATGAATCATTATATTTCAAACACACTGAGTTTATATACTAATCAAAGAGACCACAACGTATCAATAAAATATCAAACAACATTTGTACAAGAATTAGCCAGATGTGACTGTGAATGAGGGAGGCAGTGACTAATAGATAGGGAATAATTCAAGAATAGAAAATCGTATAATAATAGTTCATAGGTCAAAATAAAGCTTATGATAAGAGAGACATGAATAGTTTAGTTAATTAACAATTATACGATAAAAATATACGTATAGTATTGGTCCACAAATGGATCCCAAAAATTACCACTCATTATTCTTATCGAGGCATAACATATGTATATATTTTTTCTATGTTGCTCAATTTCACTAAAACTTATCTAATTTTAAGGTGAACATTACTATGATAAATACAGAATTAATGGATACTTTAAACAATGAAGGACAGGCATGTATATATATGTTTTAATTGATTTTAAGATCTAGAGTGGCTATCATTCTAAATAGCTGATATAAATGATCTTAATATATTGTCAGACAAGGCTGTCTACTATCCTCCTTCCTCTTTCTCCTGGTATTCTACTGGATTATGAAGACCTTGACATCTGAGGGAAAGCACGGAATACAGTAGACAGCTAGGGATTAATTAGAAGATTTAGACTTCGGAGATAACCTGGCCCTTCTATCCCATACAAACGAACAAATGCAGATGAAGAGAACTAGTATGGCAACAGCGTCTGCATCAGTAGGCCTCAACCGGACCACATTTGATGGGGAAACTATGGAAAATGTGGAATCTTTCACATACCTGTCAAGCATCATCGATGAACAGGGCGGATCGGATGCAGAAGTAAAGGCAAAGTAAGAGACGTATTCCTACAATTCAAAACGAATGGAACTCAAAACAACTGTTTGTCAACAAATATCAAAGTCAGAACGTCAGGACAGTCTCATTGTATGGAGCTGAAACGTGGAGAACTACTACAATCATCATCAAGAAGGTACAAGTATTTATAAATACCTGTCTAAGTAAGATACTCAATGTCCGTTGATCAGATACTACCAGCAACAGCCTAGTGTGTGAGAGGACAAATCAGCTTCGAGCTGAAGAGGAAATTAGAAAAAGAGTTTGGAAGTGGATAGGACATACATTACGGAAATCACCAAACTGTATCACGAGGCAATCCCGAACTTGGAATCGTGAAGAGGAACAGAAAAGAGGAACGCCGAAGAACACACTTTGTTGGGAAATGGAAGCAAACATGAAAAGGATGAATAGCAACTGGAAAGGATTGCCCAGGACAGGATTGAATGGAGAGTGCTGTTGGGTGGACTATACTCCTTCATGAGGGATAATAGGCGTAAGTATTGTGAACTGAACCTCTGATTACGAAAGTTTTAGGATCACAGTCGCTAATCGTGTGCTACATAGTTATTTTTCTACGTAATCGATGAGCCTACCAGGATTCTCACCAGTAAATCTATCAGTCACCCTTTTCCTTTTATAACACTCAAAGTTTATACGTTTTCAGTGTTGTACTTCATTTATAATTGATTGTCGTACTGTATCTTAAAGTTTTTATCTAATTGTATACATTTCAGTGCCGTTTTGGACATCACATCGGTACGTAATTTATATAAGGGTGACAATTACATTATCGGATTCACAGAATAATAACATTAAACTACAAGTAGCGTCAGACTGAGATACAAATCTTTTCCTGAATTCTATAAAAGATAGTTGGAATCCATGACTTCAGTAGAAATATAAATTCAATTTAATTTAAAATCTGTTGTAATTTATGATTGAGATCATGAGCCGTTAGACCACCTTTGGAAACCTGGAAGCACTGGACGGCCGTTTCGTCCTATAGTGAGACTCCTCAGTAATGCGCAAATGCTTAACCTACTGGACCACTGAGCCGGCATCCAATGGTGATAGTGTCTAATATCAACCAATCCACGAAACTGGTCCTACGTTGTAGCTGACTGACCCCATTTGCTTAGAGCCACACACATACACTCCGATTTGTATCACATCACACAGCATTGGGTAAAAAAACAACTAAACAAACACTAAAAAAACAAGTGTACACTGTATGAAATTTGTTGTATATTTTGAGATGGTAATTGATGAACAATATTTTTTTTTAAAAAAAAAGACCACTTCATATAATATATGTGTACGCAGAATACTAGAATGAGAACATTATCATCACTGAAGCAAAATTAACAAATACATATATCTATATAGTAATACAACAATGAACAAACACAGAATGATTAGATCTATTCCAATGACGAATTCATGTAATTCATCATTCAAAACGAAAAAAATTCCAGAAGATGGATAAATATATATTCCCATTAGATCATTATTTTAATATCCATGTGACAAATGATCAAGACAAGTGTGTAAAACAAATATGATGTTACTATGTACTTGAAAAGTTTATAAAAATGGAACATAATTCATTTTTATAAATTACAAAAAATAGACATACGAATATTAAAAAAAGCAACAACATGACAAATGACAGAACACTACACATACCACAATGGTGAAATTGTTGATAGATGCATAACATTAATGAAATAATCAAAATAACCGGTTGAAGAAGTATAAGACAACGGTGAATTACACATAAATGGTTATCTACACAATGATGGAATATTAGTAATAATTATTTCTTAAAAGAATAAACATGTCTACCCGGTAGTAGAATACTCTCTTTCCCTCACACACACACATACACAGTACTCGAAGAAGAAACAGAAATGACCGTTAGGAAAATCTTAAAAAAATTCCAACAACTTTTCATGGAACATGAGAAACTGATACAGAATCTAAGAGAAGAATGTAAAAATTGGGCAGATTTCTTTTATAAAAAAAAAATCAGTATAACAAATGTATTTTTATTACGATACAACCATAGGTGTTGTGTGTGTGTGGGTGTGTGTTAAATTTCGCAATTTTACTTCTTTGTGTCATTCGTGAAGTATTCCTTATATGTATCGAATAAAAATAACGAAGATGATGGTGACAATGAGAGAAAAAAGAAGAGAAGTGTAACTATGAGTAAACACACACACACACACACAGAGAGTACCACTGTGTTGTATGACAGGATTAATTAAAGATTGTGTGAAAATGAAATTGGTCATTCGAAGGTGAAAGAGAGAAAGAGGAAAAATCTCTCGCTCAGATACACAAGAGAAAAAAGACAACTCATATGAAATGATTAAATGATCATAGTAAATATGTATGTGTAGAAATGAACAAGTAGATTATAAACATACATAACTAAATTACATTATTCATTGTTATTTCTGAAATAGATGAACAATACAAAGTTGGAATTATATAATCATAATGAATAGGTTCGTGAAGAGAAACATATAGGAGAACTGCATGTTTGGAAATTCTCAATTATTTAAAGATTGGTTAGGTTGGTCGAGTGTTTTTTTTTTAAAAAAAATCAATTTATGCTGTTTGTACTGCACGATAATAAGCGTTTGCATCACGCCCATTCACAGCACAACAAAGAGTCATTGCAAATATCAAACCAATCAGCTAGAAGGAGATTTTGAAAAGAAAAAAAAACAAGCGTGATGTGGATGTTAGTTATAATTATTTAGTTAACCAAACCGTTATAACTAGGAAAATGAAAGGAATGTAACAAACTAGATGACCTACTTTTAAGATATTATTACTCTTAATTACTTTTTGTATTTGGTGTGTTGAATCTTTCTATTGATGATTATAACTGCAACTGATCAATCTCTTATTGGCATATGTACCTCCTAAAAGGATTACCATAATTTGCGATGGCGTTTGAAGCGAACGGTACACGGTTTGAGTCCTAGAGTAAACATCAACACCGGGATACAGGTACATCTAACTGACGAGTCCCAAGTGGGATGAAACGCATGTCCTAAATTTCACTGCTAGCCACCATCCATCTTTGCTTATTATTATCCCCAGTTTTTTATCTGTAGTTATAAACAGTTGGATTATTGGTTTTCTTTATTCGTCTAATCCTAAACTATTATAATTTAATCATGAGCACAGTATTCTGACTTTTACCCTGAATGCCTTACTTTTATTAATTATGGTATTCACTATTCTATTGTGCATCGTGGCCTACATGTGTACGCAGTTAGTTGAATACCTTTCGAGTTAACACCCATCGTCTTATTCGGACGTACAGTTTTTCGACCAATGCCAACTAACCGAAGTCCGCCTAGCGGATCGTTAGTCAGTCTATTCACCAATTTATTTGTTAAGGTTATACTAAAATTTAATAACCATACTGTCCACCAAACATTAGTTACATTTTCAGCAGTCGATGCGGAGCACTTATTTGATTTGATTATTAATGAGTTTGCAGGTATCAATGGTAAATAACTATTTAATCTCACGAAGAGGCTTACATCAAGGTCATGAAACATCAGAAATACAGTTTTCTACTCACTGTGATATTACAAAAAACATATTTATTAATATAATGCTAATTACGTCAGTCATATACACAGACACACGCTTTTTTTACATGAAACTTACCTCAATGAGGGCTATTGTAATAACCGAGATACATATGATTAGGAAATTATGCATAATATTGTCAATTCTTTCTTTACAACCCTAGAGATTAAACAAAAAGAACAGATCATTTGGCTGTAAATAAAATCTGAATCAATAATCATGATAATAAAAGGTATTCATCTATCCATTACAAGTTTAAGTATACTCGACTTCCGGACAACACTGGTTTCATGTGAGGACTACAAATACGAATACTCAGTTGGTCAGACTCAAGTACTGGAAATAAAGTATCAACTGTTGTGGTGCACCAATTGAAAGCCGATTACGTTAATCGCTAAGTCACTTCAAACACAATCACAAACCATTTAAAAGGGAAGGATGAAAGAATGGTTAAAAATCCAAGGGTTTAATGGGGGACTTGCCCATTCTTAGACACTATTAATTAAAATGTCAACGAACAGGCTGAGGTCACTTTAATACACCTCCTATTCAGGCAGGCACACGATATCTGAGGTGTATTTTATCTACGATAACTGAAAACTGATTAGAATAAACGTGTTGCATTATCAATAGGTCAACTATTCGTTGCTAATATTTGGAAGATTTCACAAAACAAACAAACGGATAGTGGCAAGTGAAAATTCTGAGTGGATTTTCTACAGTAAACCAACGACACGTTAAGAAAAATAAAATGCATGTCCAAAGTGGATGCATATATGAACATACATATCCTGAGACTAGTCGTCTGTTTAACAAATACAGTTTAAGACGTGCATATGATGTATATTGTTAAACCATTCTACATATTGACACACATTTATAGATACAAAATGTATGAATTTTATAAAAATAAATGAAATATTCTGAAATTTATAGAGCTAGACAACTAATGCTTACTTACCGTCTGAAAACTGAGCAAAGCGAAATCCATAGCACATTGATCATTTAAACAACAAGAAGGGACTTTAGCAATACCATAGTCTGTAGGTCCATTGTAACCGCAACATTGGAACTAGACAGAAAAATTCAAGCATACATTCATATTCTGATATTTTTTAACATATACAGCTCGATAAGTACATATTCTTGGAAAAAAAATCGCAGTCACATACTTAAGTGGATTGGTTAGTTATAAAGGTAACAAACTATGTGAAATGTGCTTTCGCTTCCTTTGGTAACTTCACATGACAAAATGGTAGTGCAAGGGGCAAACCAATTAGAATTGGGAATACAACCTTTAAGTTTTAGGCAAAATTTCAAAAATGAATGAATTCTGCCATATATAGCGTAACACGAGTAGGAGAAACACTTTTGTGTGACGATCAGAACTTTTAAAGTTATAACGAAAAATTATTTTGTTGTCAGAGTGAAAATTAGTGTGAAATACATAAAATACTTAACCAGACCACCTGGTAGGGATCTGTGGGATTATCGTAACCAAGGGTTAGAGCGTTCAACTTTCATTCATTGAGTCCCAGATAAAAAACCCACGGTCTACTTCGATTTGAGCAACCGGGTAGTATTTTTGGCCCTCAGACTGGATACTCCTCACACTTAAGTACCTCAGTGTTTTATCTTAGAATAATTAGCAATGGCTTAAGTGCGTTCACTCTTTATCTTCCCTTACATCCTGAGTCCCAAAATCTCCTTATATTTGAGACTTGAGAAGTTGGATGTTATTTAATTTAATTTACAGACAAGAAAACCTGGAGACTTTAATAGATTTACTAATTGCATGAAGCTTTTTTAATGTTGTTCTTTTCCATAAACCATTCATTTACAATGGGTTAAAATTCTTCGTGGTTGTTTTAATAATCGCTTAATCGCGCCTTACACTTGCCCTTCAGATAGCAAAAATACCAAGTAAACCGCAGAACGTCTCAGATTTACTTCGTTCAATCGTCAATTAAGATCTAATTTCTACGTTTATATTCATCACATTCATTTGCTTTGAACGTACTTCGGCCGATGCTGATGAAGTATTTAAACTAAACACAAAAAGTACGACTTAACAGTACAATTCAAAACACTAAGACATCTATATTTTAGTAGTCAGCACCTGAATAAATGAAACACGTCTTTGTGATCGATGTGTAGAAAAACATAGTTTTTCGTTCAAGCTATGTAGCATGTAAACGTGAAAAAAAAGGCCTAAACAGATTATTAAAAATATTAAATTAATTTCATTGCCAAGAAACTTATGCTCAACTCGAGTTCCACATACTTCAAAGATAGGGGGAAATATATTGTTACTTGGAGTGAACCTTCCCTCCCCTTTTATTTTTTGTCATAGATATACTTTTAGTAATAATACTTTAGGGACTAACATACTATTTGAGACTAACTGACTGACTTAGTGTATGAAAATGACATAGTTCTGATTGGTGAAGACGACGTCAAATGCAGTTTTGTGAACACGTTGAGTAACAATCCAAAAATATTCGGGATATAGAGTAGGTGAAGCAGCGTTACAACATATGACTACCAAGTCACACATGTAGTTATGGAGATTAGTTGGGAAATTATGAGTCAAAACACATTTTTACAAGTACAAACAATACCATATATGTTAAAATATCATAGCAATTTATTCTTAAATGTTATGAGAAGAAACAGAAATATAGAATATCTTACCATAACATGGATTGCATCCATCCATCGAACTTCATTGTTGGAATTTTTCCAATCTTCAACACCTTCTTTAAGTGTTTCGTGGATAATTGCACGTGCCTAGTAAGGTATTGAATAAAAATGCACAAAGCAAAAATGCAACATAAAGGAATAAATTTGAAATACTTTCTGTGTAATAACTATACCACACAATGTTACGAGTTTAGTTGCATAAATTAATAGCATGATCATCTGTGTATATAATCTACCCTTCCCTAGATTTCTCAGATATTTTACTGTGTTGTGGAGTGCTGAAGCCAATTAGTGTAGTATTTTGTGAATCTTTTGATGTCATTAAAAATGTTTGTCGATAGACAGTTGAAATCTTGGTGAGTTTTATTTTATTAAATACATAACCTGCACCTCATTTGCTTCATACTCCTTGCATATTTTCTAGAAAAACGAAACGCATATGATACATTCACACAAAAAAGCACATAAAATATATAATGCCACATGTAGTACATATATTACACAACAAACAAGTTGTAAGGGTTGACTTAGCCAAAAAAGCAAACTTTTGAAACATTTATTTACATTCTCACTGTTTTTGCAAAGATTTCTATGCCACTGTATTTACGTATTTTTGTATATATATGTGATAAGACAAGTCATAGGAACTTGTCGGAATATTGTGCACTGAGAATTCCATATTGTACTAAATATATAACACTGAACAGACCCAGTATTATTACCAATAGTATTATCATTAAATTACTCAATAGGATATTTCAGTGAAATATGGACGTCATTTGAATGACAAATAGAAGCTAAAAATGGTGGTGTTATTCAACTCATTTAGCACCTGTCAGTTAGCGTAACAGAGCACAATCGGGGTGAGATGAAGCCCTTTGTTATTTAATATACAAGTTCCGGTACAACAGGGTATCGAAAAAGCATGCGACACACAAACAATACTGTAAAGATATAAACGAGAGAAGGGCCGTATGTCGTAAATTGACTTTTCCTTCTGAATCCTAGCGTCGGCAAATAATGCATGATGTGAAAACCATTGGGATATGATTCGTAACAGATGACCAAACCACCAAATCCGGTGTTTTTAAAAATTGGTACCAACTGAGTTATCATCAATGAGCCCGGAACGTCCATATTACCAAAATAGTGCTGCTATTGAATGATAGCGACTGGACTACACGTATACAATTGGTTTGAACCTAGTATTTTTTAACTCCCCTGGATGCACATTTCGTATCCACCTTCGGATGTATCAGGGCATTTGGGGGCGGATCCGTTAAACTGTGAGATGACCATGTTATCATTAGTGTATCACTTTATTCCTTTAGTCACTAGTTTCTAACTTTATGATGATTAGTGAAAATACTCGACTATCCAAATGAAAGTGTGTAGGACGGCGCTTGAATCTGTGATGCATTTACTGAAAGTCAAGTGCTTCAATTATTGTTTTAAACAAAATAACACTGAATGCTTAAGTTATCAGACAACCACTTAACAGATGGTTGTAAAACGTTAAAGATCAGACGTAGTGTGCACCAATAAAGTTAATACATCATCCCCCTAAAGCTCCGAATTCGGTTTAACAAGAGAAATAAGTAATCCATTTCTATCATTAGGCATACCACCACTACAATGCTATGAACACATTTGCGCAAGGTGCTGAGTAAAATCAACAACACTGAAAGAGCACTGGAACTGACATGTACGTAATAGGTTAAGATTACAACTTGATAATTGCAAACCGAATAACCGAGCCATTGTGCGCTACATCCACACTATTGATGTTTAGAACTTTTTGTAAAGTATATACATTTAAATACAAATTTAAACTTACCTGTTCTCTATGGACGAACCCAGCTACGCCAATAGCAATTTCGATGGCGAAAATAACCAGTAACAGAGCAAAATAAAAGCCCAACAAACATCGACTATAGTGATATGAGCCACAACAACCTAATATTCCCAATACAAAGCTCAGAGCCCCAATAGCAGCCAGAACGATATAAGTATAAGCCAATATATTGTGCTGATCAGTACCTCTAACCCCGAATGTTGAAAAGTAGAAGTACAAAGCAGCGGATAAAACAATCATCCCTATGATCTAGAAGCAGAATAAAAATTCAACACAATAATACAGACTCTACAAAAATACCAAAAGGTTTGTTTACTATGCATTTATGTACATGAACTAATCTTACACAAAAGAACTATACATGTTTAAGCTAAAGTATTTAACTATACTATTTAACAAGCTCTGCAAGTTTGCTACTCTTCAGATTCTTATGCTCCTGAAAATCTGAGCAGACCCTCTAGTTCACTAGGTTATTTATCTACAGAGAGAAGTTGGAAAACAATTGGCTTGCGAAACACAGATTTTCAGAGCGTCACATAACGTTAGGGTAATTTGCTATCAAGAACAAACAGTCAAAACACGAGTCTTTTCATTAGTTTATCCTTTCTAGCTTCTGATCAGAACAGGAAAACAAAATCACTAGATATACACTTTAGTACTTTTGAAAGCATAAATTTGCCAGTAGAAAGCTCAACATTGAGATCTGACTTCAATTTAGATGTAGTTGTATTTAGCTGTACTATTATACAATTAACCACGGTATGAGCAGTTTTAGCCAGTATACTTAGATTGCTTTGGTTCATTAAGTTAATAGTTAATCACAGAATGCTTAACAGCGAACTTATTCTAATTACTAACTTATCCCTTTAGTGGTGTGTTGAAGCAGTTATAGACTAAATGAATTATTTGTAAGGGAATAATTCGAGTCCATCACATCTCGAGAAATAAAGTTTAATAAACTTGTAAAAAAATCGTAGCAGTTTAGTTTCTATGAAGAATGGTTATTGTTGGGATGATGGCCAAAATATTGTAGTGAGCGTAAACTTTAAGGGCTTTTAAAATACTAGAGTTTGGTTGGAAGTAGTGCCTTTTCGCCAAACGCTATCATGACCCACTGTAATTGAGATAAACATTTTCCACTACTTACCTAACAATTCATAAGTTAGGTTTAGTCTCGAAGCTAGCACTTAAAGACGGCAGCAACTTGAGCAAATATCCCTTAGCATTTGTGGGTTTCCTCATAAACTTTACCATAAACTCTAAGATAACTAAGAAGGTCAGTTTGAGAGAATGTTGACCAACCACTGTTAGATGATTGGGAACTTTCATCGAATAGGCCTTTCCCGTTCCTTTTAGAAATCTACTGCGATCTGAAATCCCAAAACCCTAATTTACTAGATGCTACTGAAGTTTCTCAAAAGAAAACAATGCGGAAGTTTTCAATTATAAACTTAGATTCAAATCCAGATATACATAACGCCGCCTGGATGTAAATTTGAGAGACCCAAAATATCTCGCATAAGACCTTGTAAGTGGCTTCCAATGCAACCATGATTCATAAGGTATTTTTCCTTGGGACTTTTATAAAACACTATTAATGCAGTCTTGTTAAAATAAGCAATATGATTCTGGTAGATGTCTTAATGTCGCCCACTTCCAGTAGTACCCCATTTTGGTAGATGAAAATGATCTACTTAACGATTGGTTGCATGAAAATTAGTCTTAGAAACACGAAGGATAAGACCATAACGTATGGACAAACCAATATGACTAAGAATAGCGTGCCTTGGGTTTTGGCGAAAACCCATTTATCCATATGGCTAAGTAGCATTTGCGAATTATAGCTGACGTCAGTTCGTGGTGTAGTCCCTTATGCTAATCACAGCTACTCAGACTGATTTGCGACCCTTTTTAGCCTTGGCAAGTTGGTGCATACTTTCAAGCCTAATCAACCATCGTCCAAAATTACCCCAGGTTACAATCACACCAAAACATTTAGTTATATTAGTACATGTACATGTAAAACTTTCGGTGTACCATGCATTTGCACGAGTATGTACGCAGAGTCCCTACTGAGCAGCTGCAAGTAAGTAGTCTAAATAAGAATTCTTAAAAACCACCATATTTATCCAGACAAGATAATCAACACCAGTACCAAACCTTTTCATCCAATGTGATGTCCCCGGTACGTTAGAAAAAAGTTGACATTGAGGTCAGAATAAATTATAAGGGTTCAGAAAGGTAATATTGTGACCCTCCTAACTTAAGTTAGGATATGTTTACAAACTGAAACACTGTGGCCACAAAGGTCCTGAGTTCATTAGGTCATGACTAGTTTCCAATGCCAAAACTCCCTATTTTGGGGTTCTTGAGCCATTTTCCCAAACTTTTCTATAGCGGTTTCCCAAAAATAAGATTTGGTGGTTCTAAACAATATGAACATAAGTTATTACTTGTTATAATACACTACAAAAGCACTTACTGTAAACAGGATGTTAAACACAATCATCAGCACGCGAACGCATCCTGCACAAGACTTGCACATCCTGAGGAAAAAGACTACAACGCTCAACGATCTTCCAGAATTCAAAGCAAGTACGGACCCCGGGTAAATATGTTAACGATCGTGGCTCAATGTCTTATTGACAAAGAGCCAGTCCAATATTCAATTTTAAAAGACTAAGTTACCTACAAAATTTTAGAACCGAGTCTAAATGTGGATATACATTTGATTCTGGATGGAGGAATCAGTGTGTGTACATATATGCTTGGTTGATATATCTCACCAAGAACTAGATTCAGATTTGTGCAGTAAGGACAGAAGGCCTACGGCCTATGTTATTCCTTATCTAGTGTGCTTCTGTGAGTGTCCAATCTTCTCTTGAAAGAGTCAATTGAAGGTGTGGGCACCACTGCTTCAGGCAGCAGGTCTCAAGTACTGATGACTCGGTGTGAAAACCTGTATACCACGGGTATTTTGTTCGTTCTTGGCTTTTCTATTCGCGTGCTATGTCCTCTGAAGTGTCCCGATCTAGTGGGAAGAAAGAGAGAATAAGTTAGGTCCGAAATCATTTCTCGGTATTCTGTATATCAAAATTAGATCTCCCCTTAGTCTGAGATAGGACCGAGTAAAGAGGTTCAGTTTTTCAAGCCGCTGTTTGTATGATAAACCCCGGAGTTCCGGAATTGCACGGGTAGCTGCCCTCTGTACTTTTCCTAGTATGTCTGAGTCACCTTTTAAGCAGGGGCTTGCAGCCTGAACGCAGTTTTCTAGCCTATTTCTCACTAAGGATGTGTATGCTGTGGTAAACATGGTAGTATCTAACTTAATGAATGTCCTTTTTAAAGCCCAGAGGGTTCGAAACCCCTTAACTGCGACCTCCCGGAAATGGGGCGTCGTCTTAAGATCATTACTCACTGTCACCCCTAGATCCTTATAAGACCGGACTACGGGTAATGACACATCCCCTATGTTGTACGTATTAACCTTTGAATCCCTCAAGTGCATGTAAACACACTTTTGATAGGCACCAGCCACTCTTTAGACCAGCTTATCATATTATTTAAGTCTGCCTGAAGAGTACATGTGTCTTTGTCTCCACTTACTACTCGCCAAATTTTTACATCGTCAGCGTATAATAACATTGGAGACTGTACTATACTTGTAAGATCATTGACGTACATTATAAAAAGTAAAGGACCTGGGACGGAACCTTAAGTTACCCCACTAAGCACTGGTCTCCAGATGGAGCACCTGGAGTTTATTCTTACTTTCTGTCTACGACCTACTAAAAAATGCTTAATCTATTTCAAAAGAGGTCCGGCAATACCAAGGTTTTCTAACTTCAACAGCAATCTATTAGTTGGCACGTTGTCAAAAGCCTTACTGAAATCTATGTAGACAACATCCACTGAGTTTCAGTTGTCTAGCCCATTAATCCAGAACTCCCTAGCTATAAGGAGGTTCGTTGTACAGGATAGACCCTTTCTAAAACCATGTTGTGCCATGTTCAGCAAGTCATTGGTTTCCATAAATGCTGTTATGGTCCGTTTGATTATCCTTTCCAGTATTTTAATTACAACACTGGTGAGGCTTACGGGTCTGTAATTCGATGGAACTTGTCGTGGACCTGTTTTATGTATGAAAGTGACGATTGCGTCCTTCCACTCCATAGGTAACACACCTTGGTCAAGTTACATATTGAATATCACAGTCAGTGGGGCCGCGATATATTGGCAATATGTCTCAAGATTTTGGGGTGTAGTTCACCTGGTCCTGTTGACTTCTCCATGTTTAGGGTGCTGAGAGCCTTAAGCACATCGTTTTGGTCGAAGTCCACGGTGAGCAGCTGGTTTGTTGACTCTGTATTTGGGTCTGGTTCTTTCTCTAGAGGAGGTTCCTCAGTGAAAACTGCCCCAAAATAGTCAGCCATAGCCTCTGCTTTTTCCTGATCTTCCTCTATCATTTCAGATTCACTCCCTACTTTAATTAGGTTGGGAATCCAATGATGCATCCTTGTTCTGTAGTTTATGTACGAGAATATTCTCTTGGGCTTCCTGAGTGGAGCTTGTGCCAGCTGCATTCCATATTTTCTCTGAGCTCCCCGAATTTTTGCTATACACTCGCTTCTTGTCGATCTGTAGCGTTCCATCGTACCTGCTGTGCCAAGGCGGATGGCAACATCCCAGCATTTCTTTTTTTGTCTTAGTAAGCGTCGACTATCCCGCCCTATCCAGGGATGGCCGTGCTTCTTTTTATTTGGGACAGTCCAGGGTATGTATGGTTGAGTTACTCGATTGTATAAATGCCTGAATAGAGTCCATGCCTCTTGTACTGATGCCTTTGAGTCAATTTCCCAGTTTTCAGCCGATGCTGCGGAGTTAATTGCCTGCATACCTGCCTCCCATACGTTGGGACGGGCCGGTGCAACTGTTTGACAGGCAACCTCAGCCATGAATTTGAATAAGATGACTGCATGGTCACTTCTCATAAGTGGTGAGAGAAAAGCCATTTGACCAACGTCATCACCGTGTGTGAAGACTAAATCTAATAGAGAAGAAGAGTTTCTTAAGTCGTATCTTGTGGGATCTCTAATGTGTTGGAATAATGCTAGTCCAATCGAGGTTTCTAACGATGATATCGACGACCCTACTTCTAAGTTAACCCAGTTTATATATGGTGCATTAAAGTCGCCTAATACAAGACTTTTACCGTTGTTACACCAGGACTTAAGTTTACTTAGGAGAAAATCATCTGCTACACATTCTGGACTGCGATATACTACAACTACTTCAACATCTTGCTGTCGGCATTTCAACGTACATCTCACCAGTTCACATGTCCCTGAAACATGTGCTACTGTCTCAGCTAATCTTATGGTTAGATTACTTTTCGTGTACAGAATAACCCCGCCTCCCCTCCGGTTTAATCTATCAGCCCTACTGGTTATGAAACCAGTCAACTCGACTTCACTATCTACTACTTCTGACGTTAACCAAGTTTCCGAGACAGCAATAACCTTCAATTTTTCTTTATCCACTACTGACTTGAGCTCAGCCATTTTATTTAGAAGACTGCGAGCATTTGTGTAGTATACCTTTAAGTCTGTGGAGAGCTTTCCCTTGCCACTTAGAGTGGCTTGGGGATCGTTTTGCTCCGAACTTTTACAATTTGAAATCCCATAAGAACGAGGTTTCTTCCACCGTTTTGGCGACGCTCGTTTATTTCCGCTTCTGAAGCTCGTCTCTTAATACGATCAGCTAGGCTGAGATCCTCACGGACATATATTCCGGATCCAATCAGTTTACGTGATTTACTTAGAATCAGGTTCCTTTCTTCCACCGTGTTGAATGTAACCTTTAGGGGGCGGTTTTTCTGAGGACTTTCGGAATCAACCCTTTTTTCCTATTCTATAAAGCTTACAAATACTAACTCCTGAAACTGTATCTGGGAGTAGTTTACTTAATGATGTCTTAATATGATTAAGATCGTATTCAAATCTTGCCTTTGGTTCTGTACCTGAAGATTCTCTTATTTTATGAAAAATGACTGGTCTCTCAGAGAGATCTGCCTTGTCACGCAGTGAGGATTTTTCTTCTGATAACATCCCTTCCAATGCCTTGCTGACCAGCTGCGTTTTGCCCACAGTCTTTTTCTCCCCATTTATTTTTCTCCCTACTGAAGTCCATTTGTCACCACTCGGGACAGCCACACCTGGACTATGTGGAACGGTGACAGTTTTATCCGGATCTTCTATTTCGACTAGAAGTGCACGACTGCCGATGTCAATATCAAGCGACACTTCATTCCTCGTTAATGTCAACGGAGACTTCACGTTCTCGTCAACCTCAGTCAGGTGTTTAACGGGTCTAGTAGCAGCACTTACTCCACTGACACATTCTTCACCCTCAGCGCTCTTGTTATCAGTGCTTCCGCCATCAATTTTCTTGCAGGTCAAAGCCAATAGGCCCATAGCCTAGTGAATTAGTACATTTTTATCCGTACAGCAGAACATACAAAGGCAATGCGAGTTAGGCTTCGAACATCTTTTGTAAGCCGTCGGACTTGGGCGTGTACACATTCTGTGGTACCACATTTTACAATCGTCACACTTCATTCCCTCCTCAACGGGGAACAAACAATTTGGTTGCCCACATTTGTGAGTCTTATCAACCATTGAAATTCGATTTAAAAAGTTTAAAATCACAAAATGATCACAATGTGAACACAAGTGTTAGTCAAGGAGTAAAAAAAGGTACTCAGGACAAAATTTAGCAAAAAATTTCAAACTTTAACCAAAGTACTTTTAGTTAAAGTAGACTAAGAATGTTTTTTGGTGCAATGAGTACCAAAAGCAAGTATAATCACAACAAGTACAAAAATCACTGCCCTTTTAGAAACGAGCGCGGTAGCGGTTACTTATGGAAATGACATTCATTTGGTTATTGGTTTTTCATATCTCTATAAATTTTGGCTTGGCTTTTCCCACATATTTTTAACGCTTTTAAAAAGTCGATTATAGACAATAGATATATTTGTTAGAAATTCTGTTTTAAGTTGCTGTGGAAAATGAACTCCTGGGACAAATAATTCTGTGATTATTTGATACTCATGCTTACCGAATTAGTTTTACTCGGTACACCTTTATTCAAAGGCTCTTAGTCAAGCATACGCACCGATTCATATTTGAGTACACCTTACTGAACATCTCTTGCTACAACTAGTCAACTTGGGTTGTATGCTCTTCGACGAATCAATCATAATCCAATTATGTAATCTCAGCCCTCCTTTCTCGGCTTCTGGTTTATTTGGGGTTGAGGTCGTTTTGTGAGAAGAGGTATCGGATGGCAGTGTTAATAAACGCTGCTTGTTAGTCACGCCCGTTTTATTTACCATAAGTTTGTGAAGATTAGGTATGAAGAATGTGATGAAGCTCCACGTTATACAAATGGTTGAGTCATATGTACAGTCTTATTACTCTATGAGGGCAAAACTATCCAATGAGAAATCAATAGACCTTATCGCTAGGAATCCAAACTTCAAATTTTGATTAACATTATTATTTCTATGGTTTGACTGTTGGGTTAGTAATTGGGTTTGTTACTAGTATTTCGAGGTTACTTCGGATCAGTTGAATATTGTCATACGTCTAACCGTTCCCTGATGATCGTCAATTAATAATGTACCGTTTACTCTGTTCTCTGTTTAGTGTGAATAACTTGTGCATAAGTTACGTTTTCTTATATGTTGTTCTTTGCCGTCTATCAGTTTATGTATAGAGATATATTACTGCTTCAAATATAGATAAAAAGATGTGTGACTTGTTTTTTCAGTGGACTCAGAAGTGAGATGAAAGAAAAACATCTGATGAACCAGTAGAAGTTGAGGTCATCTTGGTTTCTTTGCAAGATTAATAGTTGGCACCCAGAAGGAATAATCGGTCAAAACTTAGTATGGGAATCTCATGGATCCAGAATCATCAAAGAGTCATTCAAAACAAAGAAGGAGAGAATAATGATGAATATCATCCAGTGTTATGTACCCACCGATGACAGCAACGACGACAGTAAAGATCAGTTCTATGGGAGGCTGCAGTCAATCATAGCGAAGTGCCATAAACATTTGTATCAATAAAAAATTCCGAAGGATAATGGGAGATGCAAGAACCAGGAGAGGAGCTGACGAAGATTCAGATCAACATATCGTTGAGGTCAAAATGAAATTAAAGAAACACTGGACAACTGGGTGAACAACAATACAAACGTCCAACTCAGACTTCCTTGGAAATATTTACAAACGCAAATGATTAAAAAAGACTCAATAATACGTTAATTTATCGGTAAGTGTTGATATGTGGACGACGAGAATTTGTGTTTAAATTTGATGGGAATGTTTGTTGTGGGATCGATGTGTTGATGAATGAGTGTGAGTGTCTAGAATCTAGTGTGTTTGTGCAGTGTGCAGTGTGTTATTGTTGTGAGGTGGTGTAGTAGTGTTGTTTTAGGTGACGACGGCGCGCCCTTATAGCTCAGTGGTAGAGCACTGGTCTCGTAAACCAGGGGTCGGGAGTTCGATCCTCCCTGGGGGCAGTAGGTTTTCGCCCATATCAAATACACCAACCACATCGCCTATAATAAACACTCAACACACCACCGATCACCAACACCCGATACACAAGTGCCAGTCGGATCGACGGTCAGAGCGCCCCATCATCACACACTCGCCATCGAGTCACATTTTCCGACCACATATGTACTGCGTGTATTGGGACAGACAAGCGGTTAGCCGCTTCAACAATCAAACTCGTGCTAACCGATTAACTCTCTCTATCACCAATGTGCAGTCATGTCGATGGAAGTGGAGTGACACGCCATACAGTTGAAGCACTCACTGTCTCCGACTCCAATTCCGACTGCGACTGTGACCAGTGTCAAACACACACATCCACACAATCACATTCACATCATTTGACGCGTGACTGTGCTACTGCTTACTCCGACTTGCATGTCGGTGGTCAGTCGGTTGCGATTGATTGTCATCCAAAGAAACTCGAGGTGGTCTGGATGTGGTCAGCGTCTGACAGTTTGTCAGCAATGACTGTCATTGTGTCGATCGTTCACGGATGGATGACAACGATACGCGATGAATGACAATGGGTTGTACTCCACAGATGAGATCCGATGCGAACCACTTCGCTGACCACGAGTCAGGGACGTGTCTCCCATACGACAGACACAACTACTCATCACCACACTGTCGAAAGCTTGTTCCACCGAAACACACAACTATACATTCTCACTCCACAACATTGCCAACTCACACACATTCACAAGCAAACACGTATGCAGAATCGAGTGCAACTTGACTTGCACATGTGGTGTGTGATTTGCGTGTATGTGCGTTTACATTGGAAGATCGATACACAGTAGGGCATACTGGTTGATTCGTTGGACTGTTAACAGGCGATTCATCAGTCCGGTCAGACGGATAATCAATCAGTCAGTCAACCAGCCATCCACATCACGCAACAAATACAGACTCGTCTCTATGTGGCGATCGACGTGCTGATATCTGAGTACGTTGTGCATTAAACGATCGACTGTCGAGTTCATGAGCATTCACAGATGGCTAGACGCTCCCAGTTCGGATGACAATCGATGTGTTCAAGATAGTGAGATGTGATACAATACAATGTGATGAATCGATTGCAACTGTCGCCAACCTGTGGTTGTTCATCGACCTCTCGATTGAATCACTCAGCAAACCACATGTGAATGGATGCGATCATTCTGGCTGATACAGGTCACATGCTAGGCCACTTCCAGAATCACTCGTTGCTCACCAATGACCACATCCAGTGGTTGATTGGAAAGTAGCTGTTTAACTCATCTCATTGTGATTACGTAAGCGTGATTGATAGACAGGTAGAATTGTGGATAGACAGACGGACAGACAGAGAGATAGGTATGCAGTTAGATAGATAGCTATACAGGTAGATGGATAGATGGACGAGCGGACAGTTTTATTGACTAACTGACTGAATTGCTGTTTGTTTGTCAGTTAGTTTGTTTGACGGGTGAATTGATTGAGTGGTGTTTAGTGCGTTTATTTATCAGTAAGTAAGTGTTGATATGTGGACGACGAGAATTTGTGTTTAAATTTGATGGGAATGTTTGTTGTGGGATCGATGTGTTGATGAATGAGTGTGAGTGTCTAGAATCTAGTGTGTTTGTGCAGTGTGCAGTGTGTTATTGTTGTGAGGTGGTGTAGTAGTGTTGTTTTAGGTGACGACGGCGCGCCCTTATAGCTCAGTGGTAGAGCACTGGTCTCGTAAACCAGGGGTCGGGAGTTCGATCCTCCCTGGGGGCAGTAGGTTTTCGCCCATATCAAATACACCAACCACATCGCCTATAATAAACACTCAACACACCACCGATCACCAACACCCGATACACAAGTGCCAGTCGGATCGACGGTCAGAGCGCCCCATCATCGCACACTCGCCATCGAGTCACATTTTCCGACCACATATGTACTGCGTGTATTGGGACAGACAAGCGGTTAGCCGCTTCAACAATCAAACTCGTGCTAACCGATTAACTCTCTCTATCACCAATGTGCAGTCATGTCGATGGAAGTGGAGTGACACGCCATACAGTTGAAGCACTCACTGTCTCCGACTCCAATTCCGACTGCGACTGTGACCAGTGTCAAACACACACATCCACACAATCACATTCACATCATTTGACGCGTGACTGTGCTACTGCTTACTCCGACTTGCATGTCGGTGGTCAGTCGGTTGCGATTGATTGTCATCCAAAGAAACTCGAGGTGGTCTGGATGTGGTCAGCGTCTGACAGTTTGTCAGCAATGACTGTCATTGTGTCGATCGGTCACGGATGGATGACAACGATACGCGATGAATGACAATGGGTTGTACTCCACAGATGAGATCCGATGCGAACCACTTCGCTGACCACGAGTCAGGGACGTGTCTCCCATACGACAGACACAACTACTCATCACCACACTGTCGAAAGCTTGTTCCACCGAAACACACAACTATACATTCTCACTCCACAACATTGCCAACTCACACACATTCACAAGCAAACACGTATGCAGAATCGAGTGCAACTTGACTTGCACATGTGGTGTGTGATTCGCGTGTATGTGCGTTTACATTGGAAGATCGATACACAGTAGGGCATACTGGTTGATTCGTTGGACTGTTAACAGGCGATTCATCAGTCCGGTCAGACGGATAATCAATCAGTCAGTCAACCAGCCATCCACATCACGCAACAAATACAGACTCGTCTCTATGTGGCGATCGACGTGCTGATATCTGAGTACGTTGTGCATTAAACGATCGACTGTCGAGTTCATGAGCATTCACAGATGGCTAGACGCTCCCAGTTCGGATGACAATCGATGTGTTCAAGATAGTGAGATGTGATACAATACAATGTGATGAATCGATTGCAACTGTCGCCAACCTGTGGTTGTTCATCGACCTCTCGATTGAATCACTCAGCAAACCACATGTGAATGGATGCGATCATTCTGGCTGATACAGGTCACATGCTAGGCCACTTCCAGAATCACTCGTTGCTCACCAATGACCACATCCAGTGGTTGATTGGAAAGTAGCTGTTTAACTCATCTCATTGTGATTACGTAAGCGTGATTGATAGACAGGTAGAATTGTGGATAGACAGACGGACAGACAGAGAGATAGGTATGCAGTTAGATAGATAGCTATACAGGTAGATGGATAGATGGACGAGCGGACAGTTTTATTGACTAACTGACTGAATTGCTGTTTGTTTGTCAGTTAGTTTGTTTGACGGGTGAATTGATTGAGTGGTGTTTAGTGCGTTTATTTATCAGTAAGTAAGTGTTGATATGTGGACGACGAGAATTTGTGTTTAAATTTGATGGGAATGTTTGTTGTGGGATCGATGTGTTGATGAATGAGTGTGAGTGTCTAGAATCTAGTGTGTTTGTGCAGTGTGCAGTGTGTTATTGTTGTGAGGTGGTGTAGTAGTGTTGTTTTAGGTGACGACGGCGCGCCCTTATAGCTCAGTGGTAGAGCACTGGTCTCGTAAACCAGGGGTCGGGAGTTCGATCCTCCCTGGGGGCAGTAGGTTTTCGCCCATATCAAATACACCAACCACATCGCCTATAATAAACACTCAACACACCACCGATCACCAACACCCGATACACAAGTGCCAGTCGGATCGACGGTCAGAGCGCCCCATCATCGCACACTCGCCATCGAGTCACATTTTCCGACCACATATGTACTGCGTGTATTGGGACAGACAAGCGGTTAGCCGCTTCAACAATCAAACTCGTGCTAACCGATTAACTCTCTCTATCACCAATGTGCAGTCATGTCGATGGAAGTGGAGTGACACGCCATACAGTTGAAGCACTCACTGTCTCCGACTCCAATTCCGACTGCGACTGTGACCAGTGTCAAACACACACATCCACACAATCACATTCACATCATTTGACGCGTGACTGTGCTACTGCTTACTCCGACTTGCATGTCGGTGGTCAGTCGGTTGCGATTGATTGTCATCCAAAGAAACTCGAGGTGGTCTGGATGTGGTCAGCGTCTGACAGTTTGTCAGCAATGACTGTCATTGTGTCGATCGGTCACGGATGGATGACAACGATACGCGATGAATGACAATGGGTTGTACTCCACAGATGAGATCCGATGCGAACCACTTCGCTGACCACGAGTCAGGGACGTGTCTCCCATACGACAGACACAACTACTCATCACCACACTGTCGAAAGCTTGTTCCACCGAAACACACAACTATACATTCTCACTCCACAACATTGCCAACTCACACACATTCACAAGCAAACACGTATGCAGAATCGAGTGCAACTTGACTTGCACATGTGGTGTGTGATTTGCGTGTATGTGCGTTTACATTGGAAGATCGATACACAGTAGGGCATACTGGTTGATTCGTTGGACTGTTAACAGGCGATTCATCAGTCCGGTCAGACGGATAATCAATCAGTCAGTCAACCAGCCATCCACATCACGCAACAAATACAGACTCGTCTCTATGTGGCGATCGACGTGCTGATATCTGAGTACGTTGTGCATTAAACGATCGACTGTCGAGTTCATGAGCATTCACAGATGGCTAGACGCTCCCAGTTCGGATGACAATCGATGTGTTCAAGATAGTGAGATGTGATACAATACAATGTGATGAATCGATTGCAACTGTCGCCAACCTGTGGTTGTTCATCGACCTCTCGATTGAATCACTCAGCAAACCACATGTGAATGGATGCGATCATTCTGGCTGATACAGGTCACATGCTAGGCCACTTCCAGAATCACTCGTTGCTCACCAATGACCACATCCAGTGGTTGATTGGAAAGTAGCTGTTTAACTCATCTCATTGTGATTACGTAAGCGTGATTGATAGACAGGTAGAATTGTGGATAGACAGACGGACAGACAGAGAGATAGGTATGCAGTTAGATAGATAGCTATACAGGTAGATGGATAGATGGACGAGCGGACAGTTTTATTGACTAACTGACTGAATTGCTGTTTGTTTGTCAGTTAGTTTGTTTGACGGGTGAATTGATTGAGTGGTGTTTAGTGCGTTTATTTATCAGTAAGTAAGTGTTGATATGTGGACGACGAGAATTTGTGTTTAAATTTGATGGGAATGTTTGTTGTGGGATCGATGTGTTGATGAATGAGTGTGAGTGTCTAGAATCTAGTGTGTTTGTGCAGTGTGCAGTGTGTTATTGTTGTGAGGTGGTGTAGTAGTGTTGTTTTAGGTGACGACGGCGCGCCCTTATAGCTCAGTGGTAGAGCACTGGTCTCGTAAACCAGGGGTCGGGAGTTCGATCCTCCCTGGGGGCAGTAGGTTTTCGCCCATATCAAATACACCAACCACATCGCCTATAATAAACACTCAACACACCACCGATCACCAACACCCGATACACAAGTGCCAGTCGGATCGACGGTCAGAGCGCCCCATCATCACACACTCGCCATCGAGTCACATTTTCCGACCACATATGTACTGCGTGTATTGGGACAGACAAGCGGTTAGCCGCTTCAACAATCAAACTCGTGCTAACCGATTAACTCTCTCTATCACCAATGTGCAGTCATGTCGATGGAAGTGGAGTGACACGCCATACAGTTGAAGCACTCACTGTCTCCGACTCCAATTCCGACTGCGACTGTGACCAGTGTCAAACACACACATCCACACAATCACATTCACATCATTTGACGCGTGACTGTGCTACTGCTTACTCCGACTTGCATGTCGGTGGTCAGTCGGTTGCGATTGATTGTCATCCAAAGAAACTCGAGGTGGTCTGGATGTGGTCAGCGTCTGACAGTTTGTCAGCAATGACTGTCATTGTGTCGATCGGTCACGGATGGATGACAACGATACGCGATGAATGACAATGGGTTGTACTCCACAGATGAGATCCGATGCGAACCACTTCGCTGACCACGAGTCAGGGACGTGTCTCCCATACGACAGACACAACTACTCATCACCACACTGTCGAAAGCTTGTTCCACCGAAACACACAACTATACATTCTCACTCCACAACATTGCCAACTCACACACATTCACAAGCAAACACGTATGCAGAATCGAGTGCAACTTGACTTGCACATATGGTGTGTGATTCGCGTGTATGTGCGTTTACATTGGAAGATCGGTACACAGTAGGGCATACTGGTTGATTCGTTGGACTGTTAACAGGCGATTCATCAGTCCGGTCAGACGGATAATCAATCAGTCAGTCAACCAGCCATCCACATCACGCAACAAATACAGACTCGTCTCTATGTGGCGATCGACGTGCTGATATCTGAGTACGTTGTGCATTAAACGATCGACTGTCGAGTTCATGAGCATTCACAGATGGCTAGACGCTCCCAGTTCGGATGACAATCGATGTGTTCAAGATAGTGAGATGTGATACAATACAATGTGATGAATCGATTGCAACTGTCGCCAACCTGTGGTTGTTCATCGACCTCTCGATTGAATCACTCAGCAAACCACATGTGAATGGATGCGATCATTCTGGCTGATACAGGTCACATGCTAGGCCACTTCCAGAATCACTCGTTGCTCACCAATGACCACATCCAGTGGTTGATTGGAAAGTAGCTGTTTAACTCATCTCATTGTGATTACGTAAGCGTGATTGATAGACAGGTAGAATTGTGGATAGACAGACGGACAGACAGAGAGATAGGTATGCAGTTAGATAGATAGCTATACAGGTAGATGGATAGATGGACGAGCGGACAGTTTTATTGACTAACTGACTGAATTGCTGTTTGTTTGTCAGTTAGTTTGTTTGACGGGTGAATTGATTGAGTGGTGTTTAGTGCGTTTATTTATCAGTAAGTAAGTGTTGATATGTGGACGACGAGAATTTGTGTTTAAATTTGATGGGAATGTTTGTTGTGGGATCGATGTGTTGATGAATGAGTGTGAGTGTCTAGAATCTAGTGTGTTTGTGCAGTGTGCAGTGTGTTATTGTTGTGAGGTGGTGTAGTAGTGTTGTTTTAGGTGACGACGGCGCGCCCTTATAGCTCAGTGGTAGAGCACTGGTCTCGTAAACCAGGGGTCGGGAGTTCGATCCTCCCTGGGGGCAGTAGGTTTTCGCCCATATCAAATACACCAACCACATCGCCTATAATAAACACTCAACACACCACCGATCACCAACACCCGATACACAAGTGCCAGTCGGATCGACGGTCAGAGCGCCCCATCATCACACACTCGCCATCGAGTCACATTTTCCGACCACATATGTACTGCGTGTATTGGGACAGACAAGCGGTTAGCCGCTTCAACAATCAAACTCGTGCTAACCGATTAACTCTCTCTATCACCAATGTGCAGTCATGTCGATGGAAGTGGAGTGACACGCCATACAGTTGAAGCACTCACTGTCTCCGACTCCAATTCCGACTGCGACTGTGACCAGTGTCAAACACACACATCCACACAATCACATTCACATCATTTGACGCGTGACTGTGCTACTGCTTACTCCGACTTGCATGTCGGTGGTCAGTCGGTTGCGATTGATTGTCATCCAAAGAAACTCGAGGTGGTCTGGATGTGGTCAGCGTCTGACAGTTTGTCAGCAATGACTGTCATTGTGTCGATCGGTCACGGATGGATGACAACGATACGCGATGAATGACAATGGGTTGTACTCCACAGATGAGATCCGATGCGAACCACTTCGCTGACCACGAGTCAGGGACGTGTCTCCCATACGACAGACACAACTACTCATCACCACACTGTCGAAAGCTTGTTCCACCGAAACACACAACTATACATTCTCACTCCACAACATTGCCAACTCACACACATTCACAAGCAAACACGTATGCAGAATCGAGTGCAACTTGACTTGCACATATGGTGTGTGATTCGCGTGTATGTGCGTTTACATTGGAAGATCGGTACACAGTAGGGCATACTGGTTGATTCGTTGGACTGTTAACAGGCGATTCATCAGTCCGGTCAGACGGATAATCAATCAGTCAGTCAACCAGCCATCCACATCACGCAACAAATACAGACTCGTCTCTATGTGGCGATCGACGTGCTGATATCTGAGTACGTTGTGCATTAAACGATCGACTGTCGAGTTCATGAGCATTCACAGATGGCTAGACGCTCCCAGTTCGGATGACAATCGATGTGTTCAAGATAGTGAGATGTGATACAATACAATGTGATGAATCGATTGCAACTGTCGCCAACCTGTGGTTGTTCATCGACCTCTCGATTGAATCACTCAGCAAACCACATGTGAATGGATGCGATCATTCTGGCTGATACAGGTCACATGCTAGGCCACTTCCAGAATCACTCGTTGCTCACCAATGACCACATCCAGTGGTTGATTGGAAAGTAGCTGTTTAACTCATCTCATTGTGATTACGTAAGCGTGATTGATAGACAGGTAGAATTGTGGATAGACAGACGGACAGACAGAGAGATAGGTATGCAGTTAGATAGATAGCTATACAGGTAGATGGATAGATGGACGAGCGGACAGTTTTATTGACTAACTGACTGAATTGCTGTTTGTTTGTCAGTTAGTTTGTTTGACGGGTGAATTGATTGAGTGGTGTTTAGTGCGTTTATTTATCAGTAAGTAAGTGTTGATATGTGGACGACGAGAATTTGTGTTTAAATTTGATGGGAATGTTTGTTGTGGGATCGATGTGTTGATGAATGAGTGTGAGTGTCTAGAATCTAGTGTGTTTGTGCAGTGTGCAGTGTGTTATTGTTGTGAGGTGGTGTAGTAGTGTTGTTTTAGGTGACGACGGCGCGCCCTTATAGCTCAGTGGTAGAGCACTGGTCTCGTAAACCAGGGGTCGGGAGTTCGATCCTCCCTGGGGGCAGTAGGTTTTCGCCCATATCAAATACACCAACCACATCGCCTATAATAAACACTCAACACACCACCGATCACCAACACCCGATACACAAGTGCCAGTCGGATCGACGGTCAGAGCGCCCCATCATCACACACTCGCCATCGAGTCACATTTTCCGACCACATATGTACTGCGTGTATTGGGACAGACAAGCGGTTAGCCGCTTCAACAATCAAACTCGTGCTAACCGATTAACTCTCTCTATCACCAATGTGCAGTCATGTCGATGGAAGTGGAGTGACACGCCATACAGTTGAAGCACTCACTGTCTCCGACTCCAATTCCGACTGCGACTGTGACCAGTGTCAAACACACACATCCACACAATCACATTCACATCATTTGACGCGTGACTGTGCTACTGCTTACTCCGACTTGCATGTCGGTGGTCAGTCGGTTGCGATTGATTGTCATCCAAAGAAACTCGAGGTGGTCTGGATGTGGTCAGCGTCTGACAGTTTGTCAGCAATGACTGTCATTGTGTCGATCGGTCACGGATGGATGACAACGATACGCGATGAATGACAATGGGTTGTACTCCACAGATGAGATCCGATGCGAACCACTTCGCTGACCACGAGTCAGGGACGTGTCTCCCATACGACAGACACAACTACTCATCACCACACTGTCGAAAGCTTGTTCCACCGAAACACACAACTATACATTCTCACTCCACAACATTGCCAACTCACACACATTCACAAGCAAACACGTATGCAGAATCGAGTGCAACTTGACTTGCACATATGGTGTGTGATTCGCGTGTATGTGCGTTTACATTGGAAGATCGGTACACAGTAGGGCATACTGGTTGATTCGTTGGACTGTTAACAGGCGATTCATCAGTCCGGTCAGACGGATAATCAATCAGTCAGTCAACCAGCCATCCACATCACGCAACAAATACAGACTCGTCTCTATGTGGCGATCGACGTGCTGATATCTGAGTACGTTGTGCATTAAACGATCGACTGTCGAGTTCATGAGCATTCACAGATGGCTAGACGCTCCCAGTTCGGATGACAATCGATGTGTTCAAGATAGTGAGATGTGATACAATACAATGTGATGAATCGATTGCAACTGTCGCCAACCTGTGGTTGTTCATCGACCTCTCGATTGAATCACTCAGCAAACCACATGTGAATGGATGCGATCATTCTGGCTGATACAGGTCACATGCTAGGCCACTTCCAGAATCACTCGTTGCTCACTAATGACCACATCCAGTGGTTGATTGGAAAGTAGCTGTTTAACTCATCTCATTGTGATTACGTAAGCGTGATTGATAGACAGGTAGAATTGTGGATAGACAGACGGACAGACAGAGAGATAGGTATGCAGTTAGATAGATAGCTATACAGGTAGATGGATAGATGGACGAGCGGACAGTTTTATTGACTAACTGACTGAATTGCTGTTTGTTTGTCAGTTAGTTTGTTTGACGGGTGAATTGATTGAGTGGTGTTTAGTGCGTTTATTTATCAGTAAGTAAGTGTTGATATGTGGACGACGAGAATTTGTGTTTAAATTTGATGGGAATGTTTGTTGTGGGATCGATGTGTTGATGAATGAGTGTGAGTGTCTAGAATCTAGTGTGTTTGTGCAGTGTGCAGTGTGTTATTGTTGTGAGGTGGTGTAGTAGTGTTGTTTTAGGTGACGACGGCGCGCCCTTATAGCTCAGTGGTAGAGCACTGGTCTCGTAAACCAGGGGTCGGGAGTTCGATCCTCCCTGGGGGCAGTAGGTCTTCGCCCATATCAAATACACCAACCACATCGCCTATAATAAACACTCAACACACCACCGATCACCAACACCCGATACACAAGTGCCAGTCGGATCGACGGTCAGAGCGCCCCATCATCACACACTCGCCATCGAGTCACATTTTCCGACCACATATGTACTGCGTGTATTGGGACAGACAAGCGGTTAGCCGCTTCAACAATCAAACTCGTGCTAACCGATTAACTCTCTCTATCACCAATGTGCAGTCATGTCGATGGAAGTGGAGTGACACGCCATACAGTTGAAGCACTCACTGTCTCCGACTCCAATTCCGACTGCGACTGTGACCAGTGTCAAACACACACATCCACACAATCACATTCACATCATTTGACGCGTGACTGTGCTACTGCTTACTCCGACTTGCATGTCGGTGGTCAGTCGGTTGCGATTGATTGTCATCCAAAGAAACTCGAGGTGGTCTGGATGTGGTCAGCGTCTGACAGTTTGTCAGCAATGACTGTCATTGTGTCGATCGGTCACGGATGGATGACAACGATACGCGATGAATGACAATGGGTTGTACTCCACAGATGAGATCCGATGCGAACCACTTCGCTGACCACGAGTCAGGGACGTGTCTCCCATACGACAGACACAACTACTCATCACCACACTGTCGAAAGCTTGTTCCACCGAAACACACAACTATACATTCTCACTCCACAACATTGCCAACTCACACACATTCACAAGCAAACACGTATGCAGAATCGAGTGCAACTTGACTTGCACATATGGTGTGTGATTCGCGTGTATGTGCGTTTACATTGGAAGATCGATACACAGTAGGGCATACTGGTTGATTCGTTGGACTGTTAACAGGCGATTCATCAGTCCGGTCAGACGGATAATCAATCAGTCAGTCAACCAGCCATCCACATCACGCAACAAATACAGACTCGTCTCTATGTGGCGATCGACGTGCTGATATCTGAGTACGTTGTGCATTAAACGATCGACTGTCGAGTTCATGAGCATTCACAGATGGCTAGACGCTCCCAGTTCGGATGACAATCGATGTGTTCAAGATAGTGAGATGTGATACAATACAATGTGATGAATCGATTGCAACTGTCGCCAACCTGTGGTTGTTCATCGACCTCTCGATTGAATCACTCAGCAAACCACATGTGAATGGATGCGATCATTCTGGCTGATACAGGTCACATGCTAGGCCACTTCCAGAATCACTCGTTGCTCACTAATGACCACATCCAGTGGTTGATTGGAAAGTAGCTGTTTAACTCATCTCATTGTGATTACGTAAGCGTGATTGATAGACAGGTAGAATTGTGGATAGACAGACGGACAGACAGAGAGATAGGTATGCAGTTAGATAGATAGCTATACAGGTAGATGGATAGATGGACGAGCGGACAGTTTTATTGACTAACTGACTGAATTGCTGTTTGTTTGTCAGTTAGTTTGTTTGACGGGTGAATTGATTGAGTGGTGTTTAGTGCGTTTATTTATCAGTAAGTAAGTGTTGATATGTGGACGACGAGAATTTGTGTTTAAATTTGATGGGAATGTTTGTTGTGGGATCGATGTGTTGATGAATGAGTGTGAGTGTCTAGAATCTAGTGTGTTTGTGCAGTGTGCAGTGTGTTATTGTTGTGAGGTGGTGTAGTAGTGTTGTTTTAGGTGACGACGGCGCGCCCTTATAGCTCAGTGGTAGAGCACTGGTCTCGTAAACCAGGGGTCGGGAGTTCGATCCTCCCTGGGGGCAGTAGGTTTTCGCCCATATCAAATACACCAACCACATCGCCTATAATAAGCACTCAACACACCACCGATCACCAACACCCGATACACAAGTGCCAGTCGGATCGACGGTCAGAGCGCCCCATCATCGCACACTCGCCATCGAGTCACATTTTCCGACCACATATGTACTGCGTGTATTGGGACAGACAAGCGGTTAGCCGCTTCAACAATCAAACTCGTGCTAACCGATTAACTCTCTCTATCACCAATGTGCAGTCATGTCGATGGAAGTGGAGTGACACGCCATACAGTTGAAGCACTCACTGTCTCCGACTCCAATTCCGACTGCGACTGTGACCAGTGTCAAACACACACATCCACACAATCACATTCACATCATTTGACGCGTGACTGTGCTACTGCTTACTCCGACTTGCATGTCGGTGGTCAGTCGGTTGCGATTGATTGTCATCCAAAGAAACTCGAGGTGGTCTGGATGTGGTCAGCGTCTGACAGTTTGTCAGCAATGACTGTCATTGTGTCGATCGGTCACGGATGGATGACAACGATACGCGATGAATGACAATGGGTTGTACTCCACAGATGAGATCCGATGCGAACCACTTCGCTGACCACGAGTCAGGGACGTGTCTCCCATACGACAGACACAACTACTCATCACCACACTGTCGAAAGCTTGTTCCACCGAAACACACAACTATACATTCTCACTCCACAACATTGCCAACTCACACACATTCACAAGCAAACACGTATGCAGAATCGAGTGCAACTTGACTTGCACATATGGTGTGTGATTTGCGTGTATGTGCGTTTACATTGGAAGATCGATACACAGTAGGGCATACTGGTTGATTCGTTGGACTGTTAACAGGCGATTCATCAGTCCGGTCAGACGGATAATCAATCAGTCAGTCAACCAGCCATCCACATCACGCAACAAATACAGACTCGTCTCTATGTGGCGATCGACGTGCTGATATCTGAGTACGTTGTGCATTAAACGATCGACTGTCGAGTTCATGAGCATTCACAGATGGCTAGACGCTCCCAGTTCGGATGACAATCGATGTGTTCAAGATAGTGAGATGTGATACAATACAATGTGATGAATCGATTGCAACTGTCGCCAACCTGTGGTTGTTCATCGACCTCTCGATTGAATCACTCAGCAAACCACATGTGAATGGATGCGATCATTCTGGCTGATACAGGTCACATGCTAGGCCACTTCCAGAATCACTCGTTGCTCACTAATGACCACATCCAGTGGTTGATTGGAAAGTAGCTGTTTAACTCATCTCATTGTGATTACGTAAGCGTGATTGATAGACAGGTAGAATTGTGGATAGACAGACGGACAGACAGAGAGATAGGTATGCAGTTAGATAGATAGCTATACAGGTAGATGGATAGATGGACGAGCGGACAGTTTTATTGACTAACTGACTGAATTGCTGTTTGTTTGTCAGTTAGTTTGTTTGACGGGTGAATTGATTGAGTGGTGTTTAGTGCGTTTATTTATCAGTAAGTAAGTGTTGATATGTGGACGACGAGAATTTGTGTTTAAATTTGATGGGAATGTTTGTTGTGGGATCGATGTGTTGATGAATGAGTGTGAGTGTCTAGAATCTAGTGTGTTTGTGCAGTGTGCAGTGTGTTATTGTTGTGAGGTGGTGTAGTAGTGTTGTTTTAGGTGACGACGGCGCGCCCTTATAGCTCAGTGGTAGAGCACTGGTCTCGTAAACCAGGGGTCGGGAGTTCGATCCTCCCTGGGGGCAGTAGGTTTTCGCCCATATCAAATACACCAACCACATCGCCTATAATAAACACTCAACACACCACCGATCACCAACACCCGATACACAAGTGCCAGTCGGATCGACGGTCAGAGCGCCCCATCATCGCACACTCGCCATCGAGTCACATTTTCCGACCACATATGTACTGCGTGTATTGGGACAGACAAGCGGTTAGCCGCTTCAACAATCAAACTCGTGCTAACCGATTAACTCTCTCTATCACCAATGTGCAGTCATGTCGATGGAAGTGGAGTGACACGCCATACAGTTGAAGCACTCACTGTCTCCGACTCCAATTCCGACTGCGACTGTGACCAGTGTCAAACACACACATCCACACAATCACATTCACATCATTTGACGCGTGACTGTGCTACTGCTTACTCCGACTTGCATGTCGGTGGTCAGTCGGTTGCGATTGATTGTCATCCAAAGAAACTCGAGGTGGTCTGGATGTGGTCAGCGTCTGACAGTTTGTCAGCAATGACTGTCATTGTGTCGATCGGTCACGGATGGATGACAACGATACGCGATGAATGACAATGGGTTGTACTCCACAGATGAGATCCGATGCGAACCACTTCGCTGACCACGAGTCAGGGACGTGTCTCCCATACGACAGACACAACTACTCATCACCACACTGTCGAAAGCTTGTTCCACCGAAACACACAACTATACATTCTCACTCCACAACATTGCCAACTCACACACATTCACAAGCAAACACGTATGCAGAATCGAGTGCAACTTGACTTGCACATATGGCGTGTGATTTGCGTGTATGTGCGTTTACATTGGAAGATCGATACACAGTAGGGCATACTGGTTGATTCGTTGGACTGTTAACAGGCGATTCATCAGTCCGGTCAGACGGATAATCAATCAGTCAGTCAACCAGCCATCCACATCACGCAACAAATACAGACTCGTCTCTATGTGGCGATCGACGTGCTGATATCTGAGTACGTTGTGCATTAAACGATCGACTGTCGAGTTCATGAGCATTCACAGATGGCTAGACGCTCCCAGTTCGGATGACAATCGATGTGTTCAAGATAGTGAGATGTGATACAATACAATGTGATGAATCGATTGCAACTGTCGCCAACCTGTGGTTGTTCATCGACCTCTCGATTGAATCACTCAGCAAACCACATGTGAATGGATGCGATCATTCTGGCTGATACAGGTCACATGCTAGGCCACTTCCAGAATCACTCGTTGCTCACTAATGACCACATCCAGTGGTTGATTGGAAAGTAGCTGTTTAACTCATCTCATTGTGATTACGTAAGCGTGATTGATAGACAGGTAGAATTGTGGATAGACAGACGGACAGACAGAGAGATAGGTATGCAGTTAGATAGATAGCTATACAGGTAGATGGATAGATGGACGAGCGGACAGTTTTATTGACTAACTGACTGAATTGCTGTTTGTTTGTCAGTTAGTTTGTTTGACGGGTGAATTGATTGAGTGGTGTTTAGTGCGTTTATTTATCAGTAAGTAAGTGTTGATATGTGGACGACGAGAATTTGTGTTTAAATTTGATGGGAATGTTTGTTGTGGGATCGATGTGTTGATGAATGAGTGTGAGTGTCTAGAATCTAGTGTGTTTGTGCAGTGTGCAGTGTGTTATTGTTGTGAGGTGGTGTAGTAGTGTTGTTTTAGGTGACGACGGCGCGCCCTTATAGCTCAGTGGTAGAGCACTGGTCTCGTAAACCAGGGGTCGGGAGTTCGATCCTCCCTGGGGGCAGTAGGTTTTCGCCCATATCAAATACACCAACCACATCGCCTATAATAAACACTCAACACACCACCGATCACCAACACCCGATACACAAGTGCCAGTCGGATCGACGGTCAGAGCGCCCCATCATCGCACACTCGCCATCGAGTCACATTTTCCGACCACATATGTACTGCGTGTATTGGGACAGACAAGCGGTTAGCCGCTTCAACAATCAAACTCGTGCTAACCGATTAACTCTCTCTATCACCAATGTGCAGTCATGTCGATGGAAGTGGAGTGACACGCCATACAGTTGAAGCACTCACTGTCTCCGACTCCAATTCCGACTGCGACTGTGACCAGTGTCAAACACACACATCCACACAATCACATTCACATCATTTGACGCGTGACTGTGCTACTGCTTACTCCGACTTGCATGTCGGTGGTCAGTCGGTTGCGATTGATTGTCATCCAAAGAAACTCGAGGTGGTCTGGATGTGGTCAGCGTCTGACAGTTTGTCAGCAATGACTGTCATTGTGTCGATCGGTCACGGATGGATGACAACGATACGCGATGAATGACAATGGGTTGTACTCCACAGATGAGATCCGATGCGAACCACTTCGCTGACCACGAGTCAGGGACGTGTCTCCCATACGACAGACACAACTACTCATCACCACACTGTCGAAAGCTTGTTCCACCGAAACACACAACTATACATTCTCACTCCACAACATTGCCAACTCACACACATTCACAAGCAAACACGTATGCAGAATCGAGTGCAACTTGACTTGCACATATGGCGTGTGATTTGCGTGTATGTGCGTTTACATTGGAAGATCGATACACAGTAGGGCATACTGGTTGATTCGTTGGACTGTTAACAGGCGATTCATCAGTCCGGTCAGACGGATAATCAATCAGTCAGTCAACCAGCCATCCACATCACGCAACAAATACAGACTCGTCTCTATGTGGCGATCGACGTGCTGATATCTGAGTACGTTGTGCATTAAACGATCGACTGTCGAGTTCATGAGCATTCACAGATGGCTAGACGCTCCCAGTTCGGATGACAATCGATGTGTTCAAGATAGTGAGATGTGATACAATACAATGTGATGAATCGATTGCAACTGTCGCCAACCTGTGGTTGTTCATCGACCTCTCGATTGAATCACTCAGCAAACCACATGTGAATGGATGCGATCATTCTGGCTGATACAGGTCACATGCTAGGCCACTTCCAGAATCACTCGTTGCTCACTAATGACCACATCCAGTGGTTGATTGGAAAGTAGCTGTTTAACTCATCTCATTGTGATTACGTAAGCGTGATTGATAGACAGGTAGAATTGTGGATAGACAGACGGACAGACAGAGAGATAGGTATGCAGTTAGATAGATAGCTATACAGGTAGATGGATAGATGGACGAGCGGACAGTTTTATTGACTAACTGACTGAATTGCTGTTTGTTTGTCAGTTAGTTTGTTTGACGGGTGAATTGATTGAGTGGTGTTTAGTGCGTTTATTTATCAGTAAGTAAGTGTTGATATGTGGACGACGAGAATTTGTGTTTAAATTTGATGGGAATGTTTGTTGTGGGATCGATGTGTTGATGAATGAGTGTGAGTGTCTAGAATCTAGTGTGTTTGTGCAGTGTGCAGTGTGTTATTGTTGTGAGGTGGTGTAGTAGTGTTGTTTTAGGTGACGACGGCGCGCCCTTATAGCTCAGTGGTAGAGCACTGGTCTCGTAAACCAGGGGTCGGGAGTTCGATCCTCCCTGGGGGCAGTAGGTTTTCGCCCATATCAAATACACCAACCACATCGCCTATAATAAACACTCAACACACCACCGATCACCAACACCCGATACACAAGTGCCAGTCGGATCGACGGTCAGAGCGCCCCATCATCGCACACTCGCCATCGAGTCACATTTTCCGACCACATATGTACTGCGTGTATTGGGACAGACAAGCGGTTAGCCGCTTCAACAATCAAACTCGTGCTAACCGATTAACTCTCTCTATCACCAATGTGCAGTCATGTCGATGGAAGTGGAGTGACACGCCATACAGTTGAAGCACTCACTGTCTCCGACTCCAATTCCGACTGCGACTGTGACCAGTGTCAAACACACACATCCACACAATCACATTCACATCATTTGACGCGTGAC
This sequence comes from Schistosoma bovis, assembly GCA_944470425.2. Taxonomy (NCBI): domain Eukaryota; kingdom Metazoa; phylum Platyhelminthes; class Trematoda; order Strigeidida; family Schistosomatidae; genus Schistosoma; species Schistosoma bovis. Next base: position 2,221,664 of record OX103956.1, read on the forward strand.
TGTGCTACTGCTTACTCCGACTTGCATGTCGGTGGTCAGTCGGTTGCGATTGATTGTCATCCAAAGAAACTCGAGGTGGTCTGGATGTGGTCAGCGTCTGACAGTTTGTCAGCAATGACTGTCATTGTGTCGATCGGTCACGGATGGATGACAACGATACGCGATGAATGACAATGGGTTGTACTCCACAGATGAGATCCGATGCGAACCACTTCGCTGACCACGAGTCAGGGACGTGTCTCCCATACGACAGACACAACTACTCATCACCACACTGTCGAAAGCTTGTTCCACCGAAACACACAACTATACATTCTCACTCCACAACATTGCCAACTCACACACATTCACAAGCAAACACGTATGCAGAATCGAGTGCAACTTGACTTGCACATATGGCGTGTGATTTGCGTGTATGTGCGTTTACATTGGAAGATCGGTACACAGTAGGGCATACTGGTTGATTCGTTGGACTGTTAACAGGCGATTCATCAGTCCGGTCAGACGGATAATCAATCAGTCAGTCAACCAGCCATCCACATCACGCAACAAATACAGACTCGTCTCTATGTGGCGATCGACGTGCTGATATCTGAGTACGTTGTGCATTAAACGATCGACTGTCGAGTTCATGAGCATTCACAGATGGCTAGACGCTCCCAGTTCGGATGACAATCGATGTGTTCAAGATAGTGAGATGTGATACAATACAATGTGATGAATCGATTGCAACTGTCGCCAACCTGTGGTTGTTCATCGACCTCTCGATTGAATCACTCAGCAAACCACATGTGAATGGATGCGATCATTCTGGCTGATACAGGTCACATGCTAGGCCACTTCCAGAATCACTCGTTGCTCACCAATGACCACATCCAGTGGTTGATTGGAAAGTAGCTGTTTAACTCATCTCATTGTGATTACGTAAGCGTGATTGATAGACAGGTAGAATTGTGGATAGACAGACGGACAGACAGAGAGATAGGTATGCAGTTAGATAGATAGCTATACAGGTAGATGGATAGATGGACGAGCGGACAGTTTTATTGACTAACTGACTGAATTGCTGTTTGTTTGTCAGTTAGTTTGTTTGACGGGTGAATTGATTGAGTGGTGTTTAGTGCGTTTATTTATCAGTAAGTAAGTGTTGATATGTGGACGACGAGAATTTGTGTTTAAATTTGATGGGAATGTTTGTTGTGGGATCGATGTGTTGATGAATGAGTGTGAGTGTCTAGAATCTAGTGTGTTTGTGCAGTGTGCAGTGTGTTATTGTTGTGAGGTGGTGTAGTAGTGTTGTTTTAGGTGACGACGGCGCGCCCTTATAGCTCAGTGGTAGAGCACTGGTCTCGTAAACCAGGGGTCGGGAGTTCGATCCTCCCTGGGGGCAGTAGGTTTTCGCCCATATCAAATACACCAACCACATCGCCTATAATAAACACTCAACACACCACCGATCACCAACACCCGATACACAAGTGCCAGTCGGATCGACGGTCAGAGCGCCCCATCATCGCACACTCGCCATCGAGTCACATTTTCCGACCACATATGTACTGCGTGTATTGGGACAGACAAGCGGTTAGCCGCTTCAACAATCAAACTCGTGCTAACCGATTAACTCTCTCTATCACCAATGTGCAGTCATGTCGATGGAAGTGGAGTGACACGCCATACAGTTGAAGCACTCACTGTCTCCGACTCCAATTCCGACTGCGACTGTGACCAGTGTCAAACACACACATCCACACAATCACATTCACATCATTTGACGCGTGACTGTGCTACTGCTTACTCCGACTTGCATGTCGGTGGTCAGTCGGTTGCGATTGATTGTCATCCAAAGAAACTCGAGGTGGTCTGGATGTGGTCAGCGTCTGACAGTTTGTCAGCAATGACTGTCATTGTGTCGATCGGTCACGGATGGATGACAACGATACGCGATGAATGACAATGGGTTGTACTCCACAGATGAGATCCGATGCGAACCACTTCGCTGACCACGAGTCAGGGACGTGTCTCCCATACGACAGACACAACTACTCATCACCACACTGTCGAAAGCTTGTTCCACCGAAACACACAACTATACATTCTCACTCCACAACATTGCCAACTCACACACATTCACAAGCAAACACGTATGCAGAATCGAGTGCAACTTGACTTGCACATATGGCGTGTGATTTGCGTGTATGTGCGTTTACATTGGAAGATCGGTACACAGTAGGGCATACTGGTTGATTCGTTGGACTGTTAACAGGCGATTCATCAGTCCGGTCAGACGGATAATCAATCAGTCAGTCAACCAGCCATCCACATCACGCAACAAATACAGACTCGTCTCTATGTGGCGATCGACGTGCTGATATCTGAGTACGTTGTGCATTAAACGATCGACTGTCGAGTTCATGAGCATTCACAGATGGCTAGACGCTCCCAGTTCGGATGACAATCGATGTGTTCAAGATAGTGAGATGTGATACAATACAATGTGATGAATCGATTGCAACTGTCGCCAACCTGTGGTTGTTCATCGACCTCTCGATTGAATCACTCAGCAAACCACATGTGAATGGATGCGATCATTCTGGCTGATACAGGTCACATGCTAGGCCACTTCCAGAATCACTCGTTGCTCACCAATGACCACATCCAGTGGTTGATTGGAAAGTAGCTGTTTAACTCATCTCATTGTGATTACGTAAGCGTGATTGATAGACAGGTAGAATTGTGGATAGACAGACGGACAGACAGAGAGATAGGTATGCAGTTAGATAGATAGCTATACAGGTAGATGGATAGATGGACGAGCGGACAGTTTTATTGACTAACTGACTGAATTGCTGTTTGTTTGTCAGTTAGTTTGTTTGACGGGTGAATTGATTGAGTGGTGTTTAGTGCGTTTATTTATCAGTAAGTAAGTGTTGATATGTGGACGACGAGAATTTGTGTTTAAATTTGATGGGAATGTTTGTTGTGGGATCGATGTGTTGATGAATGAGTGTGAGTGTCTAGAATCTAGTGTGTTTGTGCAGTGTGCAGTGTGTTATTGTTGTGAGGTGGTGTAGTAGTGTTGTTTTAGGTGACGACGGCGCGCCCTTATAGCTCAGTGGTAGAGCACTGGTCTCGTAAACCAGGGGTCGGGAGTTCGATCCTCCCTGGGGGCAGTAGGTTTTCGCCCATATCAAATACACCAACCACATCGCCTATAATAAACACTCAACACACCACCGATCACCAACACCCGATACACAAGTGCCAGTCGGATCGACGGTCAGAGCGCCCCATCATCGCACACTCGCCATCGAGTCACATTTTCCGACCACATATGTACTGCGTGTATTGGGACAGACAAGCGGTTAGCCGCTTCAACAATCAAACTCGTGCTAACCGATTAACTCTCTCTATCACCAATGTGCAGTCATGTCGATGGAAGTGGAGTGACACGCCATACAGTTGAAGCACTCACTGTCTCCGACTCCAATTCCGACTGCGACTGTGACCAGTGTCAAACACACACATCCACACAATCACATTCACATCATTTGACGCGTGACTGTGCTACTGCTTACTCCGACTTGCATGTCGGTGGTCAGTCGGTTGCGATTGATTGTCATCCAAAGAAACTCGAGGTGGTCTGGATGTGGTCAGCGTCTGACAGTTTGTCAGCAATGACTGTCATTGTGTCGATCGGTCACGGATGGATGACAACGATACGCGATGAATGACAATGGGTTGTACTCCACAGATGAGATCCGATGCGAACCACTTCGCTGACCACGAGTCAGGGACGTGTCTCCCATACGACAGACACAACTACTCATCACCACACTGTCGAAAGCTTGTTCCACCGAAACACACAACTATACATTCTCACTCCACAACACTGCCAACTCACACACATTCACAAGCAAACACGTATGCAGAATCGAGTGCAACTTGACTTGCACATATGGCGTGTGATTTGCGTGTATGTGCGTTTACATTGGAAGATCGATACACAGTAGGGCATACTGGTTGATTCGTTGGACTGTTAACAGGCGATTCATCAGTCCGGTCAGACGGATAATCAATCAGTCAGTCAACCAGCCATCCACATCACGCAACAAATACAGACTCGTCTCTATGTGGCGATCGACGTGCTGATATCTGAGTACGTTGTGCATTAAACGATCGACTGTCGAGTTCATGAGCATTCACAGATGGCTAGACGCTCCCAGTTCGGATGACAATCGATGTGTTCAAGATAGTGAGATGTGATACAATACAATGTGATGAATCGATTGCAACTGTCGCCAACCTGTGGTTGTTCATCGACCTCTCGATTGAATCACTCAGCAAACCACATGTGAATGGATGCGATCATTCTGGCTGATACAGGTCACATGCTAGGCCACTTCCAGAATCACTCGTTGCTCACTAATGACCACATCCAGTGGTTGATTGGAAAGTAGCTGTTTAACTCATCTCATTGTGATTACGTAAGCGTGATTGATAGACAGGTAGAATTGTGGATAGACAGACGGACAGACAGAGAGATAGGTATGCAGTTAGATAGATAGCTATACAGGTAGATGGATAGATGGACGAGCGGACAGTTTTATTGACTAACTGACTGAATTGCTGTTTGTTTGTCAGTTAGTTTGTTTGACGGGTGAATTGATTGAGTGGTGTTTAGTGCGTTTATTTATCAGTAAGTAAGTGTTGATATGTGGACGACGAGAATTTGTGTTTAAATTTGATGGGAATGTTTGTTGTGGGATCGATGTGTTGATGAATGAGTGTGAGTGTCTAGAATCTAGTGTGTTTGTGCAGTGTGCAGTGTGTTATTGTTGTGAGGTGGTGTAGTAGTGTTGTTTTATGTGACGACGGCGCGCCCTTATAGCTCAGTGGTAGAGCACTGGTCTCGTAAACCAGGGGTCGGGAGTTCGATCCTCCCTGGGGGCAGTAGGTCTTCGCCCATATCAAATACACCAACCACATCGCCTATAATAAACACTCAACACACCACCGATCACCAACACCCGATACACAAGTGCCAGTCGGATCGACGGTCAGAGCGCCCCATCATCGCACACTCGCCATCGAGTCACATTTTCCGACCACATATGTACTGCGTGTATTGGGACAGACAAGCGGTTAGCCGCTTCAACAATCAAACTCGTGCTAACCGATTAACTCTCTCTATCACCAATGTGCAGTCATGTCGATGGAAGTGGAGTGACACGCCATACAGTTGAAGCACTCACTGTCTCCGACTCCAATTCCGACTGCGACTGTGACCAGTGTCAAACACACACATCCACACAATCACATTCACATCATTTGACGCGTGACTGTGCTACTGCTTACTCCGACTTGCATGTCGGTGGTCAGTCGGTTGCGATTGATTGTCATCCAAAGAAACTCGAGGTGGTCTGGATGTGGTCAGCGTCTGACAGTTTGTCAGCAATGACTGTCATTGTGTCGATCGGTCACGGATGGATGACAACGATACGCGATGAATGACAATGGGTTGTACTCCACAGATGAGATCCGATGCGAACCACTTCGCTGACCACGAGTCAGGGACGTGTCTCCCATACGACAGACACAACTACGCATCACCACACTGTCGAAAGCTTGTTCCACCGAAACACACAACTATACATTCTCACTCCACAACATTGCCAACTCACACACATTCACAAGCAAACACGTATGCAGAATCGAGTGCAACTTGACTTGCACATATGGCGTGTGATTCGCGTGTATGTGCGTTTACATTGGAAGATCGATACACAGTAGGGCATACTGGTTGATTCGTTGGACTGTTAACAGGCGATTCATCAGTCCGGTCAGACGGATAATCAATCAGTCAGTCAACCAGCCATCCACATCACGCAACAAATACAGACTCGTCTCTATGTGGCGATCGACGTGCTGATATCTGAGTACGTTGTGCATTAAACGATCGACTGTCGAGTTCATGAGCATTCACAGATGGCTAGACGCTCCCAGTTCGGATGACAATCGATGTGTTCAAGATAGTGAGATGTGATACAATACAATGTGATGAATCGATTGCAACTGTCGCCAACCTGTGGTTGTTCATCGACCTCTCGATTGAATCACTCAGCAAACCACATGTGAATGGATGCGATCATTCTGGCTGATACAGGTCACATGCTAGGCCACTTCCAGAATCACTCGTTGCTCACCAATGACCACATCCAGTGGTTGATTGGAAAGTAGCTGTTTAACTCATCTCATTGTGATTACGTAAGCGTGATTGATAGACAGGTAGAATTGTGGATAGACAGACGGACAGACAGAGAGATAGGTATGCAGTTAGATAGATAGCTATACAGGTAGATGGATAGATGGACGAGCGGACAGTTTTATTGACTAACTGACTGAATTGCTGTTTGTTTGTCAGTTAGTTTGTTTGACGGGTGAATTGATTGAGTGGTGTTTAGTGCGTTTATTTATCAGTAAGTAAGTGTTGATATGTGGACGACGAGAATTTGTGTTTAAATTTGATGGGAATGTTTGTTGTGGGATCGATGTGTTGATGAATGAGTGTGAGTGTCTAGAATCTAGTGTGTTTGTGCAGTGTGCAGTGTGTTATTGTTGTGAGGTGGTGTAGTAGTGTTGTTTTAGGTGACGACGGCGCGCCCTTATAGCTCAGTGGTAGAGCACTGGTCTCGTAAACCAGGGGTCGGGAGTTCGATCCTCCCTGGGGGCAGTAGGTCTTCGCCCATATCAAATACACCAACCACATCGCCTATAATAAACACTCAACACACCACCGATCACCAACACCCGATACACAAGTGCCAGTCGGATCGACGGTCAGAGCGCCCCATCATCGCACACTCGCCATCGAGTCACATTTTCCGACCACATATGTACTGCGTGTATTGGGACAGACAAGCGGTTAGCCGCTTCAACAATCAAACTCGTGCTAACCGATTAACTCTCTCTATCACCAATGTGCAGTCATGTCGATGGAAGTGGAGTGACACGCCATACAGTTGAAGCACTCACTGTCTCCGACTCCAATTCCGACTGCGACTGTGACCAGTGTCAAACACACACATCCACACAATCACATTCACATCATTTGACGCGTGACTGTGCTACTGCTTACTCCGACTTGCATGTCGGTGGTCAGTCGGTTGCGATTGATTGTCATCCAAAGAAACTCGAGGTGGTCTGGATGTGGTCAGCGTCTGACAGTTTGTCAGCAATGACTGTCATTGTGTCGATCGGTCACGGATGGATGACAACGATACGCGATGAATGACAATGGGTTGTACTCCACAGATGAGATCCGATGCGAACCACTTCGCTGACCACGAGTCAGGGACGTGTCTCCCATACGACAGACACAACTACGCATCACCACACTGTCGAAAGCTTGTTCCACCGAAACACACAACTATACATTCTCACTCCACAACATTGCCAACTCACACACATTCACAAGCAAACACGTATGCAGAATCGAGTGCAACTTGACTTGCACATATGGCGTGTGATTTGCGTGTATGTGCGTTTACATTGGAAGATCGATACACAGTAGGGCATACTGGTTGATTCGTTGGACTGTTAACAGGCGATTCATCAGTCCGGTCAGACGGATAATCAATCAGTCAGTCAACCAGCCATCCACATCACGCAACAAATACAGACTCGTCTCTATGTGGCGATCGACGTGCTGATATCTGAGTACGTTGTGCATTAAACGATCGACTGTCGAGTTCATGAGCATTCACAGATGGCTAGACGCTCCCAGTTCGGATGACAATCGATGTGTTCAAGATAGTGAGATGTGATACAATACAATGTGATGAATCGATTGCAACTGTCGCCAACCTGTGGTTGTTCATCGACCTCTCGATTGAATCACTCAGCAAACCACATGTGAATGGATGCGATCATTCTGGCTGATACAGGTCACATGCTAGGCCACTTCCAGAATCACTCGTTGCTCACCAATGACCACATCCAGTGGTTGATTGGAAAGTAGCTGTTTAACTCATCTCATTGTGATTACGTAAGCGTGATTGATAGACAGGTAGAATTGTGGATAGACAGACGGACAGACAGAGAGATAGGTATGCAGTTAGATAGATAGCTATACAGGTAGATGGATAGATGGACGAGCGGACAGTTTTATTGACTAACTGACTGAATTGCTGTTTGTTTGTCAGTTAGTTTGTTTGACGGGTGAATTGATTGAGTGGTGTTTAGTGCGTTTATTTATCAGTAAGTAAGTGTTGATATGTGGACGACGAGAATTTGTGTTTAAATTTGATGGGAATGTTTGTTGTGGGATCGATGTGTTGATGAATGAGTGTGAGTGTCTAGAATCTAGTGTGTTTGTGCAGTGTGCAGTGTGTTATTGTTGTGAGGTGGTGTAGTAGTGTTGTTTTAGGTGACGACGGCGCGCCCTTATAGCTCAGTGGTAGAGCACTGGTCTCGTAAACCAGGGGTCGGGAGTTCGATCCTCCCTGGGGGCAGTAGGTTTTCGCCCATATCAAATACACCAACCACATCGCCTATAATAAACACTCAACACACCACCGATCACCAACACCCGATACACAAGTGCCAGTCGGATCGACGGTCAGAGCGCCCCATCATCGCACACTCGCCATCGAGTCACATTTTCCGACCACATATGTACTGCGTGTATTGGGACAGACAAGCGGTTAGCCGCTTCAACAATCAAACTCGTGCTAACCGATTAACTCTCTCTATCACCAATGTGCAGTCATGTCGATGGAAGTGGAGTGACACGCCATACAGTTGAAGCACTCACTGTCTCCGACTCCAATTCCGACTGCGACTGTGACCAGTGTCAAACACACACATCCACACAATCACATTCACATCATTTGACGCGTGACTGTGCTACTGCTTACTCCGACTGGCGTGATTATATCCTTTTTATTTGGTTGTTGATTTGATTTTCCTTAAACCATCAGTGTATATCTCTGTTTACTGCCGGCTGTTTTGTCCCATTTTGATTTTCCTCATTATTTTGTATCCAGGGTTCTGCTTGCGTGATTTAATCCACTGATATATGATTCGAATCCCCGCCATAACGCTTAACCGCTAGTCAACAAATTTGCTAATGTCTAACGTTAAACAATTCACCAAATTTTGCCACCATCTTCCATTTTAATGAGGTATATACGTGTTTCTACGTGATACTGATTAGCTCGACTTCTAAGGAGTCCCACAATAGGACGAAACAGCCGTCCAGTACTTTTATGACTTCAATTGAGATCTAACATCAATCAGTTTATGATCTCAATCGAAATCTTAATAATTTCCTCAACCCTATACTAATCATTATATCTTTTTCGATTTAAGCAAATCCACATACGAATAATTTTAAAACAGCGGCCAATTTATTGAATTTTTAATAATCAAATCCAATATTTCTATAATCAATAGAATATCAGTTGTTAACGTTGAATGACGTCAACTGTTACTTATAATATGGATTATTGATTATTCCACTTTATAAGCTTTATTTATCAACTAGATATATTATCTTATGATTTTTGTAGGTTCTTTTTGAAGTGATTTAACTTTGTACAGTTTCATTAACATGGGCTTCCAATCCAATCGGTGTAAAAGTGTAAAGATTTATCAGCAAAAAAACATCATTTTTGTGTTGGAAATGCTTCACGCTTACCAGAATCTGCTGGGATCACCGGGTAAGTAATAGTGAGGTTAGACACAGAGTATTAGGGAATGATGGTACATCAGTTGATGAGGTTGTGAATCTTCATCAACTGAGATGGTTGGGCCACGCGTTACTTATATATGAACTCCGATTACCACATGTGCAATGCTGACTAGTGTGAGGGTTGGTTGGAAGATAGTTAGGGGCGGCCAAACCAAAAAGTGGCATCAGTCCATAAAGTCACTCATTTCTAGTCTCGGTGATGTTAGTAGATGTAGATTACTTGGTTGGGGTCTGCGTGACTATCGTAACCAGTGGTTGGAGACTGTGTGACATGGCTCAGAATCTATTACAAGGGTGTAGGTATATACACTCTCTGTCTTCTCTTAAACTATGAGATTAAGATCGCTTCATATCTTTCTTTCTACGAACTAATTCTTCCTTATATGCAATCTTCCTTTTATATATTACCACCATTGGATTAACTATTTCTATGAATTCGGTGTTCATCTTGTTGTGTTAATGAGGTATGGCAACTTGGACCGATGCATATTGTGTACCTGGTCCTACATTGTAGGTGATTGACAGTTGAAGTTGATTTTTTTTCTTTGCTCATTCATTATTTCTTAATATTGATTTCGTAAGATCGTTCTTTTTTTCGGATCACAAAATGATCAAGATCATTTTATTTGATTATTTTATTTGAAACTGTTTGATTCGTTTAAATCAATCGTTTAAATAAACTTGGTGGTTTTACATGATCTGTAATCTGTTTTTCTATAGTTTGATAATCATTTGATAACTTATTCATTTGAGAGAGTAGTTAAATGTATCAACTGACTCATGATTTCAACCTGTGAAACTTTGTATTTCTGTTTAAAATGGTGTTATATCCTAGTGAAAATCAAATTATGGGTAACTTCTGAGAATTATTTATGGTCAGAAGGGGTTTGTGGAGATTTTTAGAAAATTTCACAGATTGAAATCATGAGTCAGTTGGAGCTAGACCATCATTGAAAACCTGGGAGCACTGGACGGCCGTTTCGTCCTAATATGGGACTCCTCATCAGTGCTCATCCACGATCCCGTCTCGCAAGGATTCGGGCCGAGGACCTATCAATCCCGCGGCAGGCGCTTAACTAACTAGACCACTTAAATTATTTGTAAAAGTACAGTATGGGATAAACATCAAACTACCATGAAGGATATTCGGTTAGTATTTAACCAATCGGAAAACAACTAGAATAAATGGTTAGTTTACATAAAAAAACGCAAAGTAAACTGTTTGAGAGATTCAGAAAACTCCTCGAAAAAAAAAGCCAAAAAAGGGCTCTGAAAACATTGTGAAGCATCTTGTCAAACCAACATTCAGTAGAAGTCTTGCCCGAAACATCTAGAAAGTGAAAAGTCACATGTCGAGCTTCTGATTGAATGATTACTTATGCTGCTACTATGTTTAGTAGCGTTCCAGATTTTTCCGGAACACCGAGGCCATCTAAAATACTATAAAAACCCTAGACTATCTATAATTAAAAAACCTTAGAGTAAAGCCCTTTCTTCCATAATCCGAGCTTTTTCTCTCATGTTCAAGTCGCTATGCAGATGTAGTCTGGTGGTTAATAGAAGAGCGTTTAATTAGTAAGACTTATCAAAAACAGATTTTACACAATAATTCAATCTATTAGTATCTTCTACAAATTACTCTGATTGTACATTGGAAAAACAACAACATACAAATTCATTGTTATGAATATAGACTATTCGTGTTCTGGAATCCTTACAATGACTTTGATAGACTTTTAAGAGTCCCTGAATTGTTCCTAGTTAAGATTAGGTATTTAGGATTAGGTTTTGGGTTCGAACTAAGGTTTACGATTTTCTTCACGAGTGGATATCACTTATAATTTGAAAATGCTTCTTTAGTCTCATGTGGATGAATAAATTTTTAGCATTTATTACGTTTAAAACTATCAACCTTTATCCTATAATGAGTAACAGTAATTTTTGACAATCATTTTCAGTATTTTGAGCAACATATCAAGGTATTTTAACTACCTGACATTTGAATTTCGCGCAAAAGCCTTGTTTAACAATAAGAAATATTATCAGTACATGGTTGTAGAGATCATTGAGATTATAGATCGATCAATGTTAGACCACCATTAAAAACATGGGAGCACTGAACTGTCATTTCATCCTAGTATGAAACTCTTCAGCAGTCCTCATCCCTGATCCAACATGTGTGAATTGAACCCAGAACATTCGGTCCCACAGTCTAACGTTTATCATATAGACCACTGAGCAGACATCTAACGGTGTTCATGTCTTGTCTTCGGTGGGTAACTGTCACACACCTCTGGTCACGACATTTCACTAGAACTCCGAGAATTACCTCTTGAAACCAGTCACTAGTCAGTACCTGATAATTATCAGTACAGCATTGTGAATATTCTTGAGTTTTGATTGAGATTATGAATCAATCAATGTTAAGCCACCGTTATCATTTATTCTTTGTGGTTTCTATTCATTTCGATGTTTGCGTTATTAATAATAATACTACTAATAATTATAATAGTAATATAAATAAACTCTTGTTCAATTTTATCCAAATATTATTTATTTAGTTCTGTTTTCAACACGTTCATGTGTAATAGATGGATAAATTATCCACAATAATTAAAACAAAATCATTTTCTTGGTCATATATCATTGCTTTGTGTTTTTCAGAAATCTCCATCATGGACCTATATAGAAATGTCAAAAAACAAACAAACAATGTAAGCTGTTGTATATGATTGTGTGATCAAAACTTCTTTATTTCCTAAATGTATCAATATTATAAGCAAAATTGGGTGGGGGCTAAAAGTGGAATACAGGATGCGAGTTTCGTCCCATTTAAGATTCATCAGCCGGATGTAACTGCATCATAGGGTTGATATTCACTCACGGAATTGAATCCGCTAGGAAGTGGCTAAGTGGATAACGTGATGACGTTTGAAGCGAACGATACTGGTTTCGAGTCCCGGGGTGAACATCAACTCTGAGATGCAAGCACATCCAGCTGACGAGTCCCAAATAGGATGAAACGCGCATTCTGGATTCCACTGCTAACCATCATCATTTATATTTGCTTATAATGCCTGCGAATTAAGGCAATATCGAGACAATTATCATAGTATGCACATATGCCAGTAAAAGACTGATCAATCGCAGTCCTAAACATCAATAAGATGATAGAAGCAAACAATACCAAGTGAAATTAAATACTGATAGCATCCAACAGCGTTAATGTTTAACTTTGGCCAATCACGTGAGCGGAACCATGAATGCACACTGCTGAGGAGTCACACATTGGGACGAAACGGTTTTCCAGTGCCTCTAAGTTTTCTATAATGATCTAGCTTTAATTGACTCATGAATTCAGTTATTGAATTACTACTTGATCTTCATAAATTTTATATCGTATTATAGAATCGTTGCCTAATTCTTCGAATTTTGATGGAGTTTCGTTCTCTGAGCTGGTGTTTTGGTAGTGGAGCTTTCATCGTTCTTCTGGATGATATCATCAGCAAAAACTTCATGTAGAAGTGAAATGTTCGAATTTCTCCACATGTAGTTCACAATTTGTCCTGTACACCTCGATGTTGATTGGTTCTAGTTGACTTTAAACGTGTCATTGTTTACTTCTTTGTTTTGGTTGTATCTCCTAGTGGTTTGATTTTTGTTTCTATATTTGTGCATAATTTTTTTCTGATTAGTTGACAAATTGAATAGGTTTTAATGTGTTTGTTGATTGCTGATTGGTCTAAGTGCCAAGCTTCTAAAATCTCTTTGGTGTATTTAGAATTGCCTCTATTCAAGATCTCATCAATTTTCCAGTCGAATGTGTGTCCACAGTTGTCCATATTCATTGATGTAAGCGAGCATATGTCATAGCGTTTGACCGCTAGTTGATGTTCATGTAGGCGAAGATGAATAGGGCGTTCACTTTGTTCGAAGTAATGTTTTTCGCAGTTGGAACAATTTATTTTGTAGATGATGTTCAGTTTCTTTTCTTTTGTCATTTCATCCTTCAGTCTGCATTAAATTGATTGTATTGATTTTTTATTGATTTATGTGCAATACCAAATTTTAAAGGTTTTCAACAGTTTCATTGTCGTTTCTGATATACCTTTTGTGTATAGTATGGTGTAGGTTACTTATATCCATACAAGTAGTATATAATGGTGGTTTGATATTTTGCAAATTAACGACTTACTATATGATTCTCAGATTTTATTAAGATACTCTGTAATTTCATGTCAAATACATTCAATTGTCATTGAGATTAAATGGTGGTTGAAGGTAGTCGACAGGAAACCCTGGACCTGGGTGTCATGCTACTTAGCACTCGTCAGCAAGGTGTACCTGTAATCTTGGGGGAACAGGCGCTCCCTGGCGGATTCGATTCCGTGTCACCCAGCTTCACAGTCAGAGACGGTACCACTGAGTTATCCGGGCCGCGAATGACCTCCTGTATGACTGAGATGTAGTCACAATTGATTGGTCACTGGGTGATGATCAATATCATGTGTGTCAAGTCCGCCAGGGAGCACCAGTTCCCTTAAGACTACAGGTACACCTTGCTGACGAGTGCCAAGTAGCACGAAACCCAGGTCCAAGGTTTCCTGTCGACTACCTCCAACCATCATCTAATCTCAATATATAGTGCACGCAATGTCGAGTCACCTAGACTGGTGGCCACATTACAACATGGTCGATAGCATTCGATCTGCACTAAATAACGACTTGACACACATGACATTGATCACCACTCAGTGATCAATCAATTGTGACATTCGATTATCTCCATTCGTATTCTTATTCACTACAATAGTAATCCTTTGAATAATAAATTATTAAATAAAATAAACTTACAACAAAATTAACCAGATTTAAATGTTTTCTGATCTGTTATATCAGTTATTGATTTATTATGATGATGATCATTAATCGGTGGTAGAATCATTGAACTAGAATAAGGTCTTGATTGTGTTGTTTCTGTGGTTACTGTTGTCGTCATAATTGTTGTTATTGGCGGTGGTGGTGGTGGTGGTGGTGGTGGTGGTGGTGAAGATGATGATGATGATTTTGTTTGTATAGAATAAGCTGCTGATTGTAATTCTTTCAATAAATCATTCGTATTATTATTATTATAACTTTGAATAGATTGATCTAATTTCATTTGTAATGTATTAATGAATAATTGTTGAGCTTTTAATATACGTTTTGCTTGTTCATAATCCGATTCAATTAAAGTAGAATTAGAATGAGATTTATTTAATTGTATTAATAATTGTTTAGTTTTATTACCATCTTTACGATTGAAACCAAGTAAAGCTTCTAAATCATTAATATGATTACGGGATAATTTAAGTTCAGTACGTAAATTATCAATTTCTTGAATTAAAGTAACATTTTCCTTAGTTACATAGATCATATCAAAACAGGTAGAAGAAGAAGAAGAAAGAAAAAAGAAAGAAAATTTACTTTAAACATATGAATTTATAGGAAAAAGATGGTTATATAAGAATAAGATTTGTGATTAAATGGAATAAGTACTAATCATCACTTGATCTACTCACTCACTCACTCACTCACTCACTCACTCACTCACTCACTCACTCACTCACTCACTCACTCACTCACTCACTCACTCACTCACTCACTCACTCACTCACTCACTCACTCACTCACTCACTCACTCACTCACTCACTCACTCACTCACTCACTCACTCACTCACTCACCCACTCACTTACTTACTTACTTACTTACTTACTTACTTACTTACTTACTTACTTACTTACTTACTTACTTACTTACTTACTTACTTACTTACTTACTTACTTACTTACTTACTTACTTACTTACTTACTTACTTACTTACTTACTTACTTACTTACTTACGCTTGTTACTTCTAATGGAGCGTTGGCCGCTGACCAGTATTCTCCAGCCTACTCTGTCACGGGCCTTCCTAGTTAGTTCTATTCAATTGCTTTTAATTCTTCTTATGTATGTCTTCATTCCTCGGCGTAGTGTGTACTTTGGTTTTCCGCTTCTCCTTTCACATTGTGGATTCCATATGAAGGCTTGCCTTGTGATGCAGTTGAGTACTTTCCTCAATGTGTGTTTTATCCGCTTCCAGAGCTTCTTCCGAATTTCTTCCTCCGCTCGGATCTGGTTTGTTCTCTCTCACAGTAAGTTGTGGCTGGTAATGTCTGACCAATGGATCTAAAGTATTTTCTGTAAACAGCTGTTAATAAACACTTGTATCTTTTGGATGATGGCTTTCGTAGTTCTCCAAGTTTCCACTCCATACAGTAGAACTCTCTTGACATTTGTATTGAAAATTCTGACCTTGGTGTTGGTTGACAGTTGTTTTGAGTCCCAGATGTTCTTCAGTTGTAGATATGCTGCTCTTGTTTTGCCGATTCATGCCTACACACCTGCATCAGATCCACCGTGTTTATCAATGATGCTGCCCAAATATGTAAAGGTTTTTCTATACTCCAAATCTTCTCCATCAAGTGTGATTGGATTGATGCATGCTGTGTTGTATGGAGGAATCTCGCTTTTCCCTTTGTGTAAGTAAAGACCTACTGCTGATGCATTTGTTGTTGCGTGTGTGATAGAAGGGCCAGATCATCTGCGAAGTCTAGATCATCCGGCTACATCTTAGCTGTCCACCGTATCCCATGCTCCCACAAATATTGATGTCTTCATGATACAGTCGATCACCAGGAGAAAGACAAGGGGTGAGAGTAAGCAACCTTGGTCTAGCTGACAATCAATAACCAAGGAATGTATACAGTCTTCTGGGGGGGGGGAGGTGAAACGTTGTTCGGCATCAACTGATTCAATTAATATTAGGCAAATCTTATTAATTGGGCATGAATTGATGTCATCAGCTGTTGTAAAACAAAAATCAACAAACTAATGTTCTATTCTGATCTAGATCATCTAAATACTACACTCATAACTTCAAATAAGACTGAGTCAAAGATGTTCAGTTTTCTTATATTGAATGTTGATTAGAGTATTGTTTATGTGTTTTACACCAAAATAAAACAACCCAGTTATTCTCTATCTACTTGATCTGTAATTCAAAATATAAAAATGAATGCATTTATAGAAACAAATCAATACATGACTGCTTACTTGCATAATACGAACATAATCTGATCGATGCACTTCACTGTCTCGTGCCAACTTCTTTCTTAATCCAGCAACTGATCTTTCAAGATGTTCTCGTTGTCTGAAGAATTCTTTTTGAATATCAGCATCAGCTGTAGCATCTACAGCCTATTAAAAATGGTGAAATAATATCTAATTATGTAATATATCCAATTTGATAAGTCATTTGTCAAGTCTATTTCTTAGAACGTTTTGTTAGAGAACAAAGTAAAATCAAGCAGGTGAGTGAAAAAGATAAAAGGAAGAGAAAGGAACAAATTTATTAGTGAAGAGAAGATCGTTAAGTTGCCACATCATCTGTCATTAATATATTTCTTCTCTGACCGAATATTTTTGTGTAATCACTCACACTACTTACTATTATTCAGTAGTTCAAATGGTTTTCATGATGTGACTCCATGATCATCCAGTTATGCGTTAGCATCACGCTTCATCTACTTCCTAACTTCAATTATGAATAAACGTGGTTGATTAGAAATAACCTCAGTTTAATTAAGTACATCATATTATATCGAATACTATATAGGAGCATTGTGAAATCACGTAGAAGACTTGCAGCTAAAGTAGATGCATTTTAATGAGATTATACTGTCGGACCCTAAACCTCACCGTCTAGAATTACAGTCAAAGCATCTCACTCAAACTAACTACCTTAGAGAGTATGGATGGACGAGAAAGTTTAGGGAGCTGGCTGTTTGTCACCAACGTTTACCTGATATTATGATTCTAACTGAGTAACAAAGTTCAACCATACTGAACAAAGTAGATAAATGATAAATAAAGTTGGAAATTTGAGCCATTTTATATCGATTCAGGGTTCTAAAAAGTTAATGCATACTGTGAGATCTATAATTTCTGAGTTTCATACCGTAAGGGAATATAGGTGATCATTACTCTAGCGTTTTTAATTACTCCAAGATATTCACCCTTATCAGAATGGGTTTTGTGGAGATTTTAGAAATTTCACAGATTGAAATCATGAGTCAGTTGAAGCTAGACCACCATTGAAAACCTGGAAGCACTGGACGGCCGTTTCGTCCTAGTACGGGACTCAGTAGTGCGCATCCACGACCCCGCACCACGCAGGGCTCGAACCCAGGACCTACTGGCTTCACGCGCGAGCACTTAACCACCAGACCACTGAGCCGGCATCCAACGGTGTGAATGTCTAACTTCAACCAATCCACGAAGTTGCGCCACCGTACACCATTGTCTTCAGTGAGTTCCTATCTCACAAAAGACCTGGTTGAACTCCACTGGTAACGGCTTCTCACTAGAACTTCAGGAGTTTTTCCTAAAGTCAGTCACTTGTGAGCAGTTGATTATTATCAGAATGGGTTTTGTGGAGATTTTAGAAATTTCACAGATTGTTATCAGGTCGTAATGAAAACTGATAGTCATTAAAACATACAGTTCCATTACCCTCAACTCAGTAACTCAATCACTCTATTCTGTACCTTTGTATCCAGAAGTAACAGGATGTGATCTAGTCTTTCGAGTGATTTTAAAGTTCAATTAGAAGAAGGTGTTTCCGGTACACTGATAATGTTCTTATAATAAATCTGATAGATCAGTGCTTTCTACTCTGCATGACTCACCTCTGTATAGTATTGCCAGTGAGTATGAAAAAGGACTCTAGAACAACAGATTTTCTAAACTGGTTGGTGCTTTAGTAAATTTTTACCACAAACTGAGAAAATAAGTAGAACAATGGAAAAAACTAATAATTGCCTAGCAGTTCCATATTAGTTTAGAAGTATACAATAGTATGGATCCACAATCTCTCCAGAGATCGAACCAAAGACTCTATATGATCTGTCTCCTAGAACAAGAATTTTCTACTCCCATGTCAGTTTCTCCATGACCACAAACTGAAATTGTGCGATGATAACCGTATCAACTATCGCTTCTTCAAATGCCAAAATTCACAACCCCTTATTTGAATGTCAGTAATCTACCTTAAAGTTAATCACTAATAAGAACATGACAATTGTTTAGCTCTATAGCCTGTGAAGATTAGTTATATTTGAAATGGTTTCATGGATTTCCCAGTTTTCCGCGATGAAATTCATCTCGAAATTTTATTAATCACTACAAACTATTTAACCAAACAGAAAACGTTTAGTTAAGGATAGTATTTATCACAGATTAATATCAAATGAGATGCAATCGGAGACTGTTCAACACTGAACAACAGTTTCGTCCTAGTATGGGACACTTCAGCAGTGAGTTGTAAAGTTCAAACACCTCGGAAGAAAGATATCTGTCATCATTAGCTTTGAATGATCGTCATGCCATATCGTAAATCGATTAAAGTTAAAATTGTCTACCGACAATTCACTCCAATGATTCCAATGGTTAGGCGTCCATAATGATAACTACAGGTCCTGGGTTCAAACATTGATGGGGTCATAATTGTGAACTTCTGAGCTGTTCCATAATATAATGAAATAGTTATCCAGTGCTTAGTGATTTCCAATGACAGCTCAATTGAGAACAATCTATGACGAAGGTAGCCTACAAATAACGAATTTAGTTGATTGAAATTTAAGGTAATGTATGGCAATCGTATGAACGACCGTAAAATTATTGTTAAACTATGTATATTTATATTATCCACAAAAAGAGTAACACCAAATAAAAACTGACATTGAATCATAGAGAAGATAATGGAGACAACAAAATCTTAAATGAAAAATAGAATCCCTGTAAGTTAACTATTTTCAGTGTAGAACATCGGATGCTCCTAAAGCCAATCAAAGGTGGATCAATATCCTTCTTAGATTACCTCCAAGTGTATTTACGTGTAACTATGGAAGCAAGTACATAGGAAGGCCTGAAAGAAGGGTATCTACAATGTTGTGTATAGAAATAAGCGAATCATTCAAAAACGCATTAACTAGATATTTGATAGATAGAGGAGATAAAATAGACAGCATTAAAAGTATTTAAAATAATTGACAAGTGGTAAATACCAGTTTTACTCGTCCTTGTACAATCAATTGCCATCAAGCGCTTTCAAATTAACCTCTGTAGACCGGAAATGTGGTAAGCCTCACAGTGTTATTATGGAGATTGTAGTGATTTTAATAGTTGAATTCATGAGTCGAATTAAGCTAGATCACCATTGAAAATATGGATGCACTGGACGTCCGTTTCGTCCTAGTATAGGACTGTCAAAGAGTCCCACAATAGGATGAAACACACGTTCAGTTCATTTCAGGTTTTTAGTGGTGTTCTAGCTTAGATCGACTCGTGAATTCCACTGTGAAAATGATGTAAATTATAGATAGATGGTAACAGAAGAAATACAGGACATCAGAAGTATTTAAAGGTTGGTTAATAAAAAAACGTTTACAATATCTCAGTAATGCACATTTATCACCTGATACAAGATAGAACCTAACAACTTTCGTTTATTGCCCCCAAATGACCTTGTAGGGCCAAGGGTGAGGAGAGTTTGCCTTTACGCTCCAAATGCTCACACATAGCCAAGCGTATACAGTCACTGCCAGAGAAGTCCTACTTGATTGCCTTCTCGTGAAGGGAGTGTTGTTTATGAAATTGGGGGGATGAAAAGCAAATGGAAAGCGCCTTAACTGGGTTGGTGGACACGGAGGATTCACCTAGGGGAGTTGGAAAACCCTCAATCCAAACCAGTGGTGCACGTGGGCTCCAGGATCCTGGAGGAACAAACGGAGTATGAATCAATCGTTGATCATCGACCATGTTGGAACTGCATCTCTTAACATTGCTCCACTGCCTTGTGAATCAAACCTCTAGGTCGAAGGCTCAGAGAGTGGCCTGGATTGGTCTAAGAACTCGAGCAGTATCACAGCCCACACACAAGTCAAACGACTTGTGTGGTGTACATGTATTCGTTGCCCCTTCGTACCAACATTTATGTGTTCGAATAAATAAATAAATAAATAAATATAAACTCCACCTTCTTCATATATTGTGAAGGGTGTAAGTTGACCAGTTTTAAAAATGTGAATCAATACAGTGATTCAAAGGTATCGTAAGATCTAAATGTTTTATACAAGATAGAGTAAACGGATATACGCATACATATACATCACTAGAAAGTTACAAACTATAATGGAACACTCATCCAGTCCTGTTTTGATATTTAACAGTTTCTCCACAAAACCCATTCTGAAGTTTTTTTAACTTATCTAAGTTTCATAAATCATGTAAGGGGAAAATATGTTCACAGTTGTAACAATAACAACAACAACAAGACAACTGAAAGACAACACTTATCTCTTGAAAAGAAAGTATACACATGCAAATATCTTATCTTAGTCACTTACTGCTGGTAGTTGAATATTCTAGATTTAAAAAAGAGTGTTCTATGATTATTTATTTTATCAACAAATAAGATTAAAAACAAGAATAGATGATAATTTGTAAGCAATGGTGGATAGTGGTTAGCAGTGGAAACCAGGACGCGCGTTTCGTCCTATTTGGAACTCATCAGCTGGATGTACCTGCATCAGAGTTGATTTTCACTCTGGGACTCGAACCCAGTACCATTGACTTTAAACGCCATCTCGTCATCCACCCAGCTACTTAGTCCTGACAGCCACTTGCTTGTGCTATGGGGTGAATTTAAATTCACTTGGTATTGTTTGGCTTGTATCTTCCCATTGAGGTTTAAGACTGCAGTTGATCAGTCTGTTATTGGCATATATGCATACTGGAGGCATACGCACGGTATGCACATATGCCAATAACAGACTGATCAATTGCAAACTTAAACCTCAGTGGGAAGATACAAGCCAAACAATATCACGTGAATATAAAAAGGATAATTGTTTTTGTCCTTTTAACGTGATACGAAAGACATCATAATGTTTAATCAGTTAACGTAATCACTATGTTTGAAAACAACATTGATCAGCTGTAACGGATCAAATTATTTAACATATTTATTCTCATCAAGAAGGCACAGGTATTTATAAATAGCTGTCTGTTAGGATAGTCGGAAAAATATAACAATAATTATCGTGTTAAGTCTATGGTGGCCTTGGACCTTAAATGTACATTTCCTATTGGTCAATGTTTATTTCACTTGTTAAATATTGTGTAAATGTTGTTCTCTATTTTATGGTACGATGTGGTTTGTTTGCTTGGTATATAAATAGAGTATGTTTGAAATACAATGATTCATAACTCAGAGGCTTTGACTTGTGTTCTTGACTCAACTGGCTAGGACAGACAGCGAAGCAGGGCTAATCAGGGCACTAGGTCATCCACTACGTGTTTACGTGTCACTGTCACAGAAGCGATCGATAAATACGCTGCTTATCAAAACCTGCAATTCACACCCGTTACAACAATTGGCGACGGGGATGGGATTCGAATCCACGCGGGGAAACCCCAATGGATTAGCAATCCAACACTGTCTACACAAGATACTCAATGTCCGCTGATCAGATACCATCAGCAACAGCCTTCTCTGGGAGAGAACAAACCAGCTTCCAGTTGAAGAGGAAATTAGCAAAAGACGTAGGAAGTGGATAGGACATACATTTAGTAAATCATCAAACTGAATCACGAAGCAAGCGTCAACTTGGAATCCTGAAGGGAAGCGGAAAAGCGGAAAGCCAAAGAACACATTACGTCGGAAAATAGAATCAGACACGAAAAGGATGACTAACAAGTGGAAAGAGCTGGAAAGGATTGCCCAGAACAGGGTTGAATGGAGAATGCTGGTGAGCGGCCTATGCTACTTCACGAGGAGTAATAGGCGTAAGTAAGTAGTAAGTAAGTGTATAATGGTTTATTCAGAGAACATATCAGATAGATCAGTTGATCAACTAATTAAGTTGTTGAAAAATTAAGGAAATAATGGAATAACAACTGAAACAACTAATCGGAAGTACATATCACTTCTTTACTTAAGTGTTATACGTTTTGTCTAGACTGAAGGGATCAGGGTCGTTTATAGTGATAAGAAATTGAAGAGACTAGCTCTTTTTTTAAGAGGAACAAAACTTTCAGTAGCATCTATTAGAAATGGTAATATAGTATAATCACAGGACAACCATTGACTTCTTGTATTGACGGGAAAATATTGATCTGGCACAGTCAATTGGGTACTATTAAATACGATTTATCGTCTTGATGATTATTAATGATAAACCGAATTAAGGAAATAACTAGTACACACTATTCGGTGAGAATAATTAATGAACGATCTTGGAGCGACGCTAGACTGACCTCGAGAGTATCTACCTGATATTTAGGACCAAATGAGGGTTATAAATTAATGTGAGGAATTCAAATTATGATTTACAGTTGATAGTTAGGGTTAGGAATTAGATTTAGGGGTTTTTATCACGAACTGACATCATCTATAATGCTAAAACTCTATTTAGTCAAATGGGTGAATGAATTTCACGCCAAAATCTGAAACCTGTTATTCCAAATCTGATTGGTTCGTCTACAAATTATAGTCTTGTCCACTGTTCTACCAAAACACTTATGGTAATACTTGGATACATTGAACACCGTAACAACTGAAGCATTAAACTTTAGAGGAACTTCAAATATATTGTAGATAATAGAAAAGAATCATAAACAAATGTCCTACTGTACATAAGAAGTACCTTGAAGTGATTAAGCAGATTGATTCATCTAAAATATTGTCATGGAGATTTTATTTCATACTATTCTGTATATTTATTGAACCACCTAAATAGTATTCCTTTGTTAATGTCACAATCACACTCCAAGTTTATCAGATATATTAACTTGAATTCAAAGAGATGAACACCACATTCATTCTATCATTTTTGAACCTGTGAACGAAACATATCAACTCATTTTGTATTAATTATTTGAATCTTCCCATTGATGCTTAAGACTGCAATTGATCAGTCTCATAGGCATATATACATACTGTGTGTATTAGCTTGATATTGCTGTAAGACACAAGCATTCTAAGCAAAGATAGATGGTGGCTAGCAGTGGAATCTAGGATCCGCGTTCCGTCCTATTCGGGACTCGTCAGATGGATGTGCCTGCATCACAGAGTTGATTTTCACGACGGGTCTCAAATCTAGTATCGTTCGCTTCAAACTCCATTGCATTATCCACTTGGCCACTGAGTCCTGATAGCTGTCTGCTTGTGTAATGAGGTGAAATTTAAATTCACTTGGTACTGTTTACTTGAATCTTCCCATTGGTGTTTAGGACTGTTATTGATCAGTCTCTTATTAACAATATGCGCATACTGTGCGAACGGTACTGGGTTCAATCCCTGGAGTGTACATCAACTCTGGGATGCAGATGCATCGAGCTGACAAGCCTCAAATAAGTTGAAAGGAGCATCCTCGATTCCATTGCTAGCCACCATCCATCTTTGCCTAGAAACACATCCTAAATATTAAAACACATAACTAACTAACCATATGCCACATATGCCAATACCAGACTGATCAATTGCAGTCTTAAACCTCAATGGGCATATACAAGGAAAACAATACCAAGTAAATGACTAACCATATCTTCATGAATATGTTTTTTATATAATGCTAATATACCAGCTTTCAATTGTTTTGGTTCTTGAATTAATCCAACAACATTGAATAAATCTGTCTTTAATCGACGAACTATTGACTCAACATCTCTAGTTGATTGACGTTCAAGTTTTAATTCATTTTCAACTGATTTATATTTTTGTTTTAATTCAGTAATATTTATTTCAAGTTGATCATTTTGTTTGTGAAATCGTTGTAATTCAGCTTCCATCTATCAAACGAAACAAACATTTAATTCATTAACTAATTATATTACTTATTAAAAGAGTTAGTAGTTAAAAAGAAAATATGAAAATGTAACATCACTTACAAAGGAATATCGACATATTACCCTATTTACGTGTGGGATAAAAAAGATAATCAACAAAACTAAAAAGATTGATGAAGTTGTTGAAACCTCCGAAGACAAAATTCACAGATAGTTTCATTAGGATAGAATGATTTAATGTATGTGGAATAAATTAAACTGATCACTGGTATATATGAAGAATGGTCTGTGATAATGTAGTCCAGAACAGCAGAAAAATCACCGAGCTCAGACAATACTGTTATATTGCAAAGGGAATTAAGAATGGCAACTTCTTAAAACCATTTATGGACTAATACTATACATATACTTTCATCGCATAATTGTTATGTAACTAAACTATGCCTATTCATGTTCCGTCCATTATAAGCTATATTTTGACCTACGGACTATTATTATGCGAGTTACCGTTCTTGAGTTGTGCCCAATCTATTAATCACAATCTCCCACATTTACAGCCACTTTTGGCTAGATCTTGTACAAATGTTGTTCTCTATTTTATAGTACGATTTATTCTATTCGGTTTGAATATCCTGGGTATATCCAAGTATAAAGTATGGTAATTGATAACCAACTGATTTAAATGAGATGAAATCACATTTCATACGGTTGTAAACAATCATTAAGGCAGTGATCATCTTCCTTTTAAATTCTTTATTCATCGTGAAAATAATTAGAAAAATCAAGACATTTTTAATGACACTTATTTGACCATACCTTGGTAACATTAGAGACAGGCTTTGAGCATGTACTAACCTTGAATAACTCAGGGTTACCTGATTCAGTGATAAGTTGACTTGGTTATTATTGGCTAGATGATATTTTCATCAGTCAGATTATTGTCGTTCTTAGTAGTGGGTTGTGGAGAATATTAAGTTTTTGATTAAGATCATGAACTGATTGATGTTAGACAACCATTGAAAATCTGAGTACAATGAACGGCCGTTTCGTCCTATTGTGGTTCTAATGGCCTTGATCAGATCATCAGACTGATACAAAGAAATGGGTGTTATATATAATATGAGAATATGTCAATTAATTTGTTTTATGATCGAGTGAACTTGAGTCATTGATTGATTTGATACATTCTAATTTATTTAGTTAGTTAGTTGTCAATCATAAGTATATGATCATATTGATGGGAAGACCTCAAAAAGTTCCCAAACGGACTCTGAAAAATGCTAGAAAATATTTTATCCAATCAGTATTAGATAGAAGTTTCTCAGAAACATCTAGAAAACTCAAAGGTCATCTAAAATGCTATAAATATCTTCAATTTTCTGTACATCAATTAAACTTAAAGTAAAATATCTTTTCTATAATACGTAACTTTTCTTTCATGTTCAATTTGTTGTGTAGATTTAATCTAAGATAGAGGAGGAGGAAGAGGAGGAGGACGGGGTTATCAGAACTTTAGAGTGAAGTGTTTTCATCCATATTCCAAGCCTTTTCTCTCATCAGTTTAGATGCTGTGGAGATTGTTAAGTTTTTGATTGAAATCATGAGTCAATTGAAAGCCATACTACCATGTAAAACCTGGAGGCACTGGAAGGACGTTTCGTCCTAGTATGGGACTCCTCAGTGCACAGTGCGCATCCACGACTCCGCACCCCACGAGATTCGAACCCAGGACCTATCAGTCTCGCGTTAAGCGCTTAACCAACTAGAACACTGAGCCGTCATCCAATGGTCGTAATGTCTAACCTCAACCAATCCACGAAATTGAGCGACCATCTTCCGTTGTACCAAGGTAGACACCTGTTTCTACCCGACACGGATTAGCTCCACTGGTCACGGCTTCTCACTAGAACTCCAAGAATTTTCTCACGAAGCTATTCACCAGTGAGCACATGGTAATTATCAATTTAGGTGCTGTGGAGATTGTTAACTTTTTGATTTAAATCATGAGTCAATTGAAACTAGACCACCATGGAAAACCTGGAAGCACTGGAACCACTCTCATATTCAAGTTGCTGTATAGATTTAACTTGGAATGGAGGAGGGGGGCGACTTATCAGAGTAGCTTAGGCAACCAAAATAAAGGAAAAAAACTGGGTTTTTTTTGTTTGTTTACTTACATCTTGTATTTGTTCTTTATAAGTTTTTATATCATTTTCTCTTGGTTCAATTTGTTTTTTTAATTCATTAATTTTATAATCTAAAACATATTTGAATTTTTCTAATTCTTGATTCTTTTTCTTTAAATCCAAGATTCGTTTTTCCTAAGAACAAAACAAAGAAGATAAAAAATTTCATTGAAAACTAAGGAATTAAAATGATGAAATGTGCATTAAACTAGATTCCATTGTTAGTCACTATTCATCTTTGCTTATAATACTTGTGACTTAAGGCTATAGATCAAGTCAATCTATATATGTCAATAAGAGACTGATCAATTACAGTTTTAAATAACAATGGGAATATATAAGTAAATCAATAGCAATTGAATTTAAACTTCACCCTAATGCTCAAGCAGGCGGCTATCAAGAGTTCGTCAGTCAGTCAGTAACGACATAGAACTTCGTACGTATGTACATCAGTTCGAGTTGCCAAACCACATTTGCACAGAGATACATTTGTCCATTAAAATCCCGTGGTGGTAGAGGTAGTAAGAGTATAAGCAGTAATCGGAAACATTAGGGTTTGAAGATGTTATTTATGGAGTATAATACAGTGAAATAAATTTGGAAAAAGGGAAAGAAAAGGGACATAAAGAATACAGAAGATTAGAATTTGGGAGAACACAAAGAGTGGATGCACCTGCGCCATTGCAAACGATTTTGAGCCATGTCATTCAAGGTCTCAAACCATCGGTTGCTATCATCTCGCGGTCCCCAACCAGGTAGTCTACACCTACCAACATGACTCAATCTACTTGTCGGTGACTTCATGGACATGTGTCATGTTTTGGTCTGGCCGCCCCTAGCTTTCTTCCAACCTACTCCTATACCATTGAGCATCGCACGTTGAGGCAGTCGATGGTCGGGCATACGTAACACGTGTCCCAGCCATCTCAACTGACAAAGTTTCACTACTCCATCAATTGATTTGCCATCCTTACCTAGTACTCGTTTCCTAACAACTGCATCACTTACTCGATGGTCCCAGGATATACGAGCAATACTTCGAAGACTCCTATGATCAAATACTAGTAGCCTACGAATATCTTCTACTCTTACCGGCCATGTTTCACTTCCATAAAGTAGGACGGAATGAACTGCTGCACAGTAAACACGTCCTTTGGTTGATAGACGGATATCTCGCCTACGCCATAAATGACGCAAGTTAGCAAAAGCTAGTCGAGCCTTCTGTATCCGTGCTGAGATTTCGTCACACACCAGACGACAAGGGCTGATGAGACTCCCAAGATAAGTGAAGCAGTCGACACGCTCAACTACTTCACTCTCTATCATTAGTTCAGATGTCAATGCAACCCAATCCTGAAGCAACATTTTACATTTCGAGCGGGAGAATCGCATCCCGGTAGAAGTTCAACCCCTGGAAATTTAGATGAGGAAAGTGTCATCTCTAAAAGCACGTCAACGGTAAAGTTAAACAAGAATGGAGACAGTGGACAGCCCTGACGAACACTACTTGAGGTAATCAATTCTGGTGATAGTTCGCCATAAGCTCTCACTCTACCAGTTGTGTTCGAGTAGAGAGCCTTTATAAGGTTAATGTACTTCATTGGTACTCCTTTCAGTGACAAACACTGCCATAGTACCTCACGATCAACAGAGTCGAATGCTGCCTTAAGGTTGAGGAATACTACGATTGTGGGGCGTCTGAATGTGTGTCTGTGTTCTAGAACCTGACATAGTGTGAATATCTGGTCTATACAACCACGTCCAGGAGTTCGTAGCTAAGTGGATAATGTGATGACGTTTGAAGCGAACGGTACTGGGTTTTAGTCCTTGAGTGAACATCAACTCTGTGATGTAGGTACATCCATCTGACGAGTCCCGAATAGGGTGAAATGTGAGCCCTGAAGTCCATTACTAGACACTATCCATCTTCATTAAAAATGATTAAATGATTTGTGAATTGTATATATTATTAAAAATAATTTACAGTTAGTGTGGTATGTGTACTACTGACGTTGATGAAATATCTGGTAGCAGAACGTTACGAATATCAAAGAGGAGAGAACAAGAAGAAAGAACGATTGATGTGGAAATGAAGGAACAATGAAATATGAGACGATTGATTGATATTTAGCAAAAGAAACAATTAAGTTTGAAACAATTGTAAATGTAAATGTCAAGTATTGCTCTGTAGATTGTGCGCTTTTTCCTATTTACAACTTATTAAGTGAATTTATCTACACTTCAATGTTATTGTTTATACCAAAATATAAGACAGAAACTTGTCTCCACAAAAGCTAACTAAGTATTAATCAGACTACTGAATTCTGATAGTCATAAATATAATTAAGCAACTACAATATTTATTGCCATCAATAGGATATGTTGGTGTTACAATGCTCAGTTTTTCTGTGTTTACATGAATGGGACGTTAATTTACCTTAGACGAATATCTACATTAGATACCTTCCTAGTGTCTATATTCTACAGGAATTAAACGCAACTCAGATCAAGAACACATGATTAGCTTGACTGTAACGTAAGTATATTTCCATGACAAAAATGTCAGTTTTGTGTCCCATTTTAATTATATGTTTCGCTATCGATGAACCTGGTTTTCTACCTCCCACATTGATTTTGAAGCCATCTAGGCACATGTTCATTGATCCTTGACTGCAATGTTCGATTACTCCTCCCTATGTATGTGTGTCCACACAAACATGTAAATTGGTAAATACAATGGGATGTGACGTAATCATTAGCGCATTGTTTGGGTTTATTAGGAATCATGGCCTTAGACTTTTCAATCACAACCAACTGAGTAGCATAATAGGTATTCTCGATGTCTGCTTTCAATCTCTGTCTTAAAACTATGCTGTTGGATTCGCCTCTATGTGGTAAATTGATATAAACTATTTTCTCTGGCACTGAATAAATTAGAGGTCTTGGTATTAATTGACTTTTGCACCTGTTAATAAACTTTAACGGATAGCCATTTGTTATTAATGTGTCAGTCAGTATCTTTTCATCTTTTTCCAACGTGTCAGAAGTACAAATTCTTTGAGTCCTCTTAAAGAGACACTTAACCAGGCCTCGCTTGTATTGCAATGGAAATCTAAGTATTGTCCCATCCAGGTTGGTTTTCTTATACACTGACCGTCTAATATAAGGATTTTGATGTTTACTGATTATTCGGTAAACTCAATGATGTTCAAGATGATATTATGATGACATATGAATCAGAAAGTAATGGCCAATTGGCCTTTTTAGACATACTTCTAATTCGAAGGGATGACGGCACTGTTAGAAGCCTTGGCTATTCGTAAATTTAACCCCCCCTACTTAGGTGTACAAAAACAATTTGTCGTAACCTTGAATTTACCTTGATAATCCTTAAGTCATTCTATGGTCTAGGACAACGCGACAATTTCTTATTCTTTCTCTCCCCATTTGTTACTATTTTTACTTGGACTTTCATTTAATTGACCTTTATTAATTTTCTTATAAAAAATGCCCTGACAAGTATATGTATGACCAGATTGTTCGAAATGTATAGAGCAAATACATCACATTTTCATCAGATCACCTCCATCTTCTCATTGTTCTACTGAAATTTATAAAGGGGACTAATTGCTTTATATCTATATATATATATATATATATATATATATATATATATATATATATATATAACTAATCAAACAACCAATCATGATCATTCTCGTCCACATATCACATCACATATATAATTCATCCAACATATATGTCAGACTATCTATATATAGAACAACATATATAAGCGAACAATATTGTTTTCGATTAGATCGTCATCAGGCTTTACTCTAATATACATGTAATATTTATATGCATATATGAAATTATTAAACCAATCAAGGTAGTTTATAAGTCAATGATAACCATGGAAAAGATTACATAATAAGTAAAATGTGAAAAGTACAAATTGATGGTGTGACAACAGGTGCATTAGTTTTTGATAAGCAATAATACTAAAGGTTCAAATCAATATTACATAATCTGAAATAGGTCAATCATTAGAAAAATATAGAAACTGAGATAACAATTATAAAATTTCAATGGTTAAGATCATGAGTCAATTGAAGCTAGACCACCATGGAAAACCTGGAAGCACTGGACGGCCGTTTCGTCCTATTGTGGGACTCCTCAGCGGTGCGCATCCACGACCTCGCCCCCTGCAAGATTCGAACCCAGGACCTACTGGTTTCGCGCCCGAGCACTTAACCAACTGACTCATGATCTTAACCATTGAAATTACTACAATCTCCACAAAAACCCATCTGATATTAATTATAAAATTATAAGATGACGTAATAAGAAATGTTCAGATAATTGGACCATGAAACGTATAGTTGAGAGAAAATAAAGTGGTAGGAGGGTGTGAAGAAAAATAATAAACAAAGATAATAAATAAATAAATAAATTCATTTATTACTTAAGGCCAAGGGAGAGATAAGGGAGTTACGAATTTCTTTTGGACACAAAGACTTGGCTTGTTGGCTCGGATTCCTATAGCTTCTGCTATGTGTAAGAGACGAGATCGAACACCATAAGGAAAACTAGTGGGAATCCGATAAATAACTTTGAACGACTTGTTTCTGTCCCCTATATGACCGCTATCGATCAAGTGTAATAGAACCGAGCTGCGTATTGTTTTGACATAACCTTTTCCTAACCACGAAGGGAGGTCTAACTAAGTCTAACTAATCAAACAACCAATCATGATCATTCGCGCCCACATATCATATACACACATACATATATATATAATTCATTTAACATACCTGTCACACTATCTATATATAGTCTAACTAATCAAACAACCAATCATGATCATTTGCGCCCACATACACACGCACAGACACCCCCATACACACTTAAATGATTATAGACTTACTTTATCTTGTATTGTATCATCCCTTTCTTGTAATTCTTTTCTTAAATTATATAAATCTTTATTTAAATTATCAATTATATTATTTAATTTTTTAATTTCTATATTATAATTTTTAATATTTAAATTTGATTCTTGAATTATATTTTGTAAATTTAATAAATTTTTTTTAATTAAATTTATATCATTTTTTAATTTTTTATTTAAATTTAATTCATTCAATAATAAATTTTTATAATAAGATTTTATTTCTAAAATTTCTTGATCATTATTATAATCAATTAATTGTTTCATTAATTCATATTGATTTAAATTTAAATTTAATTGATTCATTAATTCATTGATTTTTGTATTTTTTTCATTAATTTTTAATTCATAATTATTAATTGTATTTGTTAATAATTGTTCATGATTTAATTGTTGATTATTTAATTGTTTTTCATAATTTAATTCATTTAATTCTTTTAATTGAGATAATTCATTATATTTATGATATTCATTAATTAATTTTTGATTAGATATTGATTCAATATGTTGTAATTGTTCATTATGTTTATTTAATAATTCATGATATTGATTTTCATGATAATTATCATTATGTTCTTTATCTAATTTTAATAATTGATTTTTAGTTTTTAATGTTTCCATTTCTTGTATAAATTTTTCAGTTAATTCTTTGATACGTTCATTATAATTCATATCTTTTAAACGTAATTGATAATCATTTTCTAATTTTAATTCATCTATACGAGTTTTTAATTCAATGATCATTGAATTCTATAAATAAGAAAGTAGAATAGAAATTATGATGATTAAAAGAAAAGGAATATCAGTATAGGGGTTGTGGAGATTGTTAAGTTTTTGATTGACATCATAAACCGATTAATGTCCGTGTCGGATAGAAATAGGTGTCTATCTTAATACAATGGAAGATGGTTGCGCAACT
Source organism: Schistosoma bovis (assembly GCA_944470425.2). NCBI lineage: Eukaryota > Metazoa > Platyhelminthes > Trematoda > Strigeidida > Schistosomatidae > Schistosoma > Schistosoma bovis. The sequence goes on from OX103956.1 coordinate 2,254,405, forward strand.
TCGTGGATTAGTTGAAGTTAGACATTAACACTGTTGGATGCCGACTCAGTAGTGTAGAGATTAAGCGCTCACGTTCGAGACTTATAGCTCCTGAGTTGGAATCTCGCGGGATGCGGGATCGTGGATGCGCACTGCGCACTGAGGAGTCCCATACTAAGATGAAACGATCGTTCAGGTGCTTTCAGGTTTTCCATGGTGGTGGTCTAACTTCAATTGATTCATGATATTTTCAATCAGTGAAATTTCTAAAATCTCACACAAAACCCCCTATGATCATTATTATTATTATCAAGAATTTTTCAGTGAGGGCTCAACCATCCACAACCTTTCGTTGTGAAGAATCATGAATCAGTTGAGATTAGACATTAACACTATTTGATGTCGACTCAGTGGTCTACAGGTTAAGTGTTCATGCGCGAGACTGAATGTTTTAAGTTCGAGTCCTGTTCACGACATTGTGAATGCGTACTGCAGAGAGGTCCTGTACTAGGACATAGATAATGGTACAAGGAGGCACCAAATACATATGCGCCACACAGATCGAATAAGATCTGTGTGAGGGCTGTGATACTGCCCGGGTGCCCAAACCGAAGCAGGTGGTTTTCTTAAAGGGTCACACCCGGAGCCTTTGATCTGAAGGTCCGATCCACAAGGCAGTGGAGCAACGTAAGGTGATGCAGTCTCATGGTAGCCGACGACCAACGATCAATTCATACACCATTTGTTCGTTCAAGATACTGAAGCCCATGTGCACCATTGGTTTGAAATCAGAGTTTTCCAACTCCCCTAGGTGGACTCTCCATGTCTACCAACCCGGTTAAAGCACCGGACATTCGCTTTTCGTCCTTCCAATTCGTAAACAACATTAATGCTACGAGAAGGTAGTAAGTAGGACTTTCTTGGCGGAGGCTATATACGCATTGCCATGTGAGAACAATTGGGAAGGGTGGGCGGACTCTCCCCACTCTCGGCCGTACTAGGGCATTTGGGGGCCACGAAACGCCTAATTAGTACTTCTAGGTTTCCAATGGTGCTTTAGCTGTGATCAACTCATGAATTCAACTATTAATAGTTTGCAAAATAACATATTAGATAGTATGTTAGTCAACAGTAACATTTTTCATATCCATAAAAAGTCGTTTAAAGAGTTCAGGACAATACTCTATTGGTTGAATATGTTCAACATGGAGTTGCGTGCTGTATTTCCTCAAATAATAATTATTATTATTATAGCAAAAATGATCTAGTCAGTCACTCAATTAAAATCAGTATTACACTTCGAATGTATGTCTATCCGTCCAAAGCACCACATTTCACATCAGTGAAGAGAGAGGAGCTAACGCAATAAAATACAAAGGCGAAGAATCAGTATCTATTGCAATAGTAATCTGTGCAACTGTATAAGCTTAACTCCGCCCCCTCTGCCAATCCCAAGCCCGGATAAAGGAGGATGGTTGGGCATAGTGTTAGCGACCCCATTCCGTAGAAAACCAACTCGCTAAAACAACGCTAAGCAGAAAAAATAATTCAAACCATTTAAACTCTGTCCTGGGAGTCAGAATGTCTTCATTTAAAAGAGTTATGATGCCTCAAGTTACTGTCATAACCAAATTAGATTACTGCTTGATAGTTAGAGAATACATGAAATATAAACAAAAATGCTTTTACAGTTCTCCATAGTTCTTCGAATCTTCTTTCTTACATATTTAACTTTTATAATATCCTCTTTCGTTGTGTTTTGAAAGTGGAATTTCACTGTTAAAGTTTGGATAGTGAAAAGCCAACAACTTTATTAGTAGATTACAGTAAAGTTCAGATAAGTCAAATAGATACCAACCTATCACTGAAACATTTGATTTACAAAGCATTAATAATTTCATTTATCTGTTTATAGTACTATTGACCAGGGAATTTTAGTAGTTGACATTCGCCTGAATGACATATCGGCTATTCAGTTACAAGCTGAACTCAAGTGATACAAATTGCAAAGTTGTAATATGTAACTTGACATGTTAAGATCATCACTAGACCTAGACAGCACTTCCTCTCTCGACATATTAAGTACAATCTATTGGGTAGATGGATCAAAGAAGTAACAGATTTTGACTTACTTTCTCTTCTAAATCTGATTTAGTAATTAATATTTCTTCCATCCATAAATTTTCTTTATCAGTTTTACTTGAACGTGCTTCACGATCTTGTATTCTCCATATTATTATTGAACAATCATTAGAAACAGTTACTAAATATTCATCAAATGATGCCATTTTCATTTTTGTTATATTATCACAATGACCAATATAATCTTGCCATTCCGAATGGTCTGTAAGTGGCATTTGAAATGATCGAATTAAACCATTTTGACAACCACAAAATAACATACGACCAGAATGTGAAACAGCTACTGTTGTAAATAAATGATCAGTTGATTGTATTTCACGAATTATCTTTATTAAATAAAAGAAAACAGACAAGTCATAACAACTGAATCGAAATGTTATCTTACATCATCTTTTTTTTAGCAGTGAAGCATTATTTAGTTACCATATGCTGACTAGTGACTAGCTTTGTGAGGGAATTCTCGGAGTTCTAGTGAGAATCTGTGACCAGTGGAACTAATGCATGTCACGTAAAGACAGGTATTTACCTCAGTAAAATGGAAGATGGTCGCGCAATTTCTTGGATTGGTTGAGGTTAGACATTAACACCGTTAGATGCTGACTCAGAGGTCTAAAGGTTAGGCGTTCACGCGCAAGACTGTGGGTCATAGGTTCGGATCCCACGGGCGGGTCGTGGATGCGCACTGCTGATGAGCCCCACAATAGGATGAAGCGGCCGTTCAGTGCTTCCACGTTTCCAATGATAGTCTAACATCAATCGGTTCACGATCTCAATTTAAAACTTAATAATCTCTACAACCCCTATATCAATAATTAATTAGTTAGTTACTAAGGAGGGGGTATTTTCCTGTCCCTGATGTTAAGAACACCAAATGATCAGTCTCAGTATGAACATCAACACTGAAATGTAGATACGTTCAGTGAGGAGTATCAAACAGGATGAAAATTGAGTGATGGATTTTACTGTTATTCACTACTCGAATATTTAATGGATAAATGATGGTTTGAAATCCTTTAGTAATATACATATACACATGATCAATGGTCTAAGTATAATAATCTGATAATTATTTATTGAATATTTGAGAGTAGATTCCATGATCAACGTATTCAATCAGTTGGTTCTAATATTAAAGAATTTTTCTCCAACTCATGGTATCAAACAAATCGTATGTAGAGTTAAACTACTGAATTACAATTCAGTAGTCTAAACATCTCGTGTTCGGCATTACATCTCAAAATCATGATTAGAACACTTGATAGGTTTTGAATGAGCAAAAATCAGATAACATAGGGTAGTGGAAAACATCTATTCAACTCACTCTGATCCTCATTGATTTACTATCTGATGTCAGTTAATGAAGAAAGCTATTTTAAAGATATATTAGCCCAGGAAAATTCCATGTTTTCATCATGGGATGGAATGAGAAATATTTGTGTGTTTAATGAAATCTTATTTGAAGGCAGTATTTTTACTGTGGTGGTTACCTTCAATACTAAAAAACAATTATCATGACTTTGATACAGTGTGATTAGCAGATACAAATAGGGTTTTCCGTATCCTGTTCATATAATTTGTGAGAATTTAGTTACCTTATGATTAATCATGAATACAGATTACGAAGATCTAGTCGTGAAAGGATCGCTAGTAAGATCATTTTACCAGTCAGTCAATAAAGTTTTATATATCTAATCAATCAGTCGGTAAAAAACAACTCAGAAACTGACGCACACATGTACATCAGTTCAAGTTATTACACCACAATGAGATAAAATTATCAAGATGAATATCAAAGTAGTAGACGCGGTACTACTCTCAAGAATAGTAAAAAGGCATTACAAATAAAGAATATGATTCGAGAAGAATGAGAGAATTCATATAATAAAAGATATAAATTATCTTTGAAGCTCAGAATCCAAGGATAGACAAAAATTAAGTGCACTTACCCTATTGTGATTATATCTGAACTGTATTATTTATAATCTCTACCCATTTGTCAGTATGGTTGCGCAAATCTCAACAGGATAATCTGCATCTATCAACACAGCTTAGATCAGCTATCAATGATATTGTTGGCAGCCTTACATCTTCAATTTAGAATGACATTTTGTCCAAAGGTGAAATCGTACTGCTGACTGTACAGAGGTATAACGGCAGTAAGCTATTTCCTTCAGACAACTAGCATAACAGCGATGCTGCCTTCCCATAAGGGACGGGGTTATAAAAGGTCAACTTTCAAAATTCACATCTCGCCTTATCCGACGAGTTTCCGTCTCCGACGGTAAGGTTCCAATAATTACGGAGCTAACACAAAAATTGTTCACATAAAGATCGTGTATGACCCAGCCCAAGCAGTTGTCCCTTTGACACTGCGGTCAAGCTCTCAGGTCAACAAAACCAACTCTAACCCAATTTTCTTCTCATGTACCTCCAGAAGAACCCTTTGACAGTGTGAGCGACCGAGAAGTGATAACTGCCCTCATATCTCTAACAGTACTCAAGATCATTGACTGATTGATTGTTATATTTGTAATTAAAACGTTTATTCACATATAAAAATCTTACTTGTGAATCACTTATTTCTTTTAATGTCTTATCTGAACCAACAGCATAAACAGTTTTAGCATCTTGAGAAACAGCTACACTTGTATAACTACAAGATTTTAATACATTTTCATTCATTCGTGTACCTATAAATTAAGAGATAAACGTAAATCACTTTTGAGAATCTCAATCAGAATAAATGATTTGATAATAGAATTTATTCAACTTGAATTCACTTGGTGTTATTTGCTTGTATCTTCACATTATTGCATGAAAATCAACTATGGAATGCAAGTTAAACCCAGCTGACAAGTCATAAATAGGACGTAAAGCGCGTCCTGGATTCCACTGCTAGTCACTATTCATCTTTATTCAACTTGACTTTTTATAATCAATAATGAAGTATTTGTAAATATAATAGATGTTGAATGTCGATGTGATAGGTGATGGCTGTGGTTAATTTATATGAAAATATCGCAGTGTAAGTAAGAGTATTACTAGACTGTGGGTGAAGGAAAATAGTTCAAAACTTTGGAGACTATTTCTCGAGGAATCCATTTGTATATAGTCTACTTGTTAAACAGCTGATTCATTAAAGTTTTTGCTGATCTAAAGTGCGGCGTCTGAGTCATGATACTGATATGCACTATTCTTATACACACAAGCCCGGGTACTCGAGAGTAAAGGTTGAGTGAAGAAAACCGTTTGTTGGTGAAATTAAGCTTTCTAGTAGTTCAAGTCTGATTCCTTGCAAAATAAAGCTATTCCTTGGGTTCGTGTATTTATAATCTTGTCTGTTACTGATCGACCATCTGTATCATTTATATTATTCTAACTGTAAGCATCCAATTGACCTGATATTCACTATAACTTTCATTAATTATCTGTAAACCTGTTACTCACTTCTTATTACGAATGTTCTAGTTGTGTATCTAAGGAGATTTATTATTTATGATACGTTATGATCTTGAGCTTTAGGTCCAAAACTATACAAGGTACTTTAGTGGATTTTCTAGTATTCTGAAAAGTAGTTTAAGAAAGTGCAAATTTTCTTAGACAAACGATCATCAGAGCATGCAGTGTAAATTTCAGCAGACATTTAATTAGTAGGTGTAGTTGAAATTCAAAACAGGCAGTTGTCATGGATGCGTACTGTTGTTAAGAGTCAGATTATAAATAGATCAATAACCAGTGCTTATGGTATTTGATGGTTTATTCACTTATATTTTAACCTAACAATCCACAGAAAACACCAGATGAACGCTTTGTGTTAGTTGAAACTCACCAACAAGGGGTATCCTAAATAATATGGGTATTGGTGTTTCGTAGATTCCCTCCAGGTATATAGAATCAAAGCACAATATATGCAATAATGAGTTACTTAGACTAACTGCCGTATTGGAACTTGGCACATACAATCCGATTAGAACTTAGGATTAGACAACACACACTGTCAATGCTAAATAAATGGTAATTTGTCAATTTGACAGTGTTTTCTCTAAAACAGTAATCAATTGTAAAATAAGATCTAATGCTAAGATTACGCAATCGGTTTGTTGTAGGTATTCGTTGCTTAAAACTAAGAATTAACTTAGCTTGAAATTAAGTAATGGATAATAAATGTTTGGTGTTAAAATGGTGGTTGGAAGTAGTCGACAGGAAACCCTAGACCTAGGTTTCATGCTATTTGGCACTTTTCAGCAAGGTGTACCTGTAATCTTGAGGCAACTGACGCTTCCTAACGGATTCGATCCCGTGTCATCAATCTTCACAACGAGAGACGTTATCATTGGGCTATTCTAGCCACGACTGACCTCCTGTAGGACTTAAGTGTATTTATAATTGATTAATCACTGGATGGTGATCAATGTCATGTGTGTCAGGCGGGTCGTTCTTAGGGCAAATCAAACCTTATCGACCAAGTTTCCTATCGACTACCTCCAACCACCATCTTATCTCAACATAGTACATGCAATGTCGAGTCAGGTAGACTAGTGGCCACATTGCAACTTGGTCGATAGGATTCGATTTGCACTAAGAAGGACCTGCCTAACACACATGACATTAATCACCACCCAGTGACCAATCAGTTGTGAAGGTTTGGTGTTATTTGTAAAATCAATAATGTGTTTTAATAAAAAGGGTGCAAAGTAAATTCCGTAATCAGATTATAAAGATAGATAGATAATATAAGATGAGATTGAGAAATTTAATGAATACGGACAAGAGCACCATGATAAATTAAGACGTTAAACAAAAATTTTTGTACACAAAGATTAGATTTATTAATGTGTTTACCTATAGTCTCTGTTTGATGTATAAGGTAAAGTCTAAAAATTTGAGGCAAGTGATAAGGAATTCTGTAATAACTTTGGAAGCTTAATTTGTGTCGATTTGGCAACCAGTATTTAATAAATGTTCTTAAAGAGACTCTTATTATTCTCTTTTCTCTTTTGATTGACCGAAAGAGGGTGATATTTACAAATCTGATGATGTATTTTCCTATTTGTTCATCTAATATAACTAACTGCTTAACAGTAATTGAGCTGGAAAATACACGCAGGGGCAGTAGGACTAGCGAGTTTATCCTTATTTTCAGAATATAGATTTGTGAAGATTGTATTAATTCTAATAAATGAATTCATAAATCGATCTAAGCTGGATCACCATTGAAAACCAGGAAGGGTTAGATCGACTCATGAATTCAACTATTCAAATATCCTTATTTTGTTAGGTCACCATTTACATAACTGAAAAAGAAATGACATAATCTAGTTACATTAAAATGCTCGTACCAATACATATGACTAAAGAAAATATCTAACATCAATACCCTAATCTTAATGTGTTACAATAGGCTCAAATCAATGATGATTAGCAATCTAATGAGTTTGATTTATTTACTGTTTCATTATATTTTGTTTAAACACAAATATTGGTACAAGGAGGCACCAAATAGATATACGCAACACAAATCATTTAGTTTATATGAGGGTTGGAATACTGTTCGAACGCCCAAATCAAAACAGGTGGTTTCCTTAGGGAGTCACTCCTTGAGCCTCTCACCTAAAGGTATGATCCACAAGGTGGTGGAGCAACGTAAGGAGATACAGTCTCATGGTAGCCGGTGACCAACGATTTTCTTCATACGCCATTTGTTCCCACAAGATCCTGAAGTTCATATGTACCATCGATTTGAAATCAGAGTTTTACAACTCCTCTAGGTGGAACCTTCATATCCACCAACCTGTTTAGAGATCCAAACACTCACGTTTTATCCATTCAATTCCATAAACAACATCCCCGCCACGAGAAGACAGTGAGTGGGACTTCCGTGGCAGTGATTGTATGCACGTAGCCATGTGAAAGCATTTCGAGAGGGAGAGCTGACTCTCCCTACTCTAGGCCTTACCAGGGCATTTGGGAGCAAATAAGGGCGAGTTGTATCCAACTTTAATCTTTGTATTGTTTACTTCTCTATTGTATAAATATTGCAAAGCAACTGACTATTTATGTAACTTGAATACGAAATGCATTTTCTACTTCGCTTTTAATTTATCATGAGGTTAATTACTTGAAAATTCAAGTAAAAACCATTCTGGTGCTTAGTATATTTTCTAGCTTGTTTGTTCTTTGTGTTATATCCCGACGAGAATTACGAATAATGACCGTTCGGATCTATTTATGGACTAATATTATGCATATACATTCATCGTATAATTGTTAAGTAACTAGACTATATATATACTCATTTTACTCTCATTATAAGCATTATTTTGACCCATAGACTATTATTATGCGAGTTACCGTTCTTGAGTTATACTCGGTCTATTAATTACAGTCTCCTACATACACAGCCACATCTCGCTAGATCTTGAACAGGTTTTATCTTCTATTTTGTGGTACGATATGGTCTGTTTGGATGGTATATCAACTCAGTATGTTTGAAATAAATGATTCATATTACGGAGGCTGAGATTGATACTCTGGACTCTTACAAGCAGCGCTAGGCAGGGAGACGGACCGATAAACACTCTAGACTGCTCGTACTGATTTTATGCGTCATTGGTTCGGTCAATAAGCCACTGTTGTCAAATTGGCTTTATCATTACGTTATATATATTAATAGGGGCACAAGGCCACAAGTTATAACACTTTGATAGGAAAAAATCAAACGGTTGCATAAGAACTCATAGTCCAATTTTATTATATGATGAATAACAATCAAAACGAAACTGATTTACAATCTTTATATATGAGAATGAATGACAGTTAAATATTGTTGAAAAAGTTTCCCTCCAAATTTAATTCTTTACTGTATGTTAATTATATTACTTACTAATCACAACTGATTGCGTGTCTAGTCCTTATTAGTGCAGATCGGATGTTACCGACCATGTTGCAATGTGGCCACCAGCCTATGAAGCTGAGTGACACGAGATCGAACCAGTCAGGGAGCACCAGTTCCCTCAGGTACACCTTGCTGACGAGTGCCAAATAGCAAGAAACCCGGGTCCAGGGTTTCCTATCGACTACTTCCAACCACCATCTAATTACTTACTAATATTTAGTAGTTAATGTTATTGTTGAAAATTTATAAATACACCAGTGTAGCTACCTGTTATAACCAAACAAAGACTACTGACTACTCAACGCAACGAACCAAATAACACTGCATATGAATCTAGTCAACAGGTAAATTCGAACACATTGAACTGGTCAGTCATTGAATTAAATTAATCATCGACTTGATGTAAATATGTAATTTACAGTATCAACTGATCAACTATTTTAACAAATAAATCTAACTAAATAACTGAGTTATATATTTGCTTCAAGAACTACATTGAAATAGATCCGATTTCTCAACAGATCACAAAACAACAAGGATCAGAATAAAAGGAGAGATAATCAAAGTAAATATTATCAGAATGGGTTTTGTGGAGATTTTTAGAAATTTCACAAGTTGAAATCATGAGCCAACTGAGGAGTCCCATACTAGGACGAAACGGCCGTCCAGTGCTTCCAGGTTTTCCATGGTGTTCTAGCTTCAATTGGCTCATGACTTCAACTTGTCAAAATAAATATTACAAACAATGATATCTTAACGACCAACAATAGCCAATCAGGATCAAGATCAACAGGTTAAGTTATTAGTTCATTTCTAACTGAAATTTGTTCTGACGATGTTGTACACAATTAAATCATTCGTCTTAAATAACGAAACTTCACCTAACGTACAAATATTCTCCATTATCCTTCCTAACAATAGTTAATCATACATTTTTGTAAGTAATCCATGCATAATTATTACGGAAGGAATTTATTGATTGATTGTATATTGATATGGTAAACGCTTTAGACATCCCATAAAATGTGATTTCTAAACACTTACCTACTTACTTACGCTTGTTACCCCTAGAGGAGGAGTATAGGACGCCCGCTTGGGTTTAAGCTGAAATTGTGGTTTGTAGATGTATTGCTTATATTCTAATAAATAATAATATCGTGTTTTATATCAATTTCATTATTATGCTTACAGGACTTTTGTGTATCACTTAATAGTTATGTCAGTATCTTCAAATGGATTCATCAGTCACTTTGAGTATCTATATATCATTAAATCGATATAAAGTGGGAATCTATTGTAATAGTGTTCTATTTTATGCCAAAAAAGAAACTTTCATTACAATCAAATATAAGGTACTCAACAAAGCAATTATGATTATATCCTGTAATAGATCTATTAGGTTCGCTCAAGTCACCATTATATTAACCTAATGTATTCATTTGTACTGAGACTGTAACCTATATAAGATGTTAATGTTATATAATTGACACCAACATCAATGGATTACTTTATCCTGTAGAATATAACATATACTATGGAATTTACTTAATTCAGCCTAGAGTCCCTCCGGGGGCTACTATCGGTCTAAAGCCCAGACAAAGGAGGAGGGTTGGGTATGGGGTTAGCGACCCCATCTCGTAGAAAACTAACTCGCTAAAAAACGCTAACCAGGAAAAAATATTCAAGCAAGTGTGGAATTTACTTATATCATTATATTTTGTTAGGTATTACCTATCTTCGTGTTCCTTGGGTGTTGAACTATCTCCGAACCATCATTGGTATCAGTCATTCTGTTCATGTAACCGACTTTCGTACTACTTGCCTCATCTATACTGAATGTATTTCACTAATTCAATCAATAATTACAAGTGATAACAATATCATCTTAGTTATTCTATTTGTTTAAATGAATGACTAACCTTTTTGTGTATCCCATTCATAAACAGCACCATCTAATCCACAAGAAATTAATTTATGATCATCATCTGACCATATAATAGAACGAATTTTACCATTATGACCTTTTAAATTGATTAGATTATCAAATGTTGTCGTTGAATAAATTTGTATAACATTTCCATTGACGGCACCAATCAAATGTCCACCATTACTGAAAGCACACTAATAGATTGTTTTGAAAAAATTAGATATATATTATATATATTATAATAAAACATTTGCCAAAGTAGCATTATATTTTTAAAAAAAGTTGACTCCAATGAAAATTATGACATGTTGAGAAGATGTGACCATTGGAGTCCAATCCAACAGTTATTCACCTCAGACAATGGACGAAATGTTACGCAACATCATGAATCGATTGAAGTTAGACATTAACACCGTTGGATGGCGAATCAGTGATCTAGATCTTGAGTATTCACACGTGAGACCAAAGCTTCTGGGTTCGAGTCCCGTGTGCAAAGTTGTGGACACGCAGTGCTGGCGAGTCTCGTCCTGGGACAAAGCAGCTGTCCAGTACTTCTAAGTTTTCAATGATGGTTTAGCTTCGATCGACTCATGGATTCAACTCATAAAACTACTGCGAACTCCACAAATCCTCATTCTGATAAAAACCGTTTATTTTACCTTATTTCCTCTTCGATCATCTTTTTTTTGTTTGATGAGCCACACTACTTACCATTACTCAGTAGTTTGATAATATTTAATCATTTTACTAGTAAACATGTGACTGTATGGTTTAATTTAAATTCAGTTGGTGTTGTTTTACTTGTATCTTCTCCTTGTTATTTGGGGCTTCAATTGATCATTCTCATGTTGGCGACTCTGCGATGAAGGCACATCCATCTGATGAGTCCCAAATATGACGAAACGCGCGTCCTGGATTCCACTGTTAGCCACTATCCATCTTTGCTTAAAAAGCTTAATTTGTTTCCGTTAATTACTGATATCCTTATCGGATACAGAAGTGTTTAATTCCCTAAGTTATAGCATCTGTTATAATCTAATGATTACAAAATCAATGAGATAGTTTACTTGCTTTGAATATGATCTTGATGGCGTATTTAACGTCTTGCACCACATGAATAAAAGTTTGCAATATCTTTGAATAAATGTTATTTTACATAGTCGTACAGTATTTTCGAAAACTTTTCGTTGTATAACCTCAACAATTCACTTATAACTTGGTCGTTCCAATACAATTCCCTATTTATTTCCATATAAATAAGTATCAATCATTAATAAGTGTACAACGATTCACTAAACAATTGTTTGTATTTAAAAGCAATCAATGCTTGTTGATGAACACGATGGATCTGATGCGGATGTGAAAGCGCGTATCGGAAAAGCAAGAGCAGTATATTTACAACTGAAGAACATCCGGAACTCAAAGCAACTGTCAACCAACACTAAGGCCAGGATTTTCAATACAAATATCAAGACAGTTCTACTGTATGGGGCGGAAACCTGGAGAATTACGAAAGCCATCATCCTGAAGATACAGGTGTTTATTAACAGTTGTCTACGCAAAATACTTCGGATCTGTTGGCCGGACACTATTAGCAACAACGTACTGTGGGAGAGAACAAACCAGATCCCAGCGGAGGAAGAAATCAGGAAGAAGCTCTGTAAGTGGATAGGACACACATTGAGGAAAGCACCCAACCGCGTTACAGGGCAAGCCCTCACATGGAATCCTCAAGGCCAAAGGAAAAGATAAAAACCAAAGAACACATTACACCGGAAAATGGAGATAGACATGAGAGAAATGAGCAAAAATTGGATGGAATTAGAAAAGAAGGCCCAGGACAAAGTGGGTTGGATAATGCTGGTCGGTGGCCTATGTTCCATTAAGAGTAACAGGAGTAAGTAAGTAAGTAAGTAACTAAGTAAATGCTTGTTATGAATCTCGACAGATCATTGAAAAGATAGAGTTGATCTGAAAAATCTAATGTATTTTCACTATATGCTTCAAACAATCTTGTCATATATAAACTTATCAAAGCACTTGTGAAAATTCAGTTAACATTAAAACTCCTTCACAATATTGTTGTCAAGAAAAGGGTTTATATCTGTTTACCATTTAGAAGATAGTCCAAAAAAATCTAATCCCATGATTCCATACAGAATACAAATAATTAAGTCATATCCTATCAATTCATTCATTTGTGTAGACATACATAAATAGGGAGGAGTAATTGTACAATCTAATTATGAGTTATGACATTTTTAGGCATAGGGTGATATGAAAATTTCTTATTGTTCCCATTTTATATTGATTTTCTCACTTTTACTTACTTAACTTTTAATAGTTTTCACATGATGTAGGAGAGAACAAATCAACTTCTAGATGAAGAAAAAATTAGAAGACGGATAGAATATATATTGCGGAGATCATCAAAGTGTATCACTAGGCAAGCACCAACTTAGGATACTCAAGGGAAAAGAGTAGGAGGAAGACTAAGGAACACATTGCATCAGGATTTAGAAGCAGACATCAAAAAGATGAATAGTAACTGGAAGCAATTGGAAAGAAATGCCCAGGACAGAGTTCGTTGAAGAACCCTAGTGGATGACCTATGCTCCTCCACGAATGGTAACGGGTGTAAATTAAGTATTCATATAAAAATGACTTGACAAGTATATATGTAATTTAATATTTGAATTCATGAGTCAATTGAAGCTAGACTACCATAGAAAACCTCTGAGCTCTTGATGGCCGTTTCGACCAAGTATGGGACTCTTCAGTAGCGCGCATCCACGATCTTGCATCTTGACATTCGAACCCAAGACCTATCAGTCTCGCGCGCGAGTGCTTAACCACTAAACCACTAAGCCAGCATACGACGAGAAACGGTCGTCCAATGCTTCCAGGTTTTCCATAGTGATCTAGCTTTAATTGACTCATGAATTCAACCATCGAATTACCATAATATCCTCAAAAAACTCTTCTCTATGTATATATGTGACCAGATTGTTCAAAATATATAGCGCAACAGTATTAAATTGTTCAGAACACCTACGTCTACTTATTTCTTGATTTAAGTAGCTTATATATATTGTTGTCAAGTAAATTTTTACGAAGACAATATATCATAAAAAGGGGAAGATTTCTGTAAATAAACAATCTCACTTACTTCACGACAACTACGTATTGTGAATTCATGAAATATTCTTAAATCATCAAGTAATATATTCATTAAGCGTAATTTATCACTAAATCCAACTAAAATAAATAAACCAGTTGGATGAAGTGCTACACTGAATACTTCTTCAGCAAATTGTTTTATTAATTCAAGATCACTGTAGAATAAAAACAAAACAGTTTCAATAAAGAATTGTTCAAAATATATGGTACAAGTGGTTTAATTCAAATCATTATCTTAATTTAAACAGTTGAGATCATGAGTCAATTGAAGCTAGACCACCATGGAAAACCTGGAAGCACTGGATGGCCGTTTCGTCCTATTGTAGGACTCCTCAGCAGTGCGCATCCACGATCCCGCCCCGCGGGATTCTAACCCAGGACCTATTAGTCTCGCGCCAGGCGCTTAACCAACTAGACCACTGATTTGGCCGGCGTCCATCGGTGTTAATGTCTAACTTCAACTAATCCATGAAATTGAGCGACATACATCATTGTCATCAGTGAGTTACTACCTCACAACTGACCCGGTTGAACTCCATTGGTCACTGCTTCTCACTAGAACTCCAGGATATATATCTTGAAGCCAGTCACTAGTGAGCATATTTTGATTAGGTCCTGGGTTCGAATCCTGCGAGGCGGGATCGTGAGTGCGCACTGCTGAGGAGTCCTACAATAGGACGAAACGGCCGTCCAGTGCTTCCAGGTTTTCCATGATGATCTAGCTTCAATTAACTTATGGTCTCAACTGTTTAAATTACTACAATCTCCACAAAACCCTTTCTGATACTAATCATTATTTTAAATAATGATTATTGCATGCATCTATTCTGACAAGTGATGTTCGAAATCTGATGTTGATAAATAATATACATCATGCCAACCACTAGCTACTTGAACGAGAACATATGAGTGAACGGTAAAATATAATGGGTTACCGAATAGAATACACAAATGCTCATTTATAATTATATACATATATAAACGTTTGCCGCTTAGAAGATCAATCTATTTCTTAGCTAATGATATGCACTTGTCCTTCAGGTCAACGTCTGATTGCTATCGACTGACCTTTTCATTTAACTACTTCCAACTACCTCAACATATCAGAGTCCTAATAAAGAAATCTACAAATTTCGACACGACTAAAACCTACAATGATGACTTGATTCCATGTCTTAGTTTATCGATCCCTGGTTGTATTGCAACCTGTTACTAAGTCAGCTATTACTGTGTATTGGGTTGGACAGCGATTAGGTCAGTCGGTCAAACTTAGCACAAAATCTAGTACGTATGTGCATCTGTTCAGTTCACCATACCACATAAACACAACGAGATAAAATTGTCAAGATGAATATCAAAGAGTTAAAAAGGGTAGTATCAAAGGTAAAGAGAATGCGACTGTAAATGAACTGAAAAAAAGGCATGAGTTAATTTTAAAACTCGAGATATAGTGGAAGATATTGTGCAGATACGTCTACGCTATCGCAACCTAACTTGATCGCACTGACCTCAACCAGGTAATCTGAATTTATCATCATGGCTCATACCGACTGTCACTGACTTTATGAGGTGATAACACGTTTTAGTTTGGGTGCCCTTGATTTTCTTTTAACCTATTCAAAAATCAGCAAAAATCGCTTGCCAAGATAGACGATGGGTAGGCATACAATAAGTGAAAACAGTTAATTTGTTTTATAGGTTGAACTAGTTAGTAATATACACCGATTACCACGACGCGCAATGCTAACCGGTGTTGGGGATGGTTGGAAGATAGTTAGGGGTGGCCAAACCAAAAAGTGGCATCAGTCCATAAAGTCACTCACTTCTAGTCTCAGCCATGTTGGCAGATGCAGATTACTTGGTTGGGGTCCGCGTGACTATCGTAACCAGTGGTTGGAGACTCTTGGTGACATGGCTCAGAATCGATCACAATGGCGTCAGTGTATACATTTTCTGTCTTCCCTTAAACTATGAGATTAAGATCACTTCATATCTTTCCTTCTGCTAGCTAATTCTTTCTTCCTGTACTATATCCTTATTGCAATCTTTATTTTATGTATTACCACCTCTGAATTAACTACTTTTATGAATCTGGTGTTCACCTTGTTGTGTTAATGAGGTATGGCAACTTGGAACGATGCATATATGTACCTGGTCCTACGTTGTAGCTGACTGACTGACTGACTGACTGAAATAGTTCGTTGGCGTCATCTCAAGTTGTATGTTTAGTGTAGATCTGATTTTTAACAATAGATTAAAAGTAAATACCAGAGTGTAGGATTAAATGTTTTATCAATAGACTGAGTTCGGCACTAGGAACCGTTGTAAACCGACTCACTTATCTAAAATTACTTTACTCTTCAGCAAACCTAAGAGGTCTGTGTTCAATCCTGTATAAAGTAATAATTAGGCAATGCTGCTAAAACATCATCGAAAAAAACAATCATCTAAAGATACCTCTTTAGTCCCAGTTAGGTTAACCAAATTCCACAAACTCATTTAAACCAATTTCAATAAGCAAATAAATTGATAAACATACGACAAGATTATAATTTATGGACGAACCAATCAGATTTAAGATGCAGGATCTTTTATTTTGGCGCAAAATCCATTCAATGATTTAATTAAATACGGGACGATCAGGAGGTCAAGCCTTGGGTTTTCGCGTACATGTTACATGTTGTCGAGGAATTGGGATGTCGCTATGTATCAGCTATTAACAACATTTCTTTCGTCACAAGACAATTGTCGTAATGTTTGTGCTTGTTACATAGTTTTTATTACAGTCTATTAGTAGTTTGACGTATTTGTTGCTCACCAACTTGGTGTACGTTTAGTTAGCCTGATGTGGTTATTTGTAACAATGCAAACTCAGGTAAGTGAAACTCACCATTCATCAAGTCAAAAATAGACCAAAAGCAGAGTTTTGTGCAAAAATGAGCTCTAAAACCTTTTACATAGGATTCACCTTCTTAATTATGGTGTTGATGAACATGGATGTTGGTAGTTGTCTATAAAATGTAGGTGGAAGCAATTAGTCGTTGAACTATCTATGAATATTATATGACTTGCTAATATATAGTCATAAATAGTTCTATCCATTATAATTATCATCGTTTTCGACCAAACTGACAAATAGAACAGAACAACCTGAACTAAAATTATACCCAAAATTTATCCAAACCGGACGAAATTTTCTCAGAAATAGGGAGGTTGAAAAGTTACGAACCAACAATCGATCCAACATGTACATTATAAGACAGAGAGAACCAAATCAATGTTCCTAGCAATGATTTTATGATTTTGCTGCAGCAAAAGAACACGTAAATATCACAACACCTGATATTCGTGCAACCCAACAAACCCACTGCATTTTAGATACAGAATGACCACCTTTCGTTAGGCCGTTCAAGGTCACTGAAACGGAACAGCAGGCAGTTTTGAAAGGATCTAGGGTTTTTACCATACAGTTAAATACCATTTTAACATTATAGCTGATATCAGTTTGAATCTAATTTCTAACTTTAACATCTAACTGTAAATCTTAATTCTAATTCCTCTAACTAATATATAGTAGAAATCATGAGTCAATTGAAGCTAGACCACTATGGAGAACCTGGAAGCACTGGACGGCCGTTTCGTCCTAGTATGGGACTCCTCAGTAGCACTGCACATCCAAACCTCCCCACCCACGAGATTCGAGCCCAGGACTTGTCAGTATCGTGCGCGAGCGCCTAACCATTATACCTCTGAGCCGGCATCCAACAATGTTAATGTCTAACTTCAATCAATCCATGAAATTACTAAAATCTCCACAAAACCCTTTCTGATAATATATAGTATTCGTTTGTTTCTAATAAGTATATGAACAATTCAAGATGATTCTAGCATTACTCAATGATCATCTATAAATTCTAGTCTCATCAAATCTACTTTCAATCAATGAAAGAAGAAAAAGAAGAAAAAGAGAAAAAACATAGATGACATACTTTGTTTCAAAATTCCATATTCTTACTGTTCTATCAATTGAACATGTAGCTATTAATGGTTTACGTATACATACATCCATACCAATGATTTGTCCATTATGAAATGATTGAGATACTGGTATAAATTTTAATGTTTCATTTATTACAGGTAATTCTTTATTCATATTACCATTACTATTAGTAATGTTGGTATCAATATTGTTTAAATTAAATTGATATAATTGATGTGTATTTGTTGCAATGATAAGTAAATCTTCAGATGGATTAATTTGTAATTGTATCATCATTTGATGAATATTCAAATCAGATTCATTATTGATTATTAAATCTTGTGGTACATAGATACTACTTATAAATTGATATTCATCTTTGAATGATATATTTGATTGATTCGTTGTACCTGTTGTTGTTGTTGTGGTGGTGGTGGTGGTGGTGGTGGTGGTAGTGGTGATAGGTTTATCATGTTTAACATGGTGTTTATCAGAGTGTTGCTGTGATTGTTGATGTAATTTATCTGTAGTAATATGTTCATACCAATAAACAATACCAGATGAAGTAGCTACAATTAAACCTTTTGATGTAGAGGCTAATGCTGTTATACTAGTTTTTGTTTGTATAGTATCTTTGCTAATAAATGTTAAGAAAAAGTAAAAAATAAAAAAAATCTTTTATGACTTCATTGTTTGTTCGCTTGTTGGTTTGTTTTTGTTGCTAAGAAAGTGAACAATAAGCGAATAAAAAAAACCAATTAGAGGAAATATTTTAAAACTATTATATCAATCACTATTATAATAATGGTGTGGGTTACTTATATTCATATAAGTAGTATATAACGATGGTCAGGCATAGAATGTATTTCAGTAGAAGATCGATGAGGAAAGAATGGGAACAATGAAATATGAGACAATGGACTGATATTTGCAGAAGGAGAAGTCAAGTTTGAGATGATGGATTGATATTTTGCAAATTAAGTATTTACTGTATGATTCTCAGATAATATTGAAATATTCTGTAATTTCGAATCAAATACATTCGATTGTCCCTGCTCGTGTTCTTGTTTACTACAATAGTTGTTCAGTCAGTCAAGTGTAGCATGAAATCTGAGACATGTGTATATGAGTTCCAGTTGGCATAATCAGTTAGTATGGTAAGTTTAAAAAATGTCAGGGGCCAATCACAGAATGGTAGAGGAAGTAATAGTATTAAGGATACTAGAAAAGATTAGGTATTGAAGGTATAATTCAGGAAAAATATAAATTAGTGAAATAGATGGAATATATGAGGAATTTAGAAAGTTATCATCTATTGGAAGACAAAGATTGAATGTGTCTGCAGTACTGAGGACAATTTTGAATCATGTCAAGGTATTTAGTAATTGATTAAGGTAATCATACAAACTACAACCATTTTGTCTACATCTGCTTATATGGCTCAGTTTAGCAGCTAGTGCCTTCATGGAATAATTTTTAGTCATGTTTTTGTCACTAGAAGCTTTCCTCCAATCTAATTCTACATCAGTTATCATTGCGTGTCAAGGTAGTCAATGGATGATCAGACATAATACCTGTCCTAACCATCTCGGTTGATAAAGATTTGCTACCTCATTAACTAGTTTACCATATTTATCCAGTACTCTGCATATAACGTCAAAATTTCCAACCCTGGGCCCCAAAATATACTAACAAGGCTTCGAAAACAACTATAATGAAATGTTGGTAACCTACGTGTATGCCCTACTTTTAAAGACTATATCTCACAGACATAAAGTAGAGTGTTGCAAACCACTGTGTAGTAGACTCATCCTTTATTTAGCAAATTTATATCTCGCACAAGCTAAAAGTGATTTAAGTTGACAGGAGCCAACCGTGCTTTCTGAATTCGTGACGATATTCTGTTCAAGTAATAATAATACAAATACACGGACATTTCAAATAACCCTACTTTTAACTTATGTGATAACTAACAGTGTGTTAACTCTCTGAAGCAACTGAATGGATATAAAGAATATTTACCAATATTATGTCTATCAATTTGTAACTTATATAACCAATTTTTGCTCTGGTGAAATTATAATTCTTGAGATCTCTTGTATTCGCCAAATCAATAAAAGATGCCTTTTAAAAAGCTGTGTAAATAATATATAGGTATTATTATTCAGAATAATCCTGTTGTAATATAGACTGTACTAATAATTAGCACGAAAATCCATTCAAGTACTAAGTTGTTTAGTAATGCGATAATGATATTGATTAAACAGTCAGAGTTTGGTGAATCATTTTGATAAGCTTAAATAGAGATTAGCTTAATGTAAGTGAAAGACATTACTTGAGGATGATTTGTCCACATTTAGAAGTAATTAAATTTGTGGAAAAATTATGGATTTTTCAGAATATAGCTTGCACGTTAGCAGGCATGAATATGAAAAGGCAGAATTACTTGACCATGATTGACACTCAGAATAAACGTATCATTTTACTGTAGACCAAACATCTGATATGATGTGTTAAAACATAAAATAACCCAAACTAAGAATAATAAAACTTGCGGGACCAGTAAAATTTCACTGATCCCTTACCAAATCATCTGGCAGTTGAGTAACTGAATATCGAACAGATCAATGATCCCTGTCAGGGTCAAGGACAACCAGCACGCATAAGTCAATCGTTCGCCATGGACTGATCCACGTGGTAGTGGTCACACTTTTGCCTGTACCTACTCTAACTAAAATATTTCTTTTTTGTTCAGTTTTCAAAGTATCCCTAGTATTTTGATATGACGAGGGGGTGATCTACGTTAGGTGATAACCGCAAGGTGTGACTTCAATATTAGCTGTTGGTCACATTATTCCCGTTTTAATTCAGTAGCACCCAAACATTCGATAGAGATTATCTAAGCTGGTGATTTACGAACTTTACAACAATATTCTAAAATTTCAAGATGCCAACCTATAAAGTACTAGTCTATTTCAACTACATTTATGTGACAGGATTGTAGTTTCAGTACTTCATTTACTACAATGAGTATCCAGAGCCTTGTAATGCACTTCAAATTAACGATAAAAGTTGAATAGTTTTTAATACGGAACAACCCGGGTTAATCAAGAATGATGAGGTCTGGATTTATAAGTCAGTTGGTGACATTGTGTCGATCCTTCTTTCAAAACAACACAGACTAAAATCATTAAACAGCTATTTTTTAAACGTTTTTCAGTCGCAAATGAGTGAATAATTGCATTATCAAAAATTAAGTTGGCGATGATCACTGTAAAATCACCTTTAACATCTTTAAACAATTGTAATCACATACTTCTACCACATCATTGTCTACATGTACGTTTCCTAATTATTGTCTTATTTCCATCAATATTAATTAGTTTTCAAAATAAAGAATCTCATATTTCCTTTCAATCCACTAAATTATTGACCTGTGGGCTATTTGATTCCCATCTTGAAAGTGTGTTTTAATAGCTGATATTTGACAGGAAATAAATGAAGTAGTACTGAGACTAGTTTATCAGAAGGTTAGCGGTATGGAAGTTAGTTTAGATTCTTAAACAAAATAAGTCTGAACACCTCTATTACGATTCTTCTTCGTAATTTTTTTATACCGTCGTTCATCAGTACCTTTGGAAATTATTTGTGGTTATTCAAAATAACAAGCAATTGAGAGCCTACTTTAAGTTTGTTCCAACTGAAATATCGATGTAAAACATAAAGACATTGCGAACACTTAATAGTAGTTGTTATATGGTCGTATTTCATAGAACTTTTCAGTCGCTAAACAAAATTACTTCTGGTTTGCTAGAAATTATGTGATGAATTTGCCATAGACAGCTTACGTGCCTATTTATCACCACGCATTCCAAATTCATAAAGTATAGAGTTTATGGGGTAGAGTATGAACAAAGATGAAATATTTGAAAGCTTAGATTTACTTATCTATGGTGTAATTTTTGTGAGTCTGTTGTTGTCCTGAATTGGAAAAAATTATCACTTGTTCTACTTAAACAACATCAAGTTAAATCAATAGAAATACGATTGGAAGGTAACCGGTAAAGTAGTGAAAATATAGGTTTTATATGCCCACAGTGCAAGAACATTCAGTAATTAGACCCCAGAATATCAAAAAACTAAAAGTGCAGATAAAATCTTAACGTAGGTGATGCTCAAAGCACTGTTTGTAATAAACCCCAAAAAAATATTCTGACGTAGACATCAGGAATATAGAAAGAGTTAGTATATACCTTTCCTGATATACCCCACTTTTCTCATTTATAGCAGAGATGTTATATTCCGATTTTGACTCCCCATTTTCTACCAATATCCATCGTCCGTCATCAGTTCCGGCGGCAATTTTCTCACCATCAATCCAAGTATGACAAAGGAAGTTTCGAGGTTCAACCTTATTTATGCCATATGTTTTGAGATTGTTTTCCCCATAGCGGTACAAACGGATGATATCGGTGCCAACAACACATATTAATGTACAATCCTGAGGGCTGAAAGAGATCTAATTAGCTAAATGATTTAAACATGTTAACCTAACTTGTTTGATGGGGTTGGATGTAGACGTCTTCACACTAGCGAGTTGTTTTGGTTTCTCCCAAGACCAGTACGTCAAAGTCCAATCAGGACTCCCACTCTGTACTGCAAGATATTTTGAATCCGGAGAAAAAGCTATACTAACGAATTCATTGGAGTGAGTGTCAGGAGTGTGCAATGTTTTTTTCTTGCGTAGAGCATGTACATCGTATATGGTTATGACAGGCTTATCCAGCGTTTTCTCAGAAAGAGCGATGTACCTTCTGTTTGGACTGATAGCAAGAGCTGTCATTCCTTCAGACTTTTCCAAACCTGCGATAAACTTTTGTGTTTTTTGCTCGAGGTTGTATAAGACTAAATTAGATCCACATGGATAGACAATGGTCTGATCATCAATAAACACAACAGACCCGGAAATTCCGGTTCGGTAACCGAAAATATGTTTTAGGCTGGCCACTGCCGCCATTGTAATTGCAAGAACTGTGAGTTGTCCCGGTTTGTGTCTGGCCAAAAATACTTTATGCACTAGGGTAGTATGTAGAGTGGCATGAGAGATGAGAGCTGTGAAAAGACGGAACGAAAGAAAAGGGTAGTCTATGACACAATTGATTTAAATTTAGTAAAAGTAACAATCTGTAACAGTCATAAACAACACAAGCCAGAATTTAAAACCGTGCGTTAAACTGTCATGACGACTATAAAGAGAAACAAAAATCAGTCGGAACATAAAAGCAGGCCATTGATTTTCTATTTCAAGAAATAAATTAATTGTCTTCCGAAATTTTTCTAAATATTATCACTTGTGGCCTTTATATTTACTCGCTTGTTCCAAAAAGTCAATACCTAACAGCATTATGGTAAAAAGCGGTCCACCAATAGTACTTTTTTATCCGACTCACTGTGTTGTAAAATGAATAAATATATCGTGGTTTGCGTGTTATGGTCAGTTCTGTATTTTATATTCACCCGAGTTAATCTCTCAAGTGGGAATAGGGTTTCTGAATCCAGTTTTTCTGCATGTTATTTAACATTTGCGTGTATGGTAATCTAGAGTCATGAGCGTAAGTACCACTAGTGAGATTCAACAATTTTCATAGGCCATCGATGTGTTACAACAGTGGTTTTCACAATAATAATGGTTTGAGAAAATGAGGAGATAGTTCATAGCATGAAGATCGTGCACGTTAACAATTACGCCATTGGATCTTTCGTTATAGCGTCCCGGAAATGATGGCAGTTCATCATTAAAGTCTTTTCCGCAGCAGTCCACTTACTATATGTAAGGTAGTGAACTGTTATAAAGGATATTGCATCGAGGTGTGATGGACCCAGACCCTACCTGAATTTACTCTCTTTGATAGATATGTGCGATGAGTTCATGTGATGTTGAATGCTTTGTGTACGTTAGTAGACTAGTAAGAATTACAGAAATAACATATCGTTGAGTATGTTTGTTGTTGCTTATCTCGTTTACATATTTGATCGTTTATCATTGCCATAGTACGTGGCAGACATTGCTAGAAATTACTAGTCTGTTTAGCCAATTTTACTACTTCTGTAGAATTATGGTCTACTATGATATTAGTACTGCTCTAATAATAGACCCAATCCTAAATTTGTAGATTTGTCATGATATAACTGCCTAATCTATAAGATCTTACGTGGAAGTCACACCATCGACTACACCAACTCACTGTATCGCATCAATTACCAATACATGATGTAGAACAAGGTTAGGCTAGAGAAGGAACAATATATTTAATATGAATAGAAGATATAAGGTAACATTCAGCAGAGACCACGTCTGCATGGCCGAGCCATGCCACTCGATCAACTCCAGACCATTCAATTCATTGTTCGAGCCTTCTCCATTGTTAGGTATTTCCCCGAGTTAAATATTGAATATCTATTTTCTGAGTAGTCTCGTGTTCACAGCTTTGTGGATTGTGTGGCTATTGTCCAATGCTACTACACTTCTACTTGTCATAATGTGCCGAAGTGTTCCGCTTCGTAGATTAATGTTTGTCGAAATGACCCAAATAAGAAAGACTTAGATTAAAAATATGACCACAAATTTTTTCCCATGAAACGTTCTCAGGGTTTTCTCACCTCTCACTTCACTTTCGGGATTATCATTTTCGTCCAGAAGTAGAATGCAGACGTTTTTTAATGTTTATCGACCGAGCCGTAGTTTCATTTTAAGTTTCTTAAGAAAGATATGAATAACTGACATAAGTAGTTGCCTGCGGACGTAATATTACGCATTATCCTTCGATTATTCAATGATAGTGTTTTAAGTCTCTGCTCGGAAAGCGATCGATCCATTCCCATTGTAGTATCTAGGACTATTCAACATAAATTTGGAAACAAGAATCATTACACTTTAAGTTGAAGTTTTCGGAAAGCATCAAAATACGTAACGTTTATTGCTTTGGAAAATTATTGCTAGACTAAGGATTATAATAGCTGTTAATAAATTTATGCTATTAGTAAACTCGCTTAGTGTAACTGCGTACTCCATATGATCTTACACTGAGGTTACACACTGTTTACTCTGACTCGGCGTACTTTGGAGTCTGAATATTCCAGTTCTTAGGTCATCGAGCAGTGAAATGGAGCCCTAAAACACTTTGCAGACTCTCTCTATAAACCCACGTGTGATATATTTTGACGCATGCTTAATCTTCAGGAACACTAAAAACATTGTAAATGGGCCATCTTACCATCATGTTTAATGAAGTGTAGAAACTACATAAGTTGTCATTCTTTCAATTTTACTAACGGAGAATCAACAAACAGAAATTCGCACTGGTGCAATTAAGCCACACCAACGGGCTCAGTATGGATTCAAGAAATGAAGGTTTCTTTCGACTAAAACTTTTTTCTTACGTTGAGCATATCGTTTCAGATGTTGCTTGTGCACACAGGTTATTTAGTATTATTCCACAAGAAACATACTAAATGTTAAGTTTCGAACATTATTTTGAACATTATTGCCAAGGAAGATCTATCAAATGATGAATACTAGGCAATCAGGTGGAATATCGTTCACAGCGTCATTTCAGGTATTTTCAATCATCGTAAGTGACAGGACTAAAATAATATACGTTTTAGTACTTGAAAATATGTCGAAACTGTGACCCACCAAGTCTTTGCTGCAACGATATACACTTAGCTATCCTGAATCAGCCTATGCAGATAAATCGCCCTATGTCGGTCAGTGTATAGTCAATATGAACATAATTTTTCCTCAAAAACTACAATAAAAACGGTTTCCTTGATCTATTTTCTGGGCAATTATAGGCGTGGTACAATTCGGTAATGCTATCAATACATGTGAAGTGTTATCAGATGTACTTTTACCATTAGAAAACACTGTTATATGAACTGCGGAAAGACAGTCGATAGTAATTCACTGAACGTGAGTGGGTCTGCAAGAGAGAAACGGATAGAGAGACATCCCAAAATCATCTGTCGTATAAAGGCAACTTTGAGAAAACAATCATTTGTCGATAATTATTGATCAATTTTATAAGCCATTTTATGTGATTTTCAAGTTCCAACGACGATACATGTTCATGAGCTGACATAATGTTATTGAGTCATTAGTGTTTCGAGAACAGACAGTACTACATCAGATGTTTCGAATCATTCTTACCCTCCCATTTGCTAACAAAATAAGGATGCTAGGTCTGGATTCGATGATGGGTTACGTGGTTTGATTGAGAATCGCCAATCACTTATTCCTAATTTTAATGTTTAGGTTGCACAACTTATTTTTTAGTGAAATGAACAAAGTATGATATCGAAGTTAATGCACTAGTTAAAATAACAATAATAATTTATCCTCAAATAATTACATTTAAATATGACATAAAAACAACCTCATTAAACCTGCTGACATTTGTGTTAGACGTTTTTTGGGTATTAATAGATTATCGATTAGATGCGTAATGACACATATGTACTAAGTCTATGGTTGGAATCCCGAAACATTCTAGAGGCTTTTTAGATATTTTCCAAACCTTGTCGCCAATAAATAGACCGAAAACGAAATCAACATGACATACGCACAGTGTTGAAGTCCAAATATAAGTTGCTGTCTGAAATAACAGTAAGTGTTGAACCGGATAGTAAACGTTGGCAAAAAAGTTGAACGCTAATGAGATCAAATTTTTAAGGGCCTAAATGGCGTGGTCATTTTTGTATTACGTTTGCGACACACTTTTCCGTAGTTTACCGCTTAGCAGGGCATAAACACAAAAATACAAGTACGGCTTGACGGGAATGGAATAATATAAGACCAGTCTGCGTGAAAGTATCTATGAAATTACATAAATACAGTACAGAATTATTTGATGTAATTATGAAACTCCCGGGTTACTCGCGCAGTAATGTAGTGGCGATTATAGGGGGCCAGTTGTCCTAGGCAATACTTTGGTTTTGGGTATTTTGTGGTGGAACATTGCTCATGTAGAAACCGAAAGATTAAATTATAATTGACAATCGATCAACTCTGACTTATATTAAGGGAATAATTTACAAGCAGATGTATGTTTGGATTGTATCATTGCTTATATTTTGGCAGATTTGTTACACAGGAGCAGTTAAATATTCCTTATACTCGTTAAAGAACTATGGTATCTGACAGTGATCTTGTTTGTTTTGTTAATTTGATCGGTCGAGCCAGTTTGTTGAGTGAGAATAAAATCATCACTTCATTTAGACAATACATGTAGGCATTAATCAACGGAATAATAGACTAACGGGTTAACATATGTTAAAATCAATCGATAAGTTTAATAACGGGTTCTTTATCTGGCCTTACCAATGTGAGATTTTGGTCTCAGTGGGTATTAGGTGCATTTATTTCGCTAGAATAATGGTTCTAATTCCAACATTGCAGATTTTTTCCGACATAAATATCTAATCTATCAGACTGTAAAATCCAAACTACGGTTTGGATGGTGAAGAATAGCCTTCCGGGGACTTTAGATACGCGCCCTTTAACGTCGAAATCAAAACAAGTAATCGGGTAAACAGCGGTTCTATAATTCATCATAAATTTAAATGTAAATCGTTACCTGAACAAATATTACCACCCGGATATTCAACCAATGATTGTTCAATCAATCAAATCTAAATTACAATAAATAAAGAAGTTGATAGAAGATGAGGAAAAATTACCAGTTACAACAAATGAGTATATAAGCTGGGTAAGATATTATAGAACTTTTATATTTTTGCTTGAGTACATAGATTTTAATGTAAATACATCTCGTTCCACCAGAAGATATACAAGAAGAAAGATATGAGTGAAGGGAATGGTTATTATCAGATAAGATAACACCTGCCGGGAAGTTGCAAGTCTTTAGATGTCTACCCACAACCATATGAACAATGAATTCGAAAGATTCACCACACACCTTGCTTACTGCGTTCAGCACTCTCCGCAATACAGCAGTCTTTTCTTATAAGCCCGGTAAATAACAATGGAGAACAGTAAATAATAATAGGTAACATGCAGGAATTGACAAATTGTAAGAGTAGTAGCTCACAAAGCATAATAATCATGATGTTTTGCTATTTGAGGTCCATAGAAATCAGAAATATTTCAAGTTGGCTTAAAAAGGGCCTTACAATAGTCGATGAATGGGCTATAGACAATATGTTAGAACTTAACTTGTCCAAATGTCATGTCATTGACATTCTCCAATTTCGAAAGCAAAGCACCCGACCATCCATAGATATGTGCTCCCTAGTGACTCCTCTGTGATTGATCCCAGGTTTGTAACCACGAAAAGCTTGAACACCAGCTCGAAGTACATCGCAAATGCAACCAATTCAAACGCAGTCCACTTTTTTATGCGTAGACGACTGAACACAATCACAGAGTTGTTCCTAGAATGGTTCAAAACTTACGTAAGTCCTCACTTTGCATTCCACATCGTCGTTGAGCTACTTCTTTTTACACCAGACACAAATATTCTGTACTAAGTTTAGATACAAGTAACCACGTGAGCAACCAGTTTAGAACATAAATCTTACGACTTCAGGCTACAACGCCTGATGGTATTCTCCTTGATCAATAGGAGAATATGAGGAGACCTGATATTGGGATACGAAAAATTAAGTATCCCGAGCCACCCTAACGCGCGCACATAACCAGAACATTATTACGAACCTCCTCTAGGCAACCCCCCAAATTATTGCAAATCAAAAGCGAACGCCTAGGTACACTCTCATTTTTCCTAGTCAAGAGTTGGCCCTATTTGGAATGATCTGGCCGAAGTGACCACAGCCCCATCAGTGGATAGCCCTTAGAATAAACTTGGTAAACACGTATTCATTCATGGGTTATCATCTCCCACTTCGACCACCCGTGTCTGATTCACGTCTCACAAAACACTATGGTTATCACTACCACATATCAGTAACTACTTCCTAAGCCTGTATGTTAGTCGAAAACTGATAATTGTAGTTTCTTCATAGCATTAAAGAAGTAAATCAAATCTTTGTGATCGGTAATTATCAAGAAACCTCTACATTAAAGAGGTGGTTTAAAATGTTTAATCGCCAAGTTAATTGGCAATAATTTTTTGTGAATGTGCGTTTGCGTTAGTTCCAATTTTTTTTGAAAAGAATGCAGGTGGTTTAGTCTCTTTATATTAACACTGAGTTTACTGCTACCTGAGAGAAGACAGTGTACAAAATTGATGTTGCTTTCGAATCAACACGAGTCAACATTTATGTTGAAACAGTTGCTTTGCTTATTAATTCCGAGTTAAAGGTTGTATGATAGCTGAACATTACATAGAAAACAAACGAAGATCGTTTTGGATGGATCAATAACCATACCAAGTCGCCGAAATCCTTCAAAAAATTGATGTAGGTGATCATTATGACCATGTAGCAAGCTGTCAGTTAATAATAAATCGTAAGTTTACAGAATATGTATATGCATCAAATGTCACAACTATTTTCATCCGATAAGAACGTATGTTGAATAATAATCCGTTGTAACTGATCATAGGCTTCTGATATAGGAACATTGATGGAAGGTCGGATAACACAAGCTTGGATCTGTTGGCAGGTTTCCAATCGCGAAAGAGTATTTTCGTGCTCTTGAACGTATGTTTCACCGATGAAACCGAACATTCAGTTGCAGAAACCAACTATGTGTGTTTAGTCTACTGAATGGTGGTACGTTTATCTGGTTTCGAACTCGTAATTCCGTTGTGTCGCTACCCTAGTTAATGACCTTATATCCAGATGAATACGCGAAAAGTCACTAATAACAGGAAAATCAATGCCAAAATGTTTGTGTTGTGAAATACAAATCCTATAACGTTATCGAGTATTAATCCTAGCAAAACGTCTCACATGGTTTAGAACGGACCATATGGAAATTAATACACTACTTTAATCTTAAATCACAAGTCATAACCAATGTAGCAAAGGGCTAGACAGCGGAGATAGAGTTTATTCGAATAACAGCAGTGGTGTGAGTACCAGTCAGTCAATCAATTATCTTCCCTTATAACTCGTACACGCATAAAGTTTCACAAATATAGAAAACAATTATGGTCTTTAAATTTGTTGTTAAAAAAAAATTGAATTTGCATGTCACTATAGGCCTGAAACAAAACAGAAAAATATGATACATAGAGGTAGTTGAATTAACTTGTCGACTGTGTATTCTGCACTAGCCGATGATTCCATTGAACATGATTGTGCGCTGAATACGAATCCTAAATACAAGACGTTCATGTGTGCTCGGCTAGTTCTACTTGAGTTAGATAGCACTGTTCCGAAATTTTTGAGTTAGTACATTAATTCTAACATTAACTATCATACTGAATTTGAGATAGACTCAGATCTCGAACAGTTGAATGTTAATTCAAGTGAGGATGATTTTTAAGACATGTAGGAGTTCGAAATCTGGTACGAAACTAGAACGAATTCAAAGATGGCAGATTTACAGCTAACATCATATCGTTCATCCTAAAAGAAGCTTGTAACCTGGTAAGGAATCTAACTTCTCTAGGAAAACCTATTCCATTTACTTATGAATCTTTTAATTCAGTTCTACTTAGTCATGTGCAGTTTGCTAGATTTTAATGCAGAGAGAGATCAACGTTTAATAAAACGATCAGAAACTTAGTGACTTTATATTTCGATTACAGAAAAAGGCCATGAACTGGAATTTTTGAGACCAATTACAAACTGAAATTCTAGAGCGGATTGCAAATTTAGAAAAATAATCAATTCAGAAACCCGAAAACTCACTACAAGAGATTAAAACAGCATGTATTAACAATGAGTCGGTGAATGAACTTGATTTCCACTCAATGGAAATTTCTAATATTTTGCTCAGTTGTCGTGATGAAATATATTCTCGATGTCGCTCAAGCTCGCGTTTGTCTAATAATGGTTTCTATTATCGTGAGAAAATGAAAACTGAATCAACAAAGAACTTCAAAGTGGGTGCGGGGCGGAAACTTGGAGAACTAGTAATACCATCATCCAGAAGATACAAGTATTTGTTAACAGTTGTCTACGCAAAGTACTTCAGATCCGTTGGCCAGATACTATCAGTAACAACCTACAGCGGGAGAGAACAAACCAGATTCCAATGGAGGAAGAAATCAGGAAGGAAATCCGCAAGTGGATAGGACACACATTGAGGAAAGCACTAAAGGCAATCTCTCACTTAGGATCCGAAAGGCCAAAGAAGAGGAAGACCAAAGAACACATCACGCCGAGAAATGGAGACAGACATGAGAAGAATTAACAGCAATTGGATGGAACTAGAAAGGAAGGCCCGTGACAGAGTGGGTTGGAGGATGCTGGTCGGCGGCCTATGCTCTTTTGAGAGAAACAGGCGTAAGTAATTTCATTATTTGGTGGTAGTGCCAAACCGCAGTTGACTATGATTACCACTACAGTTCTATTTCATGCCAATTACCAGGTTAAATCCCTCCGTAGGATAAATATTAGAAGGATAGGTGTAGACTGTAGTTAGGATATACTTGTTGGCGATCTCGTGGTATCGTAATAATACCGAGATCGTGTCAAAGTTTACAGGCGAGACTACCCACTGGAGTCTCAGTATTGAGGATTACTGGACACGATCGACCCATACGAGGATGTTTTGAATTGCTAATAAGAGATGATAATTCTTCATATATGTCTTGTGAGTTTTTAGTGAGTGAAACAGGTTTGTTAATACTGAGTTTAAAAAAATCTGAAAATGCTAAAATTTGAGTTGTCTTTATTAATTTCTAAAGAAGATTCTGATGCTTCATTTAAAGGTTTGATAGTTGTGTATGTTAATTAAAGTGGAGGGATTAGAATCCAGCCTACAACAAATCAAGTACAGGGTGATCCAGTCAAAAGACCATCATTCGAAGTGGACTCCATAGCCAGTATCGACTGTTGCCTGGCATAGAACTCATCCATACTATGATGATCCATCTCTTGTTTAATACTATGAACTTTTTATCGTCGATCCCTTTCCCAAGTGGCCTGAATTATCTTCACAACTTCACCGAATTCTGACTTCAAAATCCAAGCATTATGACAAGTGTTTGGTCTGGGGGGGGGGGTGAATTATAAGACACAGTTCCTACCTGGATGAATGGTATAGGGTGCATGCATCTGTTCACTGCTCCCAGGCACCTTTGTTCTAATGATCAGGCAGAAACTTTTGCCACAACAATAAAAACTGCAATTAATTCGACTGCTGCTTCAACATTTGATGAACTAGAGAGGGGAGTAGGCACGATTCTACTGTAATATAGAAATGCAAAAAATTCTGTAACAAAATAGACTCCATCAAAGCTATTAAAAAGAATCTCTTCGTCCATACATATTTCCAAAAACCATCTACTTCTTTATTTTTGTTTTATTGACTGCTTATTTTTATATTATTAGCCATTCTTTTACCCAATTGTTTCAGTTTTAAGATGTTATGGATGGCCGTGTTGGTTAGATATAGATAATACTGAAATAAGTATTCAGTTATATGTAGCTATGAGATTTAAGTCGTGTCAGTATTAGTTCACTTGTCTATGGTACTAAATCGGCGGACCTAATATACCATATTTGACTCACTATGATGTGACTACCTAACCTATATGATATGAAGTTGAAGTCACTTCATTGTCCTGCTAGTCATCATCCTTTAATGGATGCATTCACTCTGACTGATAGAATAACATACTTAATATAAAAATATTTACAGTGACTACGCCTGCATGTTGAAGCCATGCAGTTCCTGTAATATTCTCTCCTTGACCTTTATTACAGCTATTTTTCACCTGTAGTTCAAAACTCACTGTAATTCCATTATTATTACATTCCCACTAAATTGTTTGCGGATAGAGATAATACCAATAAGAAAAAGGGGATTCGTTTGTTTAACAGCGGGAAATGATGTGATCTCGTAGATTAGAACTAGGTATGTGAATAGCATGAAACATCAGTTCTTGGTTATACATCTTACGTTGCTTATTTTATTAATACTAAAAAGAACAATAGTAGAAGTTGAGTACCTATTGAACTGCTTAGCAATGAAATAATTTTACTTTATAACAAAAAATGTCGTCATGAGACTCACGGAAGATACATAGCAGTGATTCTTCTGTGAACATGCAATTCACATTACCATGAAATAATCTAAAAACTGGAAACATTCTCTTTGTTTTAGACATGCATACAAACAAGATTCTCAACTTATTTGTATAGTGTAAATAAATAAAGCGAATTATAAGTTATCATACGTTTACTGTTGATTGAAAGTTACAGATCACAAAATAGATCACGACAGCTGGAAAACAGGTTATTGTGAGGTACCTGTTCCCTATGGAGGTTTGGATTCTATCGTCAGAAAGTTCTTATAAACAACTGTGCAAACTACTTCGCTTCGTAAAAAATAGAGTAGTCCAAGAAAAACTTATAGTTCTTTCGAATGTCATGAGATTGAACATTTTCCTG
Organism: Schistosoma bovis; assembly: GCA_944470425.2. Classification (NCBI taxonomy): domain Eukaryota; kingdom Metazoa; phylum Platyhelminthes; class Trematoda; order Strigeidida; family Schistosomatidae; genus Schistosoma; species Schistosoma bovis. The sequence goes on from OX103956.1 coordinate 2,288,056, forward strand.
GGGAAACACCTGAATCACCTAAATAATGATATAAGCTGAAGTAATTTGTTCATGATAAAATTAATTTTTCTGAAATGTGAACGGGTTAATAATAACCCCACCACAGCAAATAAAATCTGGTGTAGTATTATTTGCTCTCAGAAATGAACAGTTATAATCTTTTCATATACATCGACTATGTTAAGATAACAATGCATGAAATCTAATCGACTTATGTAATCTACTTGCTAAATATAAATTTATGTTTTTGATTGGTACCATAAACCGACTGATGTTAGACCACCATTGAAAACCTGGAAGCACTGGACAGCCGTCTCGTCCTATTATGGGACACCTCAACAGTGCGCATCCACTATCCCACCCGTGAGATTCGAACCCAGGGCCTTCAGGTTTACGCACGAACGATTAAATTCTAGTCCACTGAGCCAGCATCCAACGGTGTTAATGTCTAACTTCAACCAATCCACGAAATTGTGCGACCATCTTCCATTGTATTGAGGTAGATAACCGTCTCTACCCGACACGAATTAGCTCCCCTGGTCACGGCTCCCCGCAAATGCATATACTTAGCTTTGAATCGCACTGTTTATGTGAGAGATAGTTTGACACTAATCTTTCTATCCTCTACTCTTAAGAAAAAAAAAGAACTGAAGTAGGGACCAAGAGACTTTGAACTTACAATTTATTGATGAACAAAAACTAATTACTTCAACAAATAAGCTTCAAAAACAAACAGAATAAAGAAAGAAACAAACGATGAAAATTTCACTTATCAATTAAAGTATAAATTATATATAGAAAATGCCTGATTTATTTCAGTCCATTTAAACAAAATATTTTCAAAAAAAGAAAGAAAAAAGAAAAGCAGAGGCACATAATGGTCATTTCATACTAACACACCGGAAGGAATATGTAATAAATGTAAATAGTAACAATATAACAACAACAAGAATATCAGTGACGTATTTTTGGTATAAATACACTAAACTACTAATAAGTAATTTCGTATTATAAATAGAAAAAAAGAAACCAAGTGAGATCGAACTAATGAATAGATGCACACATATAAAATGTGAAATGCTTGAAAGAAATGCAAATGCAAAGGAGTATTTATAATAGTAATAATAATAATTAAGCACCTTTGGTATAGTATGTTATATATATGCAATTACTGTTTATAAAGTATATGGATATATAAGGATGGTGAAACAAATTTGTATATTGTATATCAATAAAATATTAATTTGTGTTAAAACCGAGAGAATAAACCTACCGGATGCAATAAAATGAAGTGAAGACAATGATGAACATCGATGGTAGTAGTAGTTCTTCTTCTTCTTGTAAATCATTTCATGTGAATTTATTCAAATGCTTCTTTACGGATAAATTTCAAACCTTCTGTTAAGAGATAAGATTTTGTTTCAACATTTGATAAAGATGTAGATGTAGATGTTGAATTCTCTTTGTAATCAATTGATTGTTTCGGTACTAATTGAATTGTTTCTGATTGTTTATCAAACATATTGAATTCATGACCTAAAAATGTATCATGTATTGTGGCAACAGTAGAAGCAGTGGTATTACTAGTAGTAGTATCAGGTAGTATTGTTGTTGTTACAGAATTCTTAATTAATAATCGATTGTATAATTGTTGACCAGTGACACTACGAAATTTATGTGATGGTGAATACAAACACAATACGGCTACAACGTATACATTCCACATACCATAAACACCGGTTATAAAAGCTGAAGTGTATTCCACACTTTTTTCACCCCATTTCCATTGATCTTCTGTAACCTATAAAAGAGAACAAAGAAGAAAATACATCATAAACAAACATGATTCATATAGTGAGATATAATCAAAGTAAAGCTTGAGACAAATGTAAGTTAGTTCGAATTATCATACCAAATTGACACAAACAGATAAAACTAGCAGGATGAATAGTAAACAGGTCAAAATAAAGTAGTAACATCAGTGACAGTGGAAAAGACTAAATATTGCAGAAAATAGTTCAGTATGAAGGAATACTGAAACTCATTATCTATGGAAAGATAAAAAATAAATGCATCTATGCCAGTGTGATCGATTCTTAGTCATATCATTCAGCATCACCAATCCATTGGTTATAACTATCTCCTGGACTCAAACTAAGTAGTCTGCATTTACGAAGATGACTCGGTCTAACAATGTATTGACAGACTAATACTATATCTTCAATTTTTCACCTACATGTTCCTTCAAGCTTAAACGTTTATAATCCAGCCAACACCGAAAATTGAGGTAGGTAATGGTTTTGCATATGTAGTGCACTATTCACATAAATAACAATGAAGTATCATAAAAAACTGACATTATTTCGAGAACAATTCAAATCCAAAGGGAAATAAACATTAATTTTGTTTTAATTCCCGTCCAACTAAGTTTGATGTATACAATCTACATTAACTAAAGTGATAAAGAGAAATATTTTAGAATGTTTAGTAAAATAACTGCGTATACATACAAGTGTCATCCCCAAAGTAGCAAGATAGGGATATAAAATATAAAAAGAGTGATTGATTTCAACACCTACAATTGTTTGAATACAACTAGAATGGTCAGCATTTATACTATTAGCAATGTAAGGTGAAAATAGTGACAGAGAAAAAGATAGTGAGAAAACCTAGTATTGATCAACAAATAGTAAGTTTGAACTAATAAACCTTAGTGAACTAAAGAACAATAATATACTGAAGGGAGAAATACACATATCACATGGTGAGATGATGATATGGAAGTGTAAGAGAGCCATCTTAAATAAGTGTATAATTACTTAAGAATACCATTTATGTCCATATTCTGGTTAGTTCAACCACCTCTATACAGGGATAAGTGCAATATACAAGTATTTAGTAGACTTTGTCTTCTCTCTTTGCATAAAGTAGGCTTTTTTCGAATTAAACTTTAGGAATGTGTGCTGAGTATATGAATCAGATTGTAGATCATAATACAAAGGTAACCACCCTTCTTTTTTACACTTTCTCTAGTATGGTAGTGTGTAGGTATTACCGTTGATGTTGGATAATAGTCTGGTAATGTCGTAAATTCATGTAGGTGGACAATACAAACCAGAAGGTGTTAATTTAATAGCTCACAGATAACGTAATGGCTGCGAGGTCATATATACATATATATTTGTAAAATCCCAGCGAGTAAATTTTAAGTAAATCCAAATTAAAACGAAAGTTTTCATAAAGACAGCTATCCATTTAATGATCCTATTTCTCAATGATTATCAAATCTAAATCAGCTCTTGATGTAAACTATCTTAAAAAAGAAAGAAAGAAATCTCATCCAAGATGCAAAAACGAGTCACCAAAAAAATGATAACCATGTCAACAACCAGTACCTACCTAACTATCAAATAAGTTTACGAAACTCAGAAGTAAAAACGATAACCTCAAAAAAAATAGAGGAAATCCCACGAAAATGATTCTTTTTTACCTGACTAAAGATAAAGAATGCAACAGTGAGTCCAGCGCATATTATTGTATAAGTTAGAAGTACCATGAAACGATATATAATACCACTGTAATATCGACGTTGTTCCGCTGGAAGATTGTTTAACAGACGACGTTTACCCAATATTTGTATGAATGCTTTAACAACTAATATAGTTAAATAGATCATGTAAGCAAATGCACACAAAGCACCGATTACAATACTTGTTAAACCCATTTTCGCAGCAATTGGATGAGACCATATACTGGGAAACGATAAATGAGATAGAAACACATTAATGTAATTAATCATAATATCTTGGTGGATAAAGACAAGGGTGTGTATAAATTTTCAGACATATCATATATATTAAAGAGCTACAGATACATCTTTAGATTGCGCGCTTTCAATATGATTTCATAATTGATGAGTAATTCGTTACGTGCAATAATGTTTTCATTTTAAAAAGTCACTGGGTTTAATAAACTCTTATCTGTCAAGTCCAACTGCAAACTTTTGGCTGGATTTTCAGTTACATCAATTTGACATATATAAAGCTTTTATTTGATAATCATTAACGTTGAATAGAATAGAAAAATAATTCTGTAACGTACATAATTCATAAATCTGTTGTCGCTCGTGTGTCACGATATACTACTTACTAATCATCAGTAGCTTGAACAATATCCGGCAATTTCTGTAGTCTATGTGTTGTACCGAATAACAACTACCAATATTTTGATATTTCCGGTTTATTCTATTACACATAATATAATTTCGTATTTCTGCGCAGTTTTCTTGTGTGAATGCGTTGCTTATATTCTAAACGTAAGTCTAATTTGAGTAGATTTCACACATATGGTCGAGTTTATTAATATTAATCCCTGATACTATCGTTTACCATAGTTGTTTGAAAATGTTAGGTAGTTGAAAGTAATCAGATGCGTTAATTGTTATACAAGCTATATAAAGATTCGGCTCATGGAACTTTGACGTGTGTCAAAGAAGATCTAAGTTGCAACTACCTCTCAAATAATCCTGAAGAATTTGAAAGCGATAAACGTATGTGCTTTCGATTACATCGAAGTTAAACATCCATATAATTCATTTTTAGAAGTGTTTTCTAACTGTAAGGATCTCCCTTCCTCTTTCTTCTGGTGGTCGACTGCATTATGAAGACCTCAACATCTGAGGGAAAATACGGCATACAATAGACAGCTCAGAACCAGTTAGACGATTTAGACTTCGCAGATGACCTGGACCTCCTATCACATATACACGAACAAATGCAGACAAAGACAGCCAATGTAGCAACAGTCTCCGCATCAGTAGGCCTCAGCATACACAAGGGGAAAACCATGGTCCTCAAATTCAAAGCGGAGAACAGCAAGCCAATCACTCTTAATGGCGAAACTCTGGAAGAGGTAGGATCCTTCACATACCTGGAAAGCATAATCGATGAACAAGGAGGTTCAGATGCAGACGTAAAGGCGAGGATTAGCAAAGCAAGGATAGCATTCCTACGGTTGAAGAACATATGGAACTCAAAGCAACTTTCAACCAATATCAAAGTGAGAATCTTCAATACGAATGTCAAGGCAGTTCTACTGTATGGAGCTGGAACTTGGAGAACTACAACAACCACCATCAAGAAGGTACAAGTATTTATAAATAGCTGTCTTCGCAAGATACTCAACATCCATTGGCCGGACACCATCAGTAACAGCCTTCTGTGGGAGAGAACAAACCAGCTTCCAGCGGAAGAGGAAATTAGGAAAATACGATGGAAATGGATAGGACATACACTACGCAAATCGTCAAACTGAATCACAAGACAAGCCCTAACTTGGAATCCTGAAGGGAAGACGGAAAAGAGGAAGGCCAAGGAATACATTACGTCTAGAAATAAAAGCAGATATGGAAAGGATGAATAAAAACTGGAAGAAGCTGGAAAGGATTGCCCAGGACAGGGTTGGATGGAGAATGCTGGTGAACGGCCTATGCTCCTTCACGAGGAGTAACAGGCGTAAGTAAGTAAGTAGATAAGTAGTAAGTGTAAGGAAATATAAATGACTGAAAGTACTACATGTACTGTTAAACATTATTGTATTCAACAAAAAATAAAGGCTTAATATATCTAACCAATATGAATAAACTTTCTCAAGAAGTCACATTTTCAAAGTCATGCTACAGAGTGAATTACTTAGTCATAGTATTAGTCAATCAGTCGTATCGCAAAACCCGGTACCTATGTACATCAGTTCAAGTTGTCATACCCCGTTAACACAAAGAGATAACATTGTTATGACAATGTAAATCTCATACATAAACCATTCATATACCCAGTAAAATAACTATTACAAACCTAGTTACGTTAAATTTGGATGACTTAAAGCATTTATTATATACACGATTCAAACGATTATCTGTCTCAACAAATATAATTTCCAGCGTTTGTGTCAAACCACGCTTTTTACTTAAAATGTAGGGGATTCTATCCAACACAATGTTCAACTTATGCGTATAAGATCTTAAAACCAAGATCGAAAACATTTGTTTGAGAAAATATGAAAAGTAATACAAGCTAATTAGAATTTACAAAAATTGAATGGTGAATTGTCGGATCGTTATCTCTAACGCCACCAAGCATTCCGTTGAAATGATCTAGAGTTCTACAATGCCACATGATCCAGCATCTTGAAACAAACTTTTCGGATATCACTTTAGGGCTAAAGTAATATCACGAGTAACCGATTGTAGCTTCACTATCTTTTTTCAGACATGGATACTATTATGACCTTGACTTGTCCACCTACCAGTTCGTTTAATATGCAGGGGGGTGTATTGTCTTGAACTACTTTACTCTCTTGATATGCTAGTACAACCTTGAGACTTGTAACGCGTGAATTCGACTAGTAGCTGAATAGCCTTGAGAGCAGAGAGAAACGAAACTATCCTATCATTGAACTATGACCTGAATGGTTGACAAACCGAGAGAGATTATTCAAATGAAACCCTATAATCGATCTATTCGTGATCCAAATGTATATGAATAAACATATGACTAACACAACCACAACGCACAACAACTAGACCATTGAACGTCAGATATATTACTTTTATTTACACATCACTCTAGCCAACCTGCTTGACATGGTAGAACAGTTATTTAAACCAATGTAGGTCGATTAGGTCACTGAAGTAGGCAATTCCGACACTGCATTAAGGTGGCAGATACGACAGAACTTTGATTACAATTTTGTTTGTCATTTGTTGATCCCTACCTTTTAATGGTTGATCCTTATCAAACATTGACACTGAGGACATTTTAATAAACATTGGATTAGCTACGAACTACTTGTAATTGAAATCGCGAATCAATCTAAGTTAGATAACCATTGGAAACCTGAAAGCAATGGACATCTGTCAAGTTCTAGTATGGAACTGTTTAAGGACGCGCATCCACGACCCCACCAGCGGATAATGGACCCGGGACCCATAGTCTCGTTAGCGAACGCTTAAACAACTTGGCCGTAATCCAATGGTATGCACGTCTAACTTCAATTGATTTGAGGCATTACGCGCCAGATCGTGGACTGAGTGAAGTAGTCCAGTGCTCTCAATTTTTTAGTGGTTTCCTAGCTTAGATTTGTACATGATCTCGATAACATTCAACAGTCTGCACAACCCCTCATATTGATAATTACCTGTAAAATGGATTACGTATTTGTACTCCACGTTCAGCTAATTCAAAAATAAATAAAGCAGCACAACAACTGGCCACAAGTAAAATTCTTGGCCAATACAATCCATTTAGACCATAACAATTATTATTAGGCTTTGATCGATTCCCCGATGATGAGTCTTGCATCATGTGCTCACCAGTGAAAACAAGCCAAAAGCAAACAAGCGTAGCATAAAATAAACCTTGACGTATATCACTTAAGACAAGCCAAAATGAGAAGTTATATCTGAATGGGGAAAGAAAAGGATTGTATGAGAACATCTGAACAAAATCGTAAGATTTGTTAACAGTAAGACACAATTAATTAGTACAGTTCAATATATATTAGATACTAATACTTAACACCAATAGATGCACAATACCAACTGATGTAGAAACAGGAGTTTGAAAAAAATATAAAAGTAAACAAACGGTAACATGGTTATTTATTGAACGATTACTATCGGTCCGAACAATGTAGGTAGGTGAATAGACTATCCGGTTAGAATTCACAACACAATTGTGACTAATAGTTGAGGATATTTAAGAATTCCAAAGTCTATTGAAAATTCCCAATATTTTAACTAATGAAAAAATCCTAATGATAGTGTTAACGGGACACAGATTGGATTAAAGCACGCTCCGTGCAGGATTATGTTGGGGCACGCTGATTGACGATTTCTTAATCAATCAGCACCAGTGGATACTCGGGGAAGACTCTAGAATCTTCTCGTGTATGAAACTGTACTAACGTCTTTCTTATTACGATTCCTACTTCCATCTACCCTTGTAATTTGGAATATAATTTTGTTCCTGTTTAACCGTGTTCTGATTTGAGGACTCGTCGAATATGAGCAGCAGGGTCGTAATAAGAGGAACTATAACAGACAGATAGATACATCTTTAATCGTCAGTGTTAATAGGCAAAATAATTTTCCGGTATTCATAAGTTGGTTTATAGAAACGTGAAATATAGTTCGCGTTCAGCTGACAAATAAATAACTCGTCAATATATACAGAGAGGATTTTTATCACAGTAGGATAATATCAACTAGACACAAAAAAGACATCAGCAAACAATAAAGTTTGTCAATCATATTTTGCAAGCGTCATACTTACAGGCACTCATGACTTTGAATTATCCTAGGTGCTCAGAAACAGTTCAATAAAACGATTACATTTTGTAATCATAAAAGCATTGAATGTAATTTTAACAATTGGTATTTCCAAATTAACCAGTTTGTGAGAGTTAGGAGATAATTGATGATACCATTGCAATGAGAATTGTTTGATTTCACGAATAATAAATATTCGATAAACAAATTTTCGTTTGCCTGCAATACATAAACAAGTTGCCCTAATATGGATTTGGCACCCGAAATGCCCTGTTACGGGCCAAGGATGAGGAGAGTCAGCTCTCCCCCTCCAAATGTTCTCACATGGCCACGCGTATACAGTCATTGTCACAGAAGTCCCACTCACAGCCTTCTCGCGACTGGAGTGTTATCTACGAAATTGAAAGGATGAGAAGCGAATGTTCGGCGCTTCAACTGAGTTGGTGGATATGGAGGATCCGTCTAGGATTTGGAAAGTTGTGAATCAAAACGGAAGGCGAATATGAGCTACAGGACCCTTGGGGAGCAAATGGTATATGAACGTATTGTTGGTCGCTGGCTACCATGGGAACGAGTCTCCGGACGTTGCTCCGGAATTTTCTAACTCCCCAAGGTGGGTGCTTTATATCCACTAACTCAGTTAAAGCGGCGAACATTCGCTTTTCGTCCTCTCAATTTCGTAAATAACACCCCAGTCGCGAGAAGGCAGTGAGTAGAACTTCTGTGACAGTGACTGTATACGCATGGCCATGTGAGAGCTGACTCTCTTCACCCTCAGTCGTGCCAGGGCTTTTAAAACCACCATGTACGGACGGCAATATCTTTTAGTTTAGATCTGAAGACATAAATCAAATATTATTTTTCAATATCGATTCCCATTTCCAGTTTTTGATAATTAATGATTTAGTTATTAATAATAATTATTATTATATATATATATATATCCTAGTGAATCTAAGAAACATAGGTAGACTTACATAAGTGATAACCATTCAACTGGACAATTCAAGATAGATAAACAAATTCCCAAGATAAATATAGTTTTTTCTAGTATGTTTGGTGGACGTTCTAACTCCCTGACACGATGACCAAAAAATATTAAAGCCAGTAATACAATTGGGAATGAAAATGTTTTCAACGAAAACCATACCTACAATTGAGGATATACAAGAAAAAGTTTTTATAAAGCTACAAACTACACTGAGTTTGTTATCCACACATCAGATGAGCATAGATTGAAATAGGAAATTTATTACCGTACAGATTAACGGTCCTCCAATGCAGCCACACAAATATATCAGATAGCACAATTATCTCATGACTTTAAGGAACATTTGGGTAACCATTTGTTAAGAAAATCATTTGGACTGAAATCATATTCACTTCTTAAGGCGATTTTAATGTTAAGTACTCTTATGCAAAGCTGCGTTCACTGGGTCAAATTATTAGACAAATTTTCATTTAAATCCTCTTACACGAGACTAGCTTGATTGCCTCCAACGATTTAACCAATTGTTCAGTCCAATTATGTAATTTAGTTAGACACTCTGTTAACTCCAAAGATCATTTACCTGGACCTATTAAACAATTTTCCACTTCCTAAAGTTGAGCTGGATTCTTACTGCATCTCAAAATACAATACCGTTTCCGTAAACTGGTCACAATTTAAATAAGACTCGATCGTATAAACTAAACAAATGATACCAAGTCTCAGTTATATTCTGTATCTTTGAAAAATAATGTACAGCCAGGGGTATCGATATATCCCTACTTCACTGACTTTATGTATACCGAACTAAGATTTAGTGAAAATAAACTCATCATTCGTTAGTGAATGTGGTAAACATTAGATTATTTTAGGATGTTCATCATATCTACTTATTATCTGATGATTATAAAGGTATATTTTAAGTTAAAATGATTGGAGATATTGGATCGAATGGCTGAGATGCACTTACTCCTTGTCTTTCCTTAGATCCCAAAATTGTCTCATGCTTTCTGCTTCACTTTCAATCGATAAAATTTTGTGCCACCATTGACACATTTACTACTCTGAGTTCAGGATTAATAATCTCATCTTGGTGTCATAATATAATGTGGTAACTTGAACCGATGCATATGTTCCAGGTACTACGTTGGATATGACCAACAGGCATTATTAGGTGTTGATTTAAAAATCTTTTTTATTCGTGAGAATCATATTTCTGTTAAACTAATCGTTCAAATATTGACGAATATTTGTATAAATTTAATCTTTTTTACGATTATTAAAGTAAAGCAAACAAATAGTGCAGTTGACAGATAATTCCCATTTAAAAATTAAAAACACGAAGTTCAGAGAAGGGATCTCTTTTCAACGAATTTATTATAAAGCTGTACAAATGGCTATCTAGACTGCTTCATAGATAAGAATATGAAAAAAGTAGTTGTGACAGGGAATCCGGTTGTTCCGTTCCAAAGAAAAACCTCTATATAAGTTTGGAATTTAAAGGTGATTGAACATCTGATTTAATCAAAAATCGTTTAACGACAGCGATAAAAAGAACACTCTATGCAGCAAAACTGCGAATAACGTTCACTAGTAGGAACTTGTTTTCTGTATCCATAAAACATAAGCTTCCTCGTCTGATCACCTGAATGTGCATCTAACAGTTCACCTGCTCTTGTGGAGCAAGGTACATTGGCCGTAGCCAGCACCCGCTTTCAACTCGGATACGGGAACATGTCCCAGTGTGGTTCTACAAGAGTGAGAGGAAAGCAGTTAGGAGTTTCACACTTGAACATCTAATCGACTGTAATCATTTTACTGATCCACAGTTTGATTTTAAGGTTGTATATACGACTCGTCCAAATCTACCTAGATTTATTCGTATTAAACTCCTAAAATTAACCGAAGCTCTTACCATCCATGAGCTCAAGCCAGAATTATGCGTACAAATGAAGTACGTCCTATCGTTACCTTGGCCTTTATTATTATTACTGCATTTATCCGTTTACTTATGTTTCATCCTCATTATTGAATTGATAATTGCTCATGGTATCACTTTATATATTTTTCACCTCTATGACCTTTAATTACCTTCAATTTTTGTAACAAAAAAACACAATTTAATCATCTTACTACATTCACGTTATAATTCGTTACTAACTTATTAAGTAGATTGTTATTATTCGTATTAAGTAGTCTAATATTATAATCTTTCTATTTAATCATCTTGGTTATTCCCTGTCACATTTTCTCACGAAACTAGTACGTTAACAAAAAGTTATATATATGATTGTACAGCTTGGTAATAAATTCGTTGTAGTGTACAATAACTGTTGGAGAAATATATGTAGGAAAAGCAATCGCAAAATGCTTTCGTTGTGTTTCTTGCACTACTTTACTCTAAAAACTACTTATTCCCTAGTCATGGGAGGCTAGGAATTTGATCTTTTACTTATCAGGATTACTAATTTCATATTTTGAACAAACGATCCTAAGTTTACAAGCTATAATTTCAAATGAAGTGTTCACCTTAAACTTGGCCATTTTTAGATTGTTAATTTCAATACATAACTATAAAACCTGAGAATTTATTGAACAGTATTCTTCGTTTATACACCAGTTTTTACTGCAATGTAACAAGATTTTATTATTTCGAACTACGACTTTTATCATAATACATATCAGATTAATAGGTTTGACTACAGGTCACAAGTATCAAGTTTGGGATCCAAAGCACAGCATTTCGGAAACAACAATAATGTGCTGACTATAAATCACAAAAGAACCATAAAATGGCAAAGGATACGAATGGGTAGAAAAACGTATAGGTAGAGTAACAAGAATTAGAAGTTAGTGTTCAGGAAAACATCCCGATTTTCTAAGTTGCAATAAACTCAGCAACGTTGAAAGTGTTCGAACAACTGCTGTGAATAACGCCTACTGTGTAGAAGATAGATCATTAGTTAAAACGAAATAGGGCTGGGTTTAGATTTGTGTTTAAACTATATGTATAGTATACGACTAGAGAATTTGGGTGACATGGTCTAGAATTGATTATAATGGGCAGATGGATTCTCTACCCTCCTCCTGACCTTACGTTCTAGTATTCCTCCATTTATATTTTCCAACTGTCTTTCCGAACCACATTCTTAGTATAATTTCTATCATATTACACGCATTTTTTCTATTTGTCTCGTCGTCCTTATGTGGTATGACGACCTGGGCCAACACACATCTGTGTCAGGCTCTATGTTGGTGATGACATAAATACAAAGTTAGATTATCATATAGTACCCATATCTTTAAATTTTATTCCAATCTAGCCAAAGTTAACTGTCTGCTAGAGATTTAAAAAAAGCCAAGTCAGATTCACAAAATCTAATTAGTTCACTTTAAGATACCAAGAACGACTATGTTGTACGCAAACAGTAGCCACAAAGAAAAGGCTAACTTCTTTACCTTAGTAAATCCACCATTTTGATGAATTTCAACCATCCACACATCCTGAATACTTCCAACACCAACGTTAATTTTCCGCTTCTCATCAACAGGAATTCTCAAGTTTAACAAGTATTCTTCATGATGACAACTAGCTAAGGTGAACAAAGGTAAAACCTCACAATCGTAGTAAAATCCTTCATCAAGCGCATGAGCATGTCCTTGGTGTCGCTTAGCTTCGCGGTCAAGAGTACATTTAAGCGGTCGAACTTCAACTGAACGAGCTAATTCGTGCCAAACATGTTTAGGATCATCATGATTACGATAGCCCAATCGTAAATCAAATGTTATCTCAGTATTTTCCAACTGAAATGTATTTAAAAAGCGTGAAAAACAATAATAATTTAGAATTATACGATGAATGATCATAACTGATATGTGAACTGAGCAAATTCACCATTTTGAAAACATTTCGCTGACCACCTAAAAAGATCCTACTAAAATAGGAAAACAACCATAATTCTGTTGTAAACGGTAGGATTAATGCTAAAAGCAAGATACAAAAACTTGCGTTGTCAAAAAGTCAACTCTATCGTTTGTACTGTACTTCGATAAATGCATTTCTTAGCGGGTTTTTCCTTCTATAGTAAACAAAGCTCATAGAATTAAGTTAAATACATTTTCATCACAATGAACATGTGTTCCCCGGATTCTACTATTCAGCTGTGAAGCTTTCATTTTCATTTTAGACGATATCGTTACCTGAGCTACAAAGATTTTTTTCTCCAATTCACGATTTCTATGAGTGAAACCGTACAAGTCAGGAAGATAAATGAACTTATCATGGGAGTTAAGCTCTAAAGAGATAACAAACATAAACAAAAATCCTGGTCCGTGTTTCACATATGTAAATATACGCTCAGGTACAGCAGAGGGTGAGGAGAGTCAGCTCTCCCTCTCCAAATGCTCTCACATGGCCACGCGTATACAGTCACTGCCACAGAAGTCCTACTCACAGCCTTCTCGCGACTGGGGTGTTATTTACGAAATCGAGACGCGAATGTCCGGCGCTTTAACTGAGTTGGTGGATATGGAGGATCCGTCTAGGAGAGTTGGAAAACTCTGATTCCAAACGAATGGTGCATATGAGCTCCAGGATCTTGAGGGAAAATGGCGTTTAAGCGCATTTCTGGTCACTGGCTACCATGGGACTGCTTCTCCTAACGTTGCTCCACTGCCCTGTGGATTAGACTTGTAGGTCAAAGGCTTGGGGAATGTCTCCCTAAGAAAACCGCCCGCTTCAATTTGGGTACCCGGACAATATCCCAGTTCTCATGACAGTCGAATGACTAATTGTGGTGCATACATATTTGATGCCTCCTTGTACTAATATTTGTGTTTACATAAATAAAAAGTAGTGGATAAATTGAGCTCCGTTAGTACATAGAGTGGGTCAAGTTGAAACACCATAGATTACAATATAAATGATCCAAATTACATGCATACTTTTATACAACACATACAAAACAATACCCGCCAAGTACCAAATCTTGGTTAGTAAAATTACAACAGAATATCCATTCTCTACAACTAGTTTGCTGGTTACACTTTTTTTCAATATATTATCGACCCAAGAAACAGGCGGATAAGAGATATGTCCTTAAGGTTACATGGCTATTTTAGCCTCAACCAACGCTATGTTATGTACATTAGCTACATACCAAACAGCTACCGCACGGCTTATATTAGTGAAATGAAACTAGTCAATACTTGATTAAATATTCTTTACTACTACTACTTCTGCTCGAAATTTCATACATAAATACTTATGAATGTTAACTTACTTCCTTGGAATATTTTTGCTTGATATCTAACATCAACACACCAATGACTTGTTGGAACCATCTGGTCATATGCAGATCCATCCCATCTCTTGGGTGTGGGAACTGAGCAATGAACACTATTGCATTTGCATCAACGTCAGACGGAACTACTTCCTCAATATCACCATCTGGTAAGAGTTCCTGACAGCTCTCATTAGATATCGGTCTGGCAAAATGCCACTTTAATACATCACTGGAACGATCAATACACTTGGACATTAATATCTGGTCTGTTGTGTTAGGAGCTGGTGCTATAAGTCCACCAATAAGGAAAAAGCAAATTTGTACAGCTAGCATAAGACATCCAAAAGAAGCAAGCTTCCGAACGTTTAAAGTCTCAAGAACAACACCCGCCATATCTAATTTGAACGAAACTCCGAAGTCTGACCTTGTGGTTTCATTAAATCTCAGTTTCAGTTTCAATTTGGAAAGGATAGGAGGCTAGATGGCCTGTGTTAATCCTGGCAATTATTATCTCTTAATTGATCCAACTTTTTCTTTTGAGATAGTCGACAGATGGAACTTTAACCACATGTTGAGTCAATGAATTCCATTCGATTATTCTATGGAAAAGTCGATGGTGAGCAAACAAGTAATTTGTTCTGGGCTTGTGAACTTTTTTGAAGTGTCCTCGTAAATGCTCGTAAATCTCCTCTTTACTCATTCATACGAATGTATTTCCGTAGTAACGTCCTTTGTGTTATACGGTCTTCAAAGCAGCCATAGTATTTTATATGTCGAAGGGATAATCCACATTAGATGCTGACCGTGATGTGTGACTTCAAAATTGGCTGGTTCTGTGCACCATTCCCGTCTAACTCTAGTAGGCCTCTAATCATTCGAGAGAGATCATCAATTTCAATGATTAACAAGTTCTCCGATATGATAATGGAAATAGGTCACGTTTAGCCAGTTGAGTACCTTACGGGAGCTTCGCTATCCCAGGAATCAGCTTAGTCGCTATTCTCTGAAACTTTTCCAAAAGCTCACTGTCTTTTTCAAGCAGGAGCTAGCCGCTTGTATGCAACGCTTGAGTTTAGGACGCACTAATCCTTTATACAAAGTCAAAAAGTTTTACCATTGACATGGCTAGAGGTCCTACGTATTGATCATACGTTTGTAAAACCTTTGGTGGCTATCGCACAGCGGTGTGCAGTGGTTTTTAAGTCTTAAGTAACGATGACTCTTAAGTCATTGTGTGTCTGGCCAACAGGTATCTCAATGTTATTCGTCATGTATGCATCTGTACCTTAATGACCAAAATGAATCACAATACACTTGGAAGTATTTGTAGAATTATGGTCTACTATGATATTAGTACTGCTCTAATAATAGATCTAATCCCAAAATTGTAGATTCGTCATGATATAACTGCCTAATCTATAAGATCTTACGTGGAAGTCACACCATCGACTACACCAACTCACTGTATCGTATCAATTACCAATACATGATGAGGAACAAGATTAGGCTAGAGAAAGAACAATATATTTAATATGAATAGAAGATATAAAGTAACACTGAGATGGACCACGCCTGCATGGACGAGCCATGCCACTCGATCAACTCCAGTCCATTCAATTCCTTGTTCGCGCCTTCTCCATTGTTAGGTATTTCTCCGCGTTAAATATTGAATATCTATTTTCTGAGTAGTCTCGTGTTCAGCTTTGTGGATTGTGTGGCTATTGTCTAATGCCACTACATATTCATCGGCAACTGCCAAGTTTGAGACCATTCGGATAATTTCTCCGTGTCATTTTGAAGTTCACTCGTGCTCTTTGCTAGCGACTCTCGCTCTATTGTTCGATCTGCTGTCGATTCTGAGTGTATAATATCTTCTATATTTGCTTTTCGGATGTAAGATATAGGTTGGGTTAACGCGCACTCCTTCCCAACAACTCAACGGAAACTAAAGTTCAGAACTGCATGATCACTTTCACCTAGGTGCGGCATGTAATCGGGGTTCGTGACGTCATCCTCATAATGAGTAAATATAAGATCTCGTAAGGGTGACTCAGAGTCCGAGTTGTACCCCATCAACTAGTTCCTAATTGAAGAAATTTTCTGACAATTCGGTCCTCAGATGTTTCCAGTCTACTATGGGTGCATTAGGGTCTCCTAGGATTAGACATGGATCACTTCATGACCAAGTGTTGATACGGTCTAGCGAGACTTCATTTACCTCACAGCTTCGACTGCGGTAGACAAAACCAATCAGCAGCCCTTGTCACATGCATTTCAAGCGACAAATAACCGATTCACACAACCCACTTTCATGGGATAGTCGATAATTGCAAATGGGATAATATTCCAAATATTTATATAGCTACTCCTCCTACTTTACCCTTCTGGATTCTGTTGACACTCACTGACGCGAAACCTTCCATACTATCTATAGGCTAAGTCAGCCACGTTTCTGTGACTGGGATTACATCCAGCATCGTAGGGTCTGTCTGTACACTTAGCTCCGATAGCATGTTGAGTAAGTTTCCGTCATTTGTGTAACAGATCCGAGGCCTATTTAAATGGTTTCGTGCTGCACCCATAGTAGCTTTGGCACCATTCTCTGTCGAGGCCTCACAACCAAAAACTTTACAATTGTTAGGTCCTTCTCGCTATAATCTAACCTAAGTTTTGGCTCTTTTTCAGCTTCTCGTCTTATTACACAGTCTGCGAGCGGCATGTTCCTACGGACGAAAACTCCTGACCCCTTTAGTGTATGTCCATTCTGAAATATTAGGCCCCATTCATTGGGAGGTTTAAATACCACTCATTCTGTTTCAGGTTCATTTGGCTTCCTGGTCTATACATCTTTAGCAAGATGACTCCGGAGATATCCTGATGAACTAACTGATTTAGTGGCTGTTTTATCAACCCAGAGTCATGCTCAAAACCAGCTTTGGGTTCTGAGTTTCCACTCTCCTTGATTCCATGAAAGATAATTGGCCTGTCACTACGATAAGTCTTTAATTTCTCGGCTACTTTGAGGGAGGTTGACTTTTGTTTAATGGCGTTATGTCGTTTCTTGTTCTCTACCCGTACCCTTTTATCGACTTCCTTCGGAGTAGCAACCCCAGTCGCGTCAAAAACACTGTGGGATTCCGGAAGATTATCGGCGACATGAGCGGTCAGGTTGTTTTACCTGGTAGAAACAGATCTAGCCTCACGATTAAGCTTTTAGGCGTTTCCTGCTGGCTGCCATTTGGAGGACAGGGGACAGAAAAATTATTTTCTTGAGTTTCTGTTTCGGATGGACCTCTTTGAAGTCGTCCTTTTCTCCTTTGCCACGAGCTTGTATAAACCAATTAATTTCTTTGCACTCACTTCTTGTCGTTTCGGTACGGTTTCAGGTATTTACTAATGTCAAACGTGTGGAAGTCTCACCACTCGAATGCACTAGTCCCAGTGAGTTAGGTACTTATCTATGGATTAGTAAATCATTTGGTTGGTATGTTTGTCTCAGGATATTAGGCTTTCTGGATACCACTGGCCATAACATCACCATGTAGGGGGTTGGATGGTTGCAACATGAAAATAATAAAGTGATGATTAGAACGCTAAAAGACCATTATTTCAAGAATAATAAACGAGTTAATCAATTGATAATGCGTAATAAGACGAACTTGAGTGAATAACAAAAGGAACACAGATAGTACCGAGAGATATATAAAGCAGTTACTGATACATGGTGATGATAACCGTGATAATTTATGAGACGTCCACCAGACACATATGCTCGAGGAGGGAGATGGTAATTCATGAGTGAGTACGTGTTTGTCAGGTCCCCTCTTGAAGCTATCCACTGACGGGGCTGTGGTCACTTCGGCTTAAAGATAATTCCCTATCAAAATAAACACCTGAAAAGGAAAGACCCAAGGTTAAGGAAGGCATATGATGCTTGTTACAGGCAAAAATGAGAGCCTTGCATAAATGGATAAATCTTCCAAAATATCCTGACCGTAGCTCCTACCTGGCATAAGAAAATATACGGAACGTCAAATCTAGCAGCGAAGGGAGATATTTCGATATATGGCTAGTAGTCAAAATACAAGTCTAATATATTATCTCTATAAGTCGGTAGAATTGGGGACTGGGTCAGTATTAATGTATTTATCCTTGCTACTAGAGAAGTAAGCATAATCCATAGATGTGTACTTGCCATGATGTGACCTTACCTACCAGACATTATGTGAAAGTCACCATGTTGTCCACACTAACTAGTATTATCGTGCCTGTCAGCCGTTGCAGCTGTCAAACCATGAAGAACACACTTGAGATAGAGATAAAGTAACATCTTTAATGTGATACAGCACGAGGTTATGTGGAGCGACTACACCTGCGTGATTGAGGCATTTCATACCACTGAAGTGTTCCTACGTCCACCGTATTTGACCCTCTTACCCGGGATATTTAGTACGGGTCTTCTCAGCCATCGTATGTTCGGCTTTGAGTATCTTGTGGTTGGGGCCAATGCCGCTGCAGATTTATGACTTAACATAAACCTACAAACCAGGTGGTCTTTGCACTCATGAGGCCTGCCGGCTACCTAAAGGCCGGATGAATATCCATCTTACTTCCTGATCGGCACTAGGAAAAATAAGAATCATATGCTCAGGAAAGTCACTAACATGTAGGAACGTCTGCCTTATGATCCTGAAACAGCGTGCGAAAGCCAACAGCTCACTAGTATACGACCTGTTCAGGAACGCGCTAGAGCAACATCAACGTCTAGAAGAATGGAAACAGGTTACGATCTCTCCAATCTTCAAAATGATGTAAGAAAGAACTAGCCTGCTATAGAACAGTCACATTAACGCCAATACTGTCAAAGGTAACGAAAATACTAGTTAATAAATAAAAGACAGGAAAATGAACAAAAACAACTTCAATGAGGTCTAATACGTATTTGGGAAAGGTAGGTCCTCAGTATACAGTCTTCTCATAGCATCGGACAGCTTGAGTACTTTTTGGGACAAGAAGGTTACGGTTCATGTGATATTCCTCGATTATTAAAATGGTTCAAATGGTTGTGGACCGAGTAAAAGAAGCTTTCGCTTTACAGGCTTCCTTGTCTATTAGTAGGGGATCACCAATACCTCCTGGTAGGAATCTAGGTATATTAACTATAAGAGATTAGAAAAAAAGAAATTGTTAGATCATAATAAGACGTTGTTCTTAGTCCTTAAGAATAGGTCAAGCCTTCGGAACCTTACCACACTTACTTATCATAGAGAAGGTTGAAAATATAAGTTTCCCATCTCGACTTCTATCTTGACTCCGAAACTACTTTGAGAACAGGATAATTCGTACGAATGTAAGTATGGCGCACGCAAGCTTTTATGCTTTAACATTTGAAATCTCACAAGGAGCAATCTCAGGACGACTTCTGTCCCCAATCTTTATTAACAACCCGTTAGATAAGGTCACCACTAATCTTTGCAAGCGACACTAAGATCTAAAAGCCTATGAAAGCAAAAGGACCCACTTTGGCATCAAATTATCCTTGAGACAATTGAGGGGAGGCCAGAAACGATGAGTTGGAGCTTCAACTACCAGGATGTTATGTCATGGAAATTCATTTCTATGGAACACAACCAGGATGAATACTCCATGAAAGTCCACATGATTTTCCACTTAGACCTCGATTTCGTGCTAAGAACCACAGAGAGCTTGAGCACCACTTCAAATTATATCGGGGTTGTAATCATAGCAAATACGACCACCCACTTTATGTGAGAACAACGTGACGCAATCACCTTAAAACCCTCTCTAAATTTTACCGAGAATATACTCGTGGCCTCACTTTAAAGTTCGGAATGGTTTTCCGGCCACTCCTTCAAAAGAGACGCGAATACCTTGGACGACTCGACAAACGAATGTTCATTCGTGGATAACCGTCTACCTCTTGAAATAGCTGTGCCCGATATCACTAATATGCATTATTGATTTATTCTTGTCTCCATTCTCACCTTCGTCCCTCGGTATTCCTGTAGCGGTAAATAACTAGTTCTATAGATCTTCCTAACTGATGCCGACTCCATTAATTTTACTGGACACATTCTAGCTGAAGGTGCTCGGTCACGCATCCACACCAGATCACGAATGGGTACGCCGTACCACACATCTCTTACAACTTCTAGCCAGCTTAGGCGAAATGCTTCTCGATGTATTAGTAGTGACACTGGACTCCAACCACAAAATCCTTAAAGCTGAACACGAGACAACTGTGAAGATACATATTCAACATTTAACTGGGAGAAAAGCTCAACGATGGAGAAGGCTGGAACAATGAACTGAATTAGTTCAAATTGATCGGAAAACATGGCCCACCCTCGCAGACATGGTCGCTCTGTACAACTTGCTGTTACTCATATTAAATATGCTGTTATATCTCCGGCCTGAATGTGTTCCCCATCATAAATTAGTAATTGTTACGATAAGGTGAGTCAGTGTAGACAATGATGTGACTTTCACGTAAGATCTTATAGGTTAGGCAGTTACATCATGACAAGTCTACAATTTGAGGATTAGGTCTATTATTAGAGCAGTAGTGATATCATAGTAGACCATAGTTCTTCAAATCTACAACATAAGGATTTGGGAATTCACCCTGAACTTGAAAGGATCCTCATTGGGATTTCATACTGCACACGATCTTATGTGCTACAAGGCAAATTATCCCCAAAACCTACAAGCAACCTAAGATGCAAAAGGCACTTTTGTGCGGAACACAAACGGACTTATAACAACGGCACGTACAGGCAATACATACATATAAATAACATATACACAAAAACAATGAGACGACAGACTGCAGTACCAGACAAAGCTTATCGATAAATTTGTCTCCGATCCGGAAAGCTTATTCCGTTATACAGCGTCTCTTTGTCAAGCCGAAACTGGAGTTTCGCAACTGCTGGGTTCTAATTGTTCGACAAATAACCACAGTGACGCCGCTATCTGGCTGAACAGTGCTCTCGAACATTTCAACAGACCCACAACAAATATATTGATGACAGTTTCATCTGCAACTGCACAGGACTTTTCGAAGTGAACCTGAACGCTGACCTGGTGTACCGAAAACTGAGACACCTAAGAAAAGACGCTTCTCCTGGTCTGAATATGGTTCATTCTGCTATACTAAAGAAAGCAGCTCCAATGCTGACAACGTCGCTTAGCGTGATGTTCTCACACTCGCTAAGCCGAGACAAACTACCGGATATTTGGAGGCTGGCTCACATCACACCAATTTTCAAAGGAGGTCGACTCAGCGAACCTTCAAGCTACTGACCGATGGCTCTTCTCTCTATACCTTCAAGAACCATGAAGTCACTGATAAGTGGCGGTATACACGACTATTTCTTATCCTTAAACTCCATTTCACCACAACAGCATTGTTTCAGGAAGAGTCACTCTTGTGTAGCCCATCTGCTGACCGCGGTGAACAGATGAACAAGCATCTGTGATCGTAAGTAGAAGGTTGACGTCATTAACCTTGATTTCTCAAAAGCTTATGATAGTGTCAACCATATATGTCTTATCAATAAGCTCAGACGTTTGGATATCAAATCACCTCTAATTACTGGCTGACTTCATATATAAAAAATCGACATTTTAAGGTCAGGGTTAGCCTCACTTTCTCTCAGACAATGGAATGTCCTGGTGTGGTCCCCCAGGGTTCAGTAATGGGACCTCTTCTTTTCTTGATTTGTATAAACGATCTTCCACAACAGGTATCGTCTGACTTATCACTTTTTACTGATGATGTGAAACTTTCGAGAGAGATACTCAAGATGATATACAGGCACTTCGGGAGGATCTGACTCGACTTCAAAGTTGGACAGACGAGAACGGACTTACCTTTAACACTTCAAAGTGTAAAGTAGTCCATCCGAGACATGTCGCAGACTACAGTTACAACTTGGGAAACCCCTCTCTAGAAGTATCCCGAGTTGAAAAAGGTTGAGGAGTGCTGGTGTCCTACGATTCGAAGTCTGATGATAACTGTGACAAAAATGCCTTCTGAGCAAGCCTCGCACTGGTAAAATTGAAGCGCATTTTTGACCAGTTTGACGGAAAAACTTTCCACATAATCTTCAACAGTTTCATTCGTCCCCACTTAGAGTACGAAAACATAGTATTTCCTCCCTCACTCCAGAAGGATAAGAACACTCTGGAACGTATCCAGTGGCGAGCCACAAAATCAGTTCGGGGACCCAAATTCAAGCCTTACGAAAAGCACCTCTAATCACTAAACCCTTACCCACTAGAGTACAGGCGTCTTAGAGGTGACCTTATAGCTTGCAGTATCCTTAATGCTTCTGGACGTCCCCTTAAATATCTACTTAGATTTAGCTCCAACACAACAAACCTAAGGAGGAACATCCAAAAACTGGAGACACAATACAGCAGAACGGACTGTAGACACAACTTCTAGTCCCTAAGGATTGTCAAATGCTGGAATTCGCTGCCGGCTGAGCTAATCCAAGTGACTTCCCAGGAGTCCTTCAAGAGGAAACTTGACCCATTCTTAAGGACTAGGGATAATATCTTAGCATGATTTATCAATTTCTTTTACTTCTATTATCATTAATATACCGACGTCCCTGCCTGGAGGTTTAGGTGATCCACTATTACTAGACACGGAAGCCCGTTAAGCGACAGCTTCTTCAATTCCGTCCACAACAATTTGGACCATTTGAACTATTTAGATCTCAAGGTTATTCCTAGGCCCCATCTTTTGAACTTGTTGTGATTACTTCCACTATCTTTCGGCTCCCAGGCAGTTAGCACCGAATAATGCTTGGTAGAGATTGGTAAAAGTTTTGGTTCCAATGAGCCTTTTTTGCTTTTTATTACCTTCAAAGAGTCTTGGAAAACTTGGCAAAATTGTAGTCAATTAAAACCAAACGTTGGCTTCTCATTAAGAAATACCGTACTTCTTGTTATAAACGGAGTGTAAATTTTTATAACTGGTTTCAAGAATAATCCATAAATATACCTTCCACCCAGTCACATATAAATGCGACATGGTGCCTTAGCCTAATTACGCGAAATGCGTACAAATGGTATAGGTTGTCCATGGGAGTGCCTTGTGTGATTCATTTCATAGC
This sequence comes from Schistosoma bovis, assembly GCA_944470425.2. Taxonomy (NCBI): domain Eukaryota; kingdom Metazoa; phylum Platyhelminthes; class Trematoda; order Strigeidida; family Schistosomatidae; genus Schistosoma; species Schistosoma bovis. The sequence continues at coordinate 2,311,804 of OX103956.1, forward strand.
CTCAAATGTGTGTAAAGCCAAGAGGCATTCTCCTATTCTATCTTCTGTCTCTAATTTTCAGCACTAGCTGCCGTAATTTTATAATCTGAAAGCGTAAAACATCACTGCGCTATAGTTAGTTTCAGTTCGTTATGAAAACTGTAACTTTAATCCCTAATCCCAACATTAACTCAAAATCAGCCGAACTCCAAATCCTTAACCCTAGCTTTTTTGTGTCATACCTAATGTAAGTCAGTGTTGAAAACCTTCATCCTTAATAAAAACTTTGTCACAGATAACATCCAAACGAAATCTTTCTCCGTTTACCAAAACAGAAATTACAATTTGCTAGAGTTTAAGGCTTTCCTCATCAAAGGACATTACTTGTACTAAACTTCTACCGTCGCAAAAGTAAAACGTTTCTAATTCAAATTTGCAAACTTATTAACCAAATAAGGTTTATTATCATACTAATTAGGTGTCTCAAGGAACCTCGTCCACTCACTTAATTTTTTAATCTATTTTTTCCATATGCCCCTCTGGCTGTAATAAGCAGTTCTACTCTAGATTTTAGTATTGAAATGTTAAACATTTAAACCAAGTGTAAACGACAGAGGTCAGAACCTTCTATATATACGAACTTTATGTTTACTCTGTTATCCTTAGAAGAGCTCACTAAGTTATGAAGTAAGTGGTTACAATCTCAAACTCCGTATCAGACAGACAAAAAAGAATGAATGTAAACTGGAAGCTATGGAAATTGATAATAATATGAACTCTAGTTTACTATTGAGTGTAACAGAAGACTATTCCGCGAATCTGGTTCGTTTTCAACCAACGGTATACAGTCGCTTATTCCTTACTGAAGCTGTCTTCTGGATTAGCTATGGCTTCATTAGTGTATCATGCAATTCAGGGTGAACAAGCTAAAGATGCAGCAAAGTACTGTTGTTTTCACTGTTTCCTCTTGAAAGTTACCATCCCATGACTATCATAGAGAACCACAAATACCATCAGATATGTTCTCCGTGATTTGATAACCTGAATTGACCAATATGTCACACTCAACTTAGAAGGATACTGAGCGAGAAAACAACAAGTCCTCCTAATATATTTTTGGGCAGCTGGTTCGTTCATTCTGAGGCACTAATATTTTTCTAGTCTTCCTCATCAGCATTCTAAGATCTTTCCGATATATTCCCATAGCACCCAGTTACCCATTACTTAACACCATTCACATTAAGGGTGGGTAAAGCATTGACACTGATATCATGTTAGTAAAAATAAAAGGGTAAGGAAATGCGTTTAAACCTATGAATGTCAGTCAGTTATCAACACAGGGTTTTACACACGTATGCAACTTTGCAATTGACCAATTATCACATCAGTAGACTGTGGGTCAATAACAGTCATATCTGAAATCTTGTATAGAAGTATTTAATAAATCAAAGGTTTGACTGGAGCTCAGTGATGTTATACAAGATTGCACACTCATTCTTATGGGGTGTACAGTACCTACAAGCTGACTGAAGATTACATATGTGATACTTACTCCTTGCTGTCATATGAGAATATACTGTGAAATTTTGGGCATTAGCTGCTGGGATCAATATGATTTTGGTTGCCAAAATCCATGTCTGAATGCTCATCAACTTTCAGTGAACTGATTAAACAGATCTGTTTGCTAAATAATATGGTGGACACTAAGCCTGATAATCAGACTTCGATTTCGTAGTTCCGTGAATAACCTACAAAATCAGTGTCTAAAAATCACTCATGTTTTAAGTAATTTTAGACCATACTTATTATCTGAATAACAACAATTACGTTCAACGCTTCTAATCAGTTGTCTTATCTAAATATGCTAAACAATTAACTGGAACAATAAAAGTTATACAAACATTCATTCCTTTATTTCTCTTCATTTTTTGCATGCTGTGACATGTTTGATTCATATCACGTGTAAAAATAGTAGTTTTCTTAAAAATCCACCGATCAGAGACAATATATAGTGAATGAGATTCCTTCTCATACCACTTACGCATACATTCAATCTGTTATCTTAACACCGTTTCACATCACATGTCTCTCACACACTAGAGCAAATACCTACTTTAAGAACTGTTAACGTTAATTAGATGACCTATTTAGTATATAGTTAACCAGAGGACCATATACCTATTTTTATATTTGATAATTTTGATGTTTGATTATAATTGCTTGAAAAACGTTGGACCAGATTACGAGGTGAAACGTTGGATTTACCAATTCATTCTCTGAGATTTTACAAATACTTTCTTCTTCATTAACGTCTCACACCAACCTGGTGCTCAAATACTGTGAAACTACTTGATCAAATTTAGAGAGGAGTTTTTATAAATTTAGGGACAAATATTTTTCAGCTATTCTGTGAACTGTTGTGTCAACAGTTATTAGGACACTAGTGGGTTAAGTTATTCAATAGGTTTATTAATCAACGAATCTACCTCGGTGCGTTTGTAAATCAAAAAGTCCTCACACTAGCACGAGATCCTAGCTTCACTCCTCCAACCTGTTATTCTCAATCGAAACCGGATGTCCACCAGCGTATTAAAATAACAACTACACTGCATAAAATTCAGCTTTGTGTTACTTTACAAAAATTAAACAACTTTCATGTGTAAAGGGAACTCATAACTTAGAATTATTTGGTTTTCTTATTTACTGGAATAAACTAATGTTCCTTGGAAGTTAATGAAAGTCCTCTGCAACCATGTTACATTTTACGTAGACGAATTCTATTATGGTTAACAGTCCAAATACTATCATTTAATATTATTACTCCTTTAGATATTTAAAATATGGCCGGTGAAGAATCGATAAAAATTAAATTAATCCTGTTAGGAGATTCAGGTGTGGGGAAGACAAGGTATGTTCTTCTATATATATCATTTACCTTCTGCAAACTGCTTTCTTTTATATAGTTTAATTCGTCGATTTGTTGATGACCGATTTACACACAATGAAGCGGCGACGATCGGTTTCGATTTCAAACCATATCAAATGGTTGTAGACGGAAGAACAATTCAGTTTAATATATGGGTAAACGTCATGTCATAAACATTGTAGAACACTTATTTTCATGTTATTAGGATACAGCTGGTGTTGAACGATACAGTAGTTACTTGACTCCTTCGCTTTACCGCCACGCTCATGGTGCTCTTTTTGGTAAAAACAAGCCTATAGTTTTATTCTCCTCATCATTTTTAGTATACGATGTTACTTCCGCACAAAGTCTTTCCGGAGTGAAATACTGGGTAGAACAAACCAGACAATTCTGTGGTAGTCGACTTTTAAAAATGCTTGTTGGCAATAAAATTGACTTGGTTAGTTTGTTGAAATTATCTTTAGAGATATTCTATCCATAGGATAATCGCATAGTTTCAAAAAAAGAAGGTTCAGATTTCGCTCGAAGTATGGGGTCAATCTTTGTTGAAACCAGTGCAAAAACAAGTGAGAATGTCCGTGATGCTTTTGTAGAACTTGTTCGTAAAGTAAGTCTTATTTTTGTACCCATTATTATGTATATAGATAATGATTATCAGAATGGGTTTTGTGGAGAGTTTTAGAAATTTCACAGGTTGAAATCATGAGTCAGATGAAGCTAGACCACCATGGAAAACCTGGAAGCACTGGACGGCCGTTTCGTCCTAGTATGGGACTCCTCAGCAGTGCGCATCCACGATCCCGCACCACGCGGGGCTCGAACCCAGGACCTACTGGCTTCGCGCGCGAGCACTTGACCACTAGACCATTGGATGCCGGCATCCATACTAGGACGAAACGGCCGTCCAGTGCTTCCAGGTTTTCCATGGTGGTCTAGCTTCAATCGACTCATGATTTCAACCTGTGAGATAATGATTATTTGAAACGATTGATTGGTCGGTGTATTTAGCAATTATTATACTAAATTTTCGGTTGGTTTGTGATTTATCGTATTTCATCAGAAATTCAACTGGTTAAAACTAACTAGTTGTTGCGTAATTAATCTCTTTATATGTTTTGGGACATTTGTGTGTGGCCCCTTAGGAGAACCTCCTGCTTCGGTTTGGGCACCCAGGCAGTATCACAACCCACACACAAATCAAGTGATTTGTGTGGTGCATATGTATTTGGTGCCCCTTTGTACCAATATTTATGTGTTCGAATGAATAATACACATTCCGGTTTCACTTGATTCTTTTAAGGTCTTCCACTATTAATGTGTTGACAATAAATTTTTTGGATTCATTATGTATACATTTTGGTTGTTAAGTGGAAAAATGGAATGTTGACCTATAGGTAATTCAAAATAATTCATCATAGTCAACTGACAAGTGTACATGAAATTGAATTCTTATTGACTCATTCTCATTTGAACTGTTATCAAAGGTGATACAATTGGTTAATAGAGTTGGTTTTTCATAATAAAAATGTTACCTCGTGATTAGAAGTTACATTACACAAATTATTATAGATCATTTACATCAATAAGACTAAGACCTGACTGACAAGCTTAATTCTTACTTGCCAGATCACGTTCTCACTAATTTGCTCCAATGTATTCCAACTGGAGTTGTAAGGATTATAATTAATTTGAAACAAGCCACAAAAGAATACTGACGGATTAATTCCAGAGGCGTTTAACAATACTGGTCAGATTGATTACTATGTCTAGGAGTTCAAACCGCTTCCCCTTAGTTGGCCTAGATATCTAGTCATTTTGGTTTATACGAAAAGATGGCAACCCTATGATAACTGTTTATTGATAATTCATAAAATATCAATTTTCAAAATCATCTGGTGCATAAATAAAGGTTGGTGAAAGCAAGCTAAATAAAAAAGTCCTGTTTCAGACCTGGGTTTGGTCCACCAGGGTGCTTGGTACCTGTATGGTTGCGCCACAGGATTGAGCTGTACTATTCAGATTGTAGCGTTAAAGCCTATACAGTGTCTGGTTCCCCTGCTAAACGGAGTTGAGCTGTACTGTTTGGGTTTTTACGTGAAAGTTTGGATGGTGTCTGGTTCTCCTGAAAACCAATGTAAAATTACCCTGGCCCACAAGGGCATATTATATAACCGTGAAGCCCCCAAATGCCCTGGTACGGCCGAGGGTGGGGAGAGTTCGCTCTCCCTCTCGAAATGCTCTCACATGGCCACGCGTATATAGCCTCTGCCAGGGAAGCCCTACTCACTGCCTTCTCGCACCATAGGTGCTGTTTACGAAAATGAGAGGACGAAAAGCGAATGTCCGGCGCTTTAACCGGATCCCAAACCAAATCAATGGTGCACATGGGCTTTAGTATCCTGCGGAAACAAATGGCGTATGAAGCAATTGTTGGTCACCGGCTTCCATGGGACTGCATCTCCTTACGTTGCTCCACTGCCTTATGGATCAGACCTTCAGGTCGAAGGCTCAGGGAGTGGCCCCCTATGAAAATCACCTGCTTCGATTTGAGCACCCGAGCAGTATCACAGCCGTCACACATATCGAATGAGATTTACGTGGCGCATATGTATTTGATGCCTCCTTGTACCAATATCTATGTGTTAAAATAAATAATAAATAAGTAGTGCAGAATATATACTCATCCTTCAACAGATTTTTGAACATGCTTATCAATGTGATATAATGTAAAGAAAAGTCAATTTTCGATTGATTTACTCATTATCAGTTTTGTTCAACATTACTTCCGTTTTGATTCAATGTAATGATTACTCAATGTAGTAGTTGTTTTATTATCTCGTATGATATTTTATTCTGTATAATATGCGGTATTTTTGTATTCCATTGACATGAACTATACTCAGCATATGATTTGTTATAACTCTAAGTAATTCTCATATATGTGATTTCATCCTAATTATTAATCAGTGTGTGTACAGCAATATATAAATGAGTGTGTTTTTCGACTAAGGTCGTCGTCATCATCGTGTTTTGAGGTTAATTAATCTTCACTTATACCAGTCTTTGTGTTCTTACTATCGCGTCGTGGGAATCGCAAAGGTCCTTCGTTCCGAGTGTAAGTGATAAGCGTTCCCGACATAACAATCAGCGATGACCAGATACAAAAAGTAGCATCAAAAGAGCCAAGACAATAAGCATTCAAACGACAAGTTATAACACGATGCCTAACCACAATCGTCGTTCTTGACTTGAAAACGGCATTTCACTTTGTTTGTTCACAGGTTTGATGCCAGTGTTTGTTATTAAAAAGTGTACCAGAAAGTGCATTAGTTTCTTGAAAATTCAAATCGACTTTCACTGTTTGCGATCACGCAGACGACGTAGTTCATTTGGTGAAGACACTAAAATAATCGTTATCCTTCAAAACACGTTTGGCAGTAAAGCGAAAGGGGTTAGAAACTTTAGTGTGACTCGAAACAGAAAGTGGAGTGGTCGAGCGTGTTGATTGCTCTACTTACCTTAAAAATTTCATTAGCGTTTGTGGGTGGTCGGGGATTAAAATAAAAAGTTCTCCCCTTTTGACGACTTGAGACACTTGTGGCAAAGTTTGTATGAATTATGGTCTGTTAGATTAGAATATATGCATTTAGTCACTGATGTTTTCGTGTATACTTGAACCACTAAATGACCAATTCTAAGGTTAAACAAAACATTTCAGATAGACTGTTTCACACATGTCTGGCATAGTAGTGTATCAAAACTCGATGTGACCAATTTGAAAATATGATATCAGGCCATGATTTCATTGCTCGTTGGTCTTATTTATTTATTTAAACAAATAAACATTGGCACAAGGAAGCACCAACTAGATATGCGCCACATAAATCATTCGATTTGTGTGAGAGCTGGGGTTCTCCTCCGGTGCCCAAACCGAACCAGGTGGTTTTCTTAGGAGACCACACACAGAGCCTTTGACATAAAGGTCTGATCCATAAAACAGTGGAGCAACGTTAGGAGATGCAGTCTCATGGTAGCCGGTGACCAACAATTGGTTTATACGCCATTTGTTCTCTCAGGATACTGGGCCCAGCTCATGTGCACCATTGGTTTGGAATGAGGGTTTTCCAACTTTCCTAGTTGAACTTGCCGTGTCCACTAACCCAGTTATAGTGCCAGACATTCGCTTTTCCTCCTTTCAACTTCTTAAACAACACGTTTGATTCGAGAAGGTAGTGATTAGGACTTCTGTGTCAATGGTTGTATGCACGTGGCCATATGAGAGCATTCACAAAAGGAGAGCTGATTCTCCCCATTGTCGTCTGTACCAGGGCATTTGAGGGCGCTCGTCGGCCTAAGCTGTATTTGCAGCTATAAGCTTGCTGATTATGATATATGGTTTGAAACGTTGGGTAACAAAGTTACACAGTAGCATTCATTTTTCATTTATATGTAATTCTTGAGCATGATGTGTTGTCATAGTTTTATTCGTTTCTTTTGTACACTATATCTCTTGTGTTTAGCCTTTCTGTACAATGTATACGATTATTTCTATTGTAATGATGTTTGTGGTGACGATGATGTATGATATGTGGTAAACTGGGACGATACACATTCATTTCAGGCTTTACTTTGATTGTTCTTCGTGTTTATTTTGGTTTTAAATATCCCAATGTAATTCATTAAGAATCTGTTTTGTCTATAGATAATTACAGTCTTGAAATGTTTATATTCTTGTTAGCGATACACCCCGACTCCAATTGATTGCTAGACATTTCTTTATTAGCCTCAGTCACCACAAATATTATAACTTCATTAGTGTATATGACTAAAACGTTCCTCAATGTTATGAATTTAATGTGAGTTTAAAATAAAATTTTTGTTTGTTTGTTAATTTCTATACATTTCTATCACATTTGAATAATCTAAAATCCTAGATACTTCAAGATCCTGAATTCCTGTCATCAACGTCACAACCACCTCAAGGAGTATCCTTTGAATCTACTCAACCCAGCTCATCATTAACATGTCCTTGTTAACATTAGAGGGAAATTCACAAGAACGTTGGGAAATACATTCAGATAATCTAGGATCAAATACAATCGACAAGAAACCAATCAATCCTGCTTTAAAATGCAAAGAAATCAACTGCAAATGTTTTTTTAAATAACTGTGATTTTACTTATTCGTATATTCATTCTTCCACCGTTTTTTTTTATATATACATATTCAATCATCATCTAATGTATTGAGCAAGTGGTTATTCGTATGAGAACGCCATGCTATGATATAACATCACTGAGTTATATCTCTTTTTCTTGTAATTAAATTGATCATACATTTTTGTCATTATCTTTGTTCAACATAATAAAAATTAGACCATCCTTTTTAATGAAATACTTGTGAAGTATGAAAAATCATTCGATACAACATTGAATACATATTATGATTCGGATTTGGTATACAAGCATTATATTTACTACATCCTTTTTAATGTTATCATCCTATGGTACTAATCCATGAAGTTATTGACTGTTGATTTGAGCCATGGTGGTTAGGTGTAGACTATCTGGTTAAGGCTCGAGGGATTATCATAACAATAGTTACAGATGTTAAATGACATGATTCAGAAGCGGTATTAACAACGGAAATGCACTCATTCATTATCTCCCCCATTAGATCCTGAGTTTCAAAGATATGTCACACTTTTTATTTTGTCGGGATATCGTGTTATATTTGGCGGTTATGCGATTCTGATGCTTATATGTATCTTTCTTTCATATGAACCCAACATGTTACTCAAGTAAGAAGACAAGAAATAAGTACCAAACTGTGTTGGTTAAACTTATTCAAAGTGTACAGAAGCTCACCAAGTTATCAGACCCTATCACCTCTCCCTATTGAGAAATCGATCTTCCTCTTAAGGTTTAGCTGCAAAAGTTGCACTGGAGGTACATTAAATTCTTTAATTTCAAACCATATTTTTTGTGCATCGTTTTTACTATCACAGATATTACTATTACTTCTACTCTGACATATGTCCTCATTATCTCATCTGTGATGTAGTGTGGCGAATTCAACGGATGTAAATATGTCTCACGTTCTCTACTTTGCTTATAACCGACTCACTCATTTCGTTGATTTCCACATAAATACACAGTTTACTTTCAAGGATATTACAACTCTTTACCACTAACTTCCTTTTTTCTACTCAATCTTATCATTTCTGTTTTTCACAGAGTTATTCTTATCATTGATTTAGCTTGCATCGGAACTTAACGCGTATTTTACATGTAGTTTAACTGTGCATCATAATCCAGAGAACCGAAAACACAATACCATTACTGTAACTGGTTTGCGATGAATGTGTCTATGTATCTCAGAGGTAGTATATCTTGAGGACTTACAAGTTACAGTTGGACAGTTTCCTCGCTTAACCTAAACTAGAAGTATCTAATCACAGATACGATGAATTATATTTCTAAACCACAAGGGTATATGGGATCGGATAATTTTGAATATTCGGTAAAATATTTCCTAATTATCGAAATATTTAAAATAGTTCATGTATTCTATTCACGCTTTAGTGTTTACGATATAAGAATTTTGCTCTGCTGAACTTAGTCAGGAAAATCTACTTTTCGACTAATGTTTCTGTCTAGCGATCATTGAAGCTTTTTTATAACCTATTGGAGGAATCTATTATCAATTCGGATAACATTCAAATAGATGATAATTTACTATGTGTAACAAGTTACAAATTATAAGTAGATTGATTAAAGTTAGACATTAACATTCACGCGCTAGAACAAAGGTCTTAGATTCAATTCTCGGTTGCAAAGTCGTTGATGTGTACTACTGATGAGTCCAGTCATGGGACGAAATGGCCGTTTAATGCTTCCAGGTTTCCAATGATGGTTTAACCTGAATTCGTTCAGGCTTTCAATCAAATTGCAAACATTAAGATTATTGGGTCTTCTTTATTCGCTTTTATTCAGTTTGGGATTTCTAAATGATACAGTTGATTTTGAAGCTATTTGCAGTTAGATCCTCTTTTCATAGTTGTGTGCTTTGTGTCTTCATTATGTGGAGATCTAGTGGGAGTCACTTATAGTTTTGGTTACCTATGACAGAAGTTCTCTGCGTAACTCAAATTGGTGGTCATAAAGATTTGAAGGGGAAAAATGCATGGGTGATGCTCGTCAATCAACTAGCGTACATAGATGATCCTGATTGTTAGTAATATCTATCATTTGATTTGTAACCAATCACCAATATATTGTATTTTAACATACAAGTAAGCTCATGGTTTCGCAAATTTAATGGACAGAAACTGTCTGCACATACTATAAAAGTACGGAAATGTGGAACATCACACAAAGATGCGGCTAATGGTACATGGGCCGAATTTATTGGTAACGGGTACGAAGAGTTTCAGTGCTAATAAATATGTTCAGGCCAGTAGGAATTCTCACCGTTCATACTTTCAAATATATATATAAACTGATCTTTTCTGTGTAGATTGATAAATTGGATCTTTATCGATGTATCTGTCGATTGCAGACTGACCTGATTGCGGTGTTTCCAAAAGTTTCTCTGACATTAGAAATTCCTCAGTTTGCACATTTACATCCTCAGTCATTTCTGATGTACGTGGTTTTCTACACGTATCAGTAATAATCAAATGAGTATCATGTTGTTTTACTGCTATCATAACTCATTAAAGAGATTTCAATCAATTCTCACCAGATTCTTGTCACTTGGGTCATTATTTTCTCAGATTATAGAAAAAAATAGCTTAAATTTTCTGTTGAGCTCTACATTCATCAGCACATCTAACCATTTTTCACTCTATGTAGAGATACTATTCACTAACCGATCGTATCTAGCACCACATTTAAGCTACATAATGAATACTACTTGTAAGTAGTAGAAAAATGTAAAGCTAATATGTTAAGGACCTGGCTATTGAGCTCTTGTAACAGTCTACTAAATCTTAGTAATTTTCATTGAAATAACAAATTGTGACTAGTGTCACGAAAATTATTTGTTTTTTTACATTTGTAAATTAGGTCAGTTTGATTACCCCGCCACTGTGATATTGACACACTTCAGTGATGAACTTCACATTTGTATACTCCTTATTAGTAAATGAATAAAGGCATATTAAAAATAATAAAAAAACTGATTACTAAGAAGTTCATTATAATTTTACATGGTTCGTCAGTTTCCACGAAGGTTTCCCTGTGTTTAAGCAAACAGTTTTTGTTACAGTAAAATCAACTTTATTAGAATGAAAAATTTAGGTTTAAGCAATAGAAGTTTATTTATTTGAACACATAGATATTGGTACAAGGAAGCACCGAATACATATGTGCCACACAAATCTCATTTGATTTGTGTGAGGGCTGTGATACTGCTCGGGTGCCCAAAGCAGGTAGTTTTCTTAGGGGACCACACACATAGCGTTTGACATAAAGGTCTGATCCATAAAACAGTGGAGCAACGTTAGGAGTTGCAGTCTCATGGTAGCCGGTGACCAACAATTGGTTCATACGCCATTTGTTCTCTCAGGATACTGGGGCCAGCTCATGTGCACCATTGGTTTGGAATGAGGGTTTTCCAACTTTCCTAGGTGAACTTGCCGTGTCCACTAACCCAGTTATAGTGCCGGACATTCGCTTTTCGTCCTCTCAATTTAGTAAAAAAACACCCCATTCGCGGGAAGACAGTGAGTAGGACTTCTGTGTCAGTGGTTGTATGCACGTGGTCATATGTGAGCATTTGGAGAAGGAGAGCTCATTCTCTCTATTCTCGTCTGTACCAGGGCATTTGGGGGGAAGCAATAGAAGATTTCTTACAATTATCGTAATATCTATGAAATTACGATGGCAGAGCTGTGTAACAAAAAACGGGCTATTACTGAATGCACTCGTAATGACGTGTGGTTCAGTTGTTAGTTTAATTTGACTAGATAGAATAAGAACTAATTTTAACTAACTTATTTTAAGGACAGTATCTTCATCATATAAGACGGACTTTACGTGTAGTTCTTTGCAGGCTTTTGCTTAACCAAGTACTTCATAACTTGAGCTCCAGTACTGATGACTTTCTGAAGTTCGCACAAAAACGCGACAGGCTTTATCTCCATCATGTTTGGCTCTTCCCTGTATTGTTATTTCACCGGATGCATATGTGAGATGATTCTTTATATTCGTAGTTAACGTTATGAACTAATCTCGATGAAACAGCCATTAGAATCAATAAGCTTTCGGCAACTGTCTTGTCTTGATATGAAACTCCTCAGAAGTGCGCACCACAACTCTGCCACTGAGGACTGAACTCAGGATCTTCGTTTGTGCGTGCAGACTTTTGTCCTTTGGATGACTTATCCGGAAACCAAGGATTTGCATGATAACTGCAATCACTACACGGTATTGCGCTACTTATGTTTCAATGGTCTTATTAGGTAGCTGTATCATATTTGGTATGGTAGGAATCAACTGATCAGTCTAATTAGAACTCCGAAATCACTTCAAGAAATTAACCACTAGTGAACACATGATTTTTAATTACTGTAATAGGTTTACGAAGATTGGATTTTATAGTTAACATAAATGACTGACCTTAGTTAAATAACCACTGAAAATGAGTTAGTACTTTAATTCAATTTGTAGTGGTTTTGGGATTCATCCGTTGCTGATATTTCTGACTAAACTTTGATCGATCTCAGTTGCCATATGTGCATTATATGTAGATTGTCTCAAAATAGACATTATATCACAAGTTTGTGCATAATAGATGGAAAGTTGCTATCAGTGTAATTCAGGACACTTATTTTGTCCCATTTAAAATTGGTGCACATCAATTCTGAGTACGTATATCCAGCTTACTTATGCTTGTTATCCCTCGTGGAGGAGCATGGGATGCTCATCAAAATTATTCAAAGAACTCTGTCCTAGGAAATCCTTTCCAGTTGCTATTCATTCTTTTGATGTCTGCTTCTCGTTCCCGACGCAAATTGTTCCTTGGTCCTCCTCTTTGCAGTGTAGTCCGTTATATGAATTCCGTACGATGTTGACGATCTCTGGTACACCATAATGTTGAAGAAGGTCCTCCTATCCACTCTGTTAAACACTCATAATAAACAAAGTTGATACATGGTTACGAATTCTATTCAGTTGATTGTTCAGCAATGATCCATCACGTCGCGATTTGGTCTGTACACGGCCGATAATTGCGGAATCCAGCAGAAGAATCTAAGACATGACGAAACATGAGAGCTGGCCACCACAACTGGCTATATTTCATCTATTATATAAAAACAAGCAGTACTTTCTTTGTGACCAATGACGAATATTAATTTGAAAACTCCAAATACTTCCATTTAACTATAATAAAACATACAAAAACGCTGTACAACTTCTTTCGCCAAAGATTGTAATTTTATGATATTTAGCAATGTGTTTGCCTTCTCTAATTGTCTAGGCATAGTAACGGGTGATCGCGTTTGCTAATTGTATATGAGTATCTAATGAATATATTTTAACTAACCTGAGCTCTTCTTTCCAGTTCTTGCCAATTACTATTCATTCTTTTAATCGCTGTCTCCGATTCGCAACACAAGGTTTTACTTAATCTACTTCTTCTCCTCTTACCTTAGCAATTCAAAATTAACACTTACTTTATCATACAGTTTGATGATTTCCCTGAAGCCTGACCTATCCACTCCCATCTTCTCTTCCTACTTTCCGCCTCAAATGCATGCTTCTTTGTTGTTCTCTAACACACGAGTTTATTACTCGTGATGTCCGACAAACGGACGAAATTACTAAGATATCTATTCTGTTCAGTCATCAACCTTGATCTGTTCAATTCCTCATCTGTACTATCCTCACAACAAATCCACCGAATTCTGTAACTCAGATATTTAACCACACAATAGACGAGTATAGAAGGTTTGGTGATAAATGTTTCGCTTCATTTCTGGATTGAGCGTTTGTGCGAGATAGTAGGAATTTTAGTGTGAAGTCGTGACGGATTAAATTCAATCATGTATGCAGTGAAATGAATATTGCCATTAGCAATGAATACTGTTCGTGCTATGTAGTGAATTGACTCACTTCAGTTATGAGATTTTAATTCACCATTCTCAACCACTTTTAATCGACTATTGATTTAAAACGTCTCTGTTTGATGGTAAAATTAAGAGTGTTGAAGTGATTCAGAAAATTCTTGCAAAAGACAAGCAGGGATCAGGAAACACTAAGAAGTGTTTCATCCAATCAGCGTTCACTTGAAGTTTTAGCCAAAAATATCAAGGAAGTAAAACGTCTCATTTAGAGGTCCTGATTGGCTTATTGCTGTACTGCTACTATGTTTTATAGCATTCCAAAATCTTCGAGCAACCCAAGGACACTTGAAAATATTATAAAAACCCTATATTTTCTGTGTTAAAATGAACCTTGGAGTAAAGTACTTTTCGCATACTTTGCGTCTTCTCTCTCGTTGTTCAGGTCGCTGGATAGTTCTAGCTTGAGGGTTACAGAATAGCTAAGGAAACGAATATAGCGTTCAGTTTGCACGACTTATCAAAGAGAGAGGTTGATACTACAGAGGAGTCCAATAAAGGAAGTGAATTGATTGAAATTACACTTAGAAAACACTGTTTCAGATGAACAATAATTACAAATCTCCTATACTCAAACTTGAATGTAGAACAAAGCACCTATCCAATGTTTCTAGGTTTTTCATTGGTTACTCAACCTTTATCGAACCGTGATCTCAACAATATTGCTTATTTTATTATCGACATTTTGTTCATAAATCCCATGATTTTCATCTTAGTCTAAGACTTTGGTACTTTCAGTTAGTTAAATTCATAACCACTTAATAAACTCTGAGAACCATACATTAAACACTCTATTTGCAAAACGTCAATCAATTGTCTCAGATTTCATTAATCTTTCGTTTCCATACCAATCATTCTCTGTTCTCATTCTCTTTTCATTAATCTTCTTAACCTTCTGCCACCAGGTAATTCACTTTCGATTGTTGATACATACTACTGATATTTGCCGATATCAGTAGTACACATCACACTACTACAATTATATAACTAGATAGTATGGATTATACGGAAATGACAATTTTCCTAAGAAGTTATTGACATGTTCATTTCTTTTATTAGTAATGTAATAACCTTGAAAAGATTTGTGTACAATTTGTTTCAATTAAATCTTGAACTTGATTGTAACCAATGATAAGTTAAAATGATTTTGTTCATATATCAACTATTAATCGTTATTTTAATACTATCAGAAGGGGGTTTAGTGGAGATTTTAGTAATTTCAGTTGTTGAGATCATGAGTCAGATGAAGCTAGACCACCATGGAAAACCTGAAAGCACTGGACGGCCGTTTCGTCCTATTGTGGGACTCCTCAGTAGTGCACATTCACGACCCCGCCTCGCGGGATTCGAACCCAGGACATACTGGTCTCGCGGCAGGCGCTTAACCAACTAGACCACTGATCTGACAGGCATCTAACGGTGTTAATGTCTAACTTCAGCTAATCCACGAAATTGAGCGACACATCCACCAACCGAGTTAGTTGTGAGATAGTAACTCACTAATGGTAATGGTGGATGTGTCGCCTAATTTCGTGGATTAGTTGAAGTTAGACATTAACACCGTTGGATGTCGGCCGGCTCAGTGGTCTGGTGGTTAGGTTTTCACACTTATCAACAAAGTTAATTCTGATAGGTTTGTTAGAGTATAGATATATCATGTGCATGTGGTCACATCTCATCTCAATGTTATATGGTAGATGAGTGGTTATAAACGAGGAACAGTATTAGAGGATATCTACTTTGTACCTACTCAAGTTCTCATCACATATATCCTTTTCTTATTCAGAAAGACTGTCATTGATAAACATAGGATTTTCGTTTATTATGATTATGAGAGTTGTTAGTCGTTTCATTTATAATAGACAGTTTAGTATCCCATAAAATATATATACCGCAACACAATTAGAGGGGGGGCGAACACAACGAACTCCATGTAGCTTGCATGATGAATTTAACCACTAGGATGATCTGTTACAAAAGTAACTAAAAAAGACCAGTTTTATTGTAATTAAACACATACCATCTTGAACTAACCTGACCTTCATGAACCGCCTTTTTCCAGTTAATAATTGACGCAAGTTTTTTTTGTGATTATGTATAATTTCCACCCTTGGTAACTTATTATTTCAACGTCTCCCTGTAATTCAATTAGAATGATAGACCACTGTTTTTACTCACCAAACTAAGCACTATGCTACTCCTTTCCATTCTCAAACTTCATGGGGGGTCCATTTTGGATTATTTAATGACATTAAAATGTGTGATGATGAATACTAGAATTTTTTATCCAAATAAGACTGGTATACCACCATAAAAGAACAATTTTGATGCACTAACATAACCAGTCTTTACTGGCCTCAGTTTTAGCATTTAATGGATCGATTAGTAATTTGTTCCTTGAATAAATATACTACTTCACCAAGACTACTATCTTTCTCATGATTATTTATCACCGATTAATATTAGTACTACCGATAGTTATCCTGAATATCGCAATACAACTTATTTGAAGCTTTGTATCGGCGTCAGTAAAATCTATTCTAGTCAAAATGGTTAAGTTTTCAATCATCTCTAATGATATTTTGAAATCCAATCTAAGTCGTTATGGGTTATGACAAAATAATTTAATTAGGTACTTGTTTGGATGGCTTCCTAAAAGCACGACGATACCTGCAGAGGCTCTAGAGAAGCTGTAGAGTTTTTATTCAATCAGAGACTGGTAGTGCCTACTGGAATATCAACGTGGTATGCCATGATTGGACTGTAGCATGACGCTTTGAGGATTGACTGAATTATAATGATGTTATAGCCAGCGCTAATTACTATAAATACACATGTTATTTTGTACATTTTTTATTCTTACTCAATAATTGTTGAGAAGGCTTCCTAGCCAATCAGAGTATGATGGAACGTTCTAGAATTCCAACGTGGCGTGCTACTATTGGTCGGTAGCATAATATGTCGTTAACGGATTGGCTGAAATATAATGTTCATTTAACAGACACCAACATCTATAAATACCTATGATTCTGTACAAATATGGGTTAAAGTATTTTCTCTCATACTTGTGTCTTCTCTCTAGTGTTCAAGTCGCTGTGTGTTTCTATACTGCGGGTTACCAGAATAGCTTAGGAAAACGAATATAGCGTTCGATCGACGAGACTTATCAATAATTACTTCTTCCTTCCGATATACTCCTGTTTGAAGGTTCTATACACTCGAGTGCTATTAGGTGTATATAGTATTTCTGCGTTAATCAAGTAGTGGACGTAACAGTATAGAGTTATCTAACATATATCTACATGGATATGTTATCATTCACATGAAATTTAGACAAAATGTCTAAGATGAAATTAATAGCTTAAGATTATCAGGATATCATTAGTATGGATAGTATTATTACTGTAAACAAGAAAACCCTTATTCTGTAATTATCGACAATGAATACACGCATATGTCTGCTAAAACAGTTTGCTTTATACTGGAGAAGATTCATAGTACAAGGGGATGTGTTTGTGACCCAAGTATGTATTGTAAGCTCCAAAGATGTTGTTATTTAAAGCAACAATGAAAACGTCAGAATTAAACTATATTCAGATGACAGAATACAACAAGAACACGTAAATAAACTGTCATAATTTTGTATAAGGTGGAGATAATGTCCCTCCCCCACCTCGAATTAATGTCAGCTGATAGAGAGCCAACAAAAGCCATGAAATAATAAGTAGTTGTGTGATCATCATCTAAGCATCTACACAAGATCGCTTTAACTTATCTTTCAAATTATATAAAATCTCAGGGTGAATCACTTTTGTTTATTATAAAAATATGAATGGATTTCATTAAGTTCTGACAGAAATGTGTAACATGTATTCTATATCAATACTATCAATTAAGAAGTCTGGTAATGGTCACTGGTTTATCTATCTATCAAGTATTGATAATCGGTTATATAAAGTATTTCATTGACTGCATAATTATTGTAAGCAAAGATGGATAGTGTCTAGCAGAATGCGCGTTTCACCCCATTTAGGACTCGTCAGCTGGATGTACCTGCATCTCACAACTCATGTTTAATCCAGTACTCAAACCTAATACTGTCCACTTCGAACGCCATCACGTTATCCACATAGCCATTGAATCCTGATAATCACGCGCTTATGCAATAGGAGTGAAGTGGAAATTCACTTGGTATAGTTTACTTGATACTTTTCATGAATGTCTAGGACTATAATTAATCAATCTCTTATTTCGATAATGATATTAGAAGACGAAGATTATCAGAACTATGTGAGTAGACGAGAAGATGGTTCAGTCAAGCGATCTGTTTTTAGAAAACCAACGTGGACAGATCAATATCTTAATTATTATAGTTATTGCCCTGTGCAATACAAACGGGGTTTGATAAGGTGTCTTTTCAACAGACTCGACCTTATTTGTACCAATGACGCCATTGATGATGAGGTTAAGTTGTTAAATAAAACATGAATAGAAAATTCACTTGATATTGTTTTTACTTGAATCTTCCCATTGATGTTTTAGGACTGAAATTGATCAGTCTCTTATTGGCATATGTGCATACTGTGCGTATGCCTCGATATTGCCTTAATTTACAAGCATTATAAGCAAAGATGGATAGTGGCTAGCAGTGGCTATCCTCTGAAATTCATGAATAGATGAAAAGACCATGGTACAGCGAGACCTACTGTAGCCTCGGTAGAGAAAAAGCCTGTCTACATCACTTTACCATTCAGAGGTGATTCAAATAGCCTTTTATTGAAACAACGACTTAAATCAGTCATCAATAAAACCTATTGCACAGCGAAGCTCATTATCAAAGAAAGAACAAGGTGCATGCTTCATTCAAAACCTAAAGTACATGGAAACGATTGCGTCATATCCCATTGCGTTTACCAATGTAAATGTGTGTGTGGTCACACATACATATGGAGGAGCAATCGTGATCTCAACATTAGGGTGAGTGAACATCTACCCAAATGGCTTCAGAAACAAATACAATCAAGTGACCCAATAAGAGCAGAGGTTAAACATCCATCATCCTCTATTGCTAAACATATAATTGAAACAGGTCACAAGATTGATCTAGTAGTGTTGTAGTGTTGTATAAAAGTGTAAAAGGGTGTATACTAAGGTTTATTGAAGCTTTAGCCATACGAAAATTCAAACCCCCTTTGTGTGTTCAAAAACAGTTTGTTCTTACCTTAAACCTACCCTGATAATATTGACTTATTATCCAGAGTGATTAGGTTTCGCTTTCTGTTCACATTATTATCATTATCTTTATCTCCTCTTACCACCATTCCCAGTCTAATTGACCTTTTATTTTTATATAAAAATGTTCTAAACAAGTTTATTATGCAGATTGAAATCATGAGTCAGTTGAAGCTAGACCACCATTGAAAACCTGGAAGCACTGGACGGCCGTTTCGTCCTAGTATAGGACTCCCCAGCAGTGCGCATCCACGATCCCGCACCACGCGGGGCTCGAACCCAGGACCTACTGGCTTCGCGCGCGAGCACTTAACCTTTAGACCACTGAGCCGGCATCCAACGGTGTTAATGTCTAACTTCAACCAATCCACGAAGTGTATTATGTGTGATCAGATTGTTCGAAATGTATTGCGCTAATATATCATCACATAGTTCTGATACTCTTCGTCTTCTAATTACATTGTCGAAATTTATCAAAGGGACTATTTGTTTCAATCTCTTATTGGCATATTATTCATACTGTGTGTATTACTTCGATATTCTCTTAAATCAAAAACTTTATAACATAAAAATAGATACAAGAATACAATATCACCAAGTGAATGTTTATTATTTCTTATGTGTTTAAATTATCATCTACATATAATGTATTAAATGATCAATAGTTTCAATATCATTGATCATTGAACATTGTTTCTATGTGGATTCATATTACATAACATTTACAAATAGCGTATTTATTGTTTCAACCAAAAAAATGTTTTTTTCTTTTTTTTTGAATCGATTATTTTTTTATTTTTTTGAATCAATAATTTTTTTTCTTTTTGTCTTAGAAATCAAAATGATCGATTTAATGATGACAACAGTGAGCTTTATGTTTTGTAGGTTTTTCACGTAAAACAACATTATTCTCTTTAACACTTAATTGATTGGAATTTTTTTCGATAATCTAGAGAAAGAGAGAGAGAGAGGGCGAAAGAAAATAAAAGAATAATTATTTAGTAAATGAGGTGGTCTAGCTTCAATTGACTCATGATTTCAACTTGTGAAATTTCTAAAAATCTCCACAAAACCCATTCTGATAATAATAATCACCTGCTCACTAGTGACTGACTTCAGGAGACACTCCTGGAGTTCTAGTGAGAAGTCGTTATCAGTGGAGTTCAACCAAGTCTGTTGTGTGATAGGAACTCACTGAAGACAATGGTGTACGGTGGCGCAACTTCGTGGATTGGTTGAAGTTAGACATTAACACGATTGGATGCCGGCTCAGTGGTCTAATGGTTAAGTGCTCACGCGCAAACCTAGTAGGTCCTGGGTTCGAATCTCGCGAGGTGCGGGGTCGTGGATGCGCACTGCTGAGGAGTCCCATACCAGGACGAAACGGCCGTCCAGTGCTTCCAGGTTTTCCATGGTAGTCTAGCTTCAATAGACTCATGATTTCAATTTGTGAAATGAGATTTACAAATTGATGGAAAGAAAAGATGGTAGGGGGGAGTAAAATAAATTGTCAGAATATATAAAATTATAATGGATTGAGGGTACTTATGTAGTGAACAAGAATACAGGTAGGGATAATCAAATGTATTTGTTGGTACCCGAGAAACATAATGAATGGTAACTTTGGGATCCTTTATGGACCAATACTAAACGTATATTTCTATTGTATAATTATTAAATAACTAAACTATTCATATTTATATTCCTCTTATTATAAGCTTCATTTTGACCTATGAACCATTATTATACATACCCAGTATATTGATTACTACCTCCCTTATTCACAGCCACATCGGGCTAATTCTTGTACAAATGTTGTTTCATATTTTATTGGTATGTTGTGGTCGGTTTGTTTGGTATATAAACTCAGTATGCCTGAAATATAGTGATTCATATCTCAGAGGCTGAGACTTGTGTTCTGGACTAAATTGGCTGGGCTAGACAGGAAAGCAGGACTAATCAGGACTCTAGGTTTTTCTCACGTGTTTTAAGCGTCTTTGGTCCGATCGATAATACACTGTGCTCTAATCTACAGTCACAAGATATAACAGTATTTTAACACAATATTACCGAATATCTTAATAAAATCTAAAAACTATACAATGAATTTTTCATTTGCAAAATATTAGTCAATCATCTCAGACTTCATTATTCCTCTGTTTCCACCCCGATCATTCACTGTTCTCGTTCTCGTTCGTTTTAATCTTCTGCCTTCAGGCATTTCACTTTCGAATGACTATATATACTACTTATATCTATCGACATCAGTAGCACATACCACACTGATATTACTGAATATTGAATTATTTGTGTTACATTAAACTTAACATACTCTTGTTTCCAGTATATTTTTACTCTGTTATTAGTCATACTATCCAGAACACTTATTTCATCGTATTTAGTCCTGATCGTCTGGATTTGACGACATTCTAATGTTAATATTCATGATGAAAATTGAACCAAGCATCAATCGCTACAGTTACTGGGCCCATGTGGCCAATAAATTGTCCAATGTTTATGATATTTTCGGAGAATCTATTAAAAAAAGGGTGTGTATATATATATATACCAACTTAGACTGATCAAATAAGATTTTGAATTCCAATAACACGATAATATACCCTTTTGGACATAAGCAAGTCAGTGACGAATTGAACTCTATAACTTGATGGTTGACCCATTGGAGTTTGAAGCGCTAGATACTGTGTCCAAGTCTCATTGAGAAAATCAACACATGAATGTAAGATTTGATTAGTTAAAATGAGTTTTTACTCCCTATGACAAACATCATTTAAATAATATTAATTATAATATTCGCAATCTTGAATCAGTCTATGTTAATTTAAAAGATTCCCAGAATGTGTTCTCAATGTTATCCATGTTTACAGATTTGGTTAGAAGTGAACATCTTAGATGTGCGCTTCGTATTCATTAAATAAATCATCTTTATCCTAAAATAGGGATTCATTGAATAACAGTGAAATATGAAGTAATTCTTACTGGGTTCAAGTTTTTATTTGAATTATTTTTTGTGGTTAGCGTTTTTTTAGCTTGGACAGGACAACACTGTGGAGGCTTTTTCTACACTACGGCGTACCTGAGAAGATAGTCAATATCATACGGAATTCTTATGATGGATCAAATTGCAAAATCATTCATGGAGGACAGCTCACAGACTCGTTTTAAGTAAAGACCAGTGTCAGTCAAGGTTGCTTACTTTCAACCCTTCTCTTTCTACTAGTGATCGACCGGATTACGAAAACATCAACATCTGGGGAAAACACGGAATACAGTGGACAGCTAGGATGCAGCTGGATGATCTAGACATCGCAGATGATCTAGCTCTTCTATAGCATACGCAACAACAAATACAGGAGAAGACGACCAGTATAACAGCAGCAGTAGGTCTCAACATACACAAAGGGAAAAGCAAGATTCTGCGATACAACACAGCATGCACCAATCCAATCACAACTGATGGAGAAGATTTGGAAGATGTAAAAACCTTTACATATTTGGGCAGCATCATTGATGAACAGGGTGGATCGGATGCAAATATGAAGGCGCGGATCGGCAAAGCAAGAGCAGCATATCTACAATTGGAACTCAAAACAATTGTCAACCAACACCAAGGTTGGAATTTTCAAAACAAATGTCAAGAGAGTTCTACTGTATGGGGTGGAATGTTGGAGAACTACGAAAGCGATCATCCAGAAGATACAAATGTTTGTTAACAATTGTCTGCACAAAATACTTCGGGTCCGTTGGTCAGACACTACCAGCCACAACCTACTGTGAGAGAGAACAAACAAGATCCGAGCGGAGGAAGAAATTCGAAAGAAGCTCTGGAGGTGGATAGGACACACATTGAGGAAAGCACCCAACCGCGTCACAAGGCAAGCCCTCACTTGAAAACCTCAATGCCAAAGAATAGGAAGAAGAAGAAGACCAAAGTACACATTACGCTGAGAAATGGAGACAGACATGAGGAAAATGAACAAAAATTGGATAGAACTGGAAAAGAAGGCCCAGGACAGAGTAGGCTGGAGAATGCTGGTCGGTGGCCTATGCTCCATTAGGAGTAACAGGCGTAAGTAAGTAAGTCAAGTCTTTGTGGAAATAGAAACAATGATATTCAGATACATCCAAATGGTTAGTTTCAACTAAGATGAAGCGTACATCCTAAATTGCACTGATATCTATTAGCACAAAATACATAAACATACCTAATTATTGTATAACTGGTAACAATTTTATCTTGCAAATTCTGACGTCATATGCATTTTCTGTTTTCATTTCACTTTACATTAAACAACTGTAATTCATAGTTGTTTACATATTTATCAATAGAATTAACATTGTTTCTAGTTACTATTTTTATTACAAATGACATGATACCTACGTAAATTCCATAGGAATTATATTCTTCTGTCTTAAAATCAATTCATTCACACTTTCATCATAACTAATCCTTGTTTAGAAAAATTTATTATATTAATTGTTTGGAGGTAATTCCTAGTTTTCTGAAACATCAATTCCTTTAGAGATTGTAGGTACGTTTTGTAGATGAGTGTTAACTAACTTTAAAAACGAGGTCACTTGTGATATTCTATCAACTACCTTCAACTATCTAGTATTTTAACATTGTACACACAATGTTAAATCCATTAAATTAGTGGTTACATTATAATTGGATTGATAAATTAAAAAAAGTGTTAAAGGACTAGACATATATCAGATGGGTTTTGTGGATATTATAGTAATTTCAATGGTTAAGATCATGAGTCAATTGAAGTTAGATCACCATGGAAAACCAGGAAGCACTGGACGATCGTTTCTTCCTATTGTGAGACTCCTCAGCAGTGCGCATCCATGAACTCGCCCCCTACGAGACTCGAACCCAGGACCTACTGGTTTCGCACGCGATCACTTACACATATATTGAATCAGTAATCAATCAATTGTGAAATTTATTTAAATTTTGTTAGAGTTTATGTTACCTTATTGTTGATATTTAAGACTGGATTTAATTTATATGTACTGATATATAAGATCCTTAATCTGGTGTCATGATAGTATGTCCAATTTAAAGTTTAACATATATATTTTCAGTTGTAGCTAGGGCTTAAATTCAGAAAGTGGATTTTATCCTATTCGTAATTCCTTATCCATACAACTCATTTGTGAAATAATTCACTAACTTTTAAAGTGATAATTTTCAATTCACTTGGTATTATTTGGCTTGTATCTTCCCAATGAGGTTTAAGACTGCAATTGATCAGTCTGTTATTGGCATATATGCATACTGTGCGTATGCCTCGATATTGCCTTAATTCACAAGCTTTTAGTAAGCAATCATGGATAGTGGCTAGCAGTGGAATCCAGGATGCGGCGTACGCACAGTATGCACATATGCCGATAACAGACTGATCAATTGCAATCTTAAACCTTAATGGGAAGATACAAGCCAAATAATACCAAGTGGATTCAAATTTACCCCATTGCACAAGCAAGTGGCGATCAGGACTCAATAGCTAAGTGGATAACGCGATGGTGTTTGAAGTGGATGGTACTGGGTTCGAGTCCCGGAGTGAAGATCAACTCTGGGATGCAGGTACATCCAGTTGACGAGTCCCAAATGGGACGAAACGGGCATCCTGGATTCCACTGCTAGCCACTATACATCATAGCTTACAAAAAGATAATTTTCAATGTTGATATATCATAATTGGATGAAAGTATATTCAGCTGACAAGTTTCAAATCGGATAAAACTCACGAATTTTGGATCCCACTATCAACTATTAGTATTTTCATAATAATTTACAATCATCTATAAATTTATATATAACTAGGGCGACCAGGATGTATTCACGAATGAATTTTCAACTCTTCAATTCTCATAGTCAGAATGATGTTTTTTAACCATTGAAGATGAATTCAGTGCTTCATATTGTCAAATTTAGTCAATAAAACTTATTCACTACCCTATAAAACAGCGAAATTTATTATTTATCTGAACATATAAATATTGGTACAAAGGGGAACTGAATACATATGCTCCATACACGTAACTTGATTTGTGTGTGGGTTGTGGTACTGCCCGAGTGCCCAGACCAAAGTAGGTGGTTTTCTTAAGGGGGCTACACCTGCAGCCTTCGGCCTAAAGATCTGATCCACAAGGCAGTGAAGCAACGTCAAAAGATGCAATCCTATGATAACCCCGTAAAACAGCGAAAAGAAGCATTACTTATGAAAAGTGTATTCTCTTGATCAGTCTATTCATTATTTCAAGTTAAATTTAGGTTTTAAATATAAATGAAGATTAGTTAACTGATAGCAATCAATGTTTAGTTCCTAAGTAGAGATGGATAGTGGCTAGAAGTGGAATCCAGGATGCGCATTTCATCCTGTTTGCGACTCGGCCACCGCTATCCACTATACATCTTTGCTTATAAAGTTTGTGACTTAGGACTATGTCGAGGCAATCCGCACAGGATACACATATGCCAACAAGAAACTGATCTACTGCAGTCCTAAATAACAATGGGATGATGCATATAAAACAACACCATGTGAATTTAATGTTTAGTTCCGATTATTGAATATTTATCGTTCTGTAGATTAGCAAAAATAGACTATATCTTACTCAACTATATGATGGGTAGTTAATATTCTTTCATAAAAATTTCAGAAATATGCTTTGTTTTTGTCAGTACTCTTCAATAAAATACGTAGTCATAATTATGAAAAGTACTAAATTATAATATTTGAACTACTGGTTACAAACTCAATAAACTAGAGTTGACACATTTTCCTGAAAGGTAAATGGCCCTCAAATGCCCTGGTATGGCCGAGATTGGGGTGGACCCACCCTCCCTCTCGAAATACTCTCACACGGCCACGCGTATACAGCCTCTGCCAGGGAAGTCCTACTCACTGACTTCTCATGTCAGGGGTGTTGTTTACGAAAATGAGAGGACGAAAAAGCGAATGTCCGGCGCTTTAACCGGATCCCAAACCAATGGTCACATGGGATCCAGTATCCTTCTGGAACAAATGATGCATGAACCAATCGTTGGTCACCGGCTTCCATGAGACTGCATCGCCTCACGATGCTCCACTGCCTTGTAGGTCAGACCCTTATGTCAAAGGCTCTGTATGTGGTCCCCTAAGAAAACCACCTGGTTCGGTTTGGGCACCCGGACAGTATCACGGCCCTCATACAAATCTAGTGAGATTTATGTGGCGCATATGTATCTGGTGCAACCTTGTACCAAATTCTATGTGTTCAAATAAATAAATAAATAAATAAATAAATAAATGATCCAATATCCAATCTCTGACAAAGTCTTTCATGTGGATTACTGAATAGATCACACTAAGATTATGTATCTATCCATTACCGTTTAACATCCAATGCTTATTTAATTAAGATTAAGCTATATTGTTAATGTTAATGTTATATTGATATTGTGTATACTAAATGGTTATTATATAATAATCTATATTATTGTGTATTGATTGAAATGAATTAAAGATTTTCTACTAGACAATAATGTGATCTAATTTCTAGGCTAAATATTTACATGTGACATTCGAATCAATGTCATGTTAAAAATGGAAACAATTAAATGTCACCTTTACATAAACAAACGGTTAACAGTTATACATAATATGATTACATAACAGGCAAGACTCTAATTTATGGACGAGCCAATCAGAGGCGTTTTAAAGATTTCAAGGTTACGGCCACAACTTCAGTGCTTAATGCTAACGTACGATCGGTTCACAGGGAATTTTGTACAAAACGTGATAATTGAGCGGCTATAACAAATAAAACGGCGGGACTATAATTTGTGGACGAATCAACCAGGTATAAGATAATAGATCTCGGATTTTAACGCGAAAGCCTTTCATCCATTTGGCTAAATAAATTTCTTGCATTATAGCTGATGTCAGTTCATGATGAAAACCCCATATATAATTCCTAACTAAGGCAAATTACGACAATTATTGCAAACTGGATAATAAAAGCACCAGTAACACTGGTTGCAGCCAGGTACTACAATATATACGGATGTTTGGAGAGCGTACAGACTCCTACATAGACTTCGTTATGTGCATCATGTTATTATCCACAAGTAGCATTTTGTGCACTCAACAACCGGAGTGCACATAAACAATATTGAAGCTATGCGGTCGAGGCTGAAAGAGTATTTGAGACTTTATCATAGCTCAAGAGGCAGACTATTCTTTAGTCGTATGGATGATTTCCTCTACTGCATGCATTACGATTTTAGAACCTCTGAACCTCTTTCTAACCCTGACAAGTTTTTGAACCACGTATAAGAAGTGTATCCACTTTATTTCCTTGGTTTTATATAACATATTTTTACTTTATACTGACTGTTTGCTGATTGGCTGATATTTCTCAAGGTTACTTAAGATTCGTTCAAAGGTTGTCCATAAATTAGAGTCTCGCCACTCATTCTTTTACTAAACGACTTGTTTTGGGTTGAATCTTTAGGAGTAAAATACCAAGACATATAAAGTCAATGAATAATTATCACAGATAGTGTGTAGGAACTGACATAAAATATAAACTGTCAAAGTATTTCAATTGGATTGTTTGAAGTCAAACAGTTATGTCGTCGGATGCCAGCTCAGTGGACTAGTGGTTAGGAGTTCGCTCGTGATACCGGAGGTCCTGGGTTCGAACCCCGCGTTTGTGATTGTGCATGCGCACTGCTAAGGAGTCCTCTAATAAGACGAAATGACCGTCCATTGCTTCCAGGTTTTCACTGGTGGTAAAATGTTATTTTTGATAAATAATTTCAAAACTGTTTCACTGAATATTAAGGAGACTTTAATCATTTCAATCAGTTAATTATCCAGTCAAAACAAATCTCAGATTAGTGGGATTATTGACAGTATCAGTTATAGTAGAAAACGTTAGGCATAAGAAATATGGTTCGAAAAGATAGAATGAATATGCCGAATAAAGAAGTATAAAGTAGAGTTAAAATTCAAGAATTGAGGGAAAAAAGGGTGAATTCATATGCAAAATTGTGATGAATTTCGGGACACGTCTACCAGTATCTTCGCTTATTGGCTATGATAATTGCACTGACTTCAAGCAGGTAATCTGCAACTACAAATATGCCACAGTTTAATAGTTAATGACTTCACGGGCTGACACTACTTTTGGTTTGCTACCATAATCTTTCTTCCAACTTACCCTTATACTAGAAAACACCGCATATCGATGTATACGATGTTTGGACATATGTATTAAATATCGCAATCACAAGAGTCGATGAAAGCTTCACACCCTCATCAACTGGATTGTCATACCTAATAAATACCATCTGCCTAACCTCAGCATCGTACTGTCAGTGGTCCAAACATATTCAAACAATGCTTAGTAGAAACTCTTGATCAAATACTAGTAACTTATCGAAATTCCCTATTTTTTATAAGTTACGTTCCATGGTGATAAAATAAGACAGAGCAAACTGGTATGCAGTAAACTTGTTCTTTAGTTTCCAACCAGAATTCTCTCTTAGAATACAAGTGATGAAATTTTACAAAAGTCAGCTAGGCCTCCTGAATCCGTTCCGAGATCTTGCCAGACGACAGTTTAGTAGAACTGACGAGGCTTTCAAGATAAATGAAGTCGTTGTGGCATTCACCTACTTCGCTTCATACCCTAAAATGGACGTGCTGACGCAGATCAGGATTTTACATTTATTTGGAGGGAATCTTACCCTAATCATTGTTTCTTAATGCCGTTAGAAAACTTTCTCAGTGTCTTCAGACAAAGACAGCGTTTATGTTTACGAAAAAGTTAAATAAAGATAGACGAATCGGATAACCTCAAAGGACACATTTTACAGTTAACAATTCTTCATATGATTTGACCTTATCACTAGTTTTCATGTGGAGAGCATGTACAAAGTTAATGTACTTCGATAGTACACTGTTCAGTGACAAACACTTCTATAAAACCTATCGATCAACAATTCATTTGATTGCACACTTTTGTATTTCACCGTTGCTCATATTAATGAGTATAGCTGAATAATCATTGTTTTAGTGTGTACATTCTGGTGAGATTGCCTCACTAATACTTTTAATGATAAGTTTGAATAAAACTGGATTATGGTGTAGCAATAGAATTTATAAACCTCTTACTGTCCTATTTGTAACTCTTCAACTGTATGTATTTTCATCTCACTGTCGATATCCACATTGAATTTCAAGCCCAATACTTATTTCTGCAAACACCAACTCCTTACTCACTAAGTTATGGAGTCGATATAGACACTAAATTGTCTAACTGCTAGTTACAATACAGCTTGACCGAAAATTGTGAATAATTGAGAGGATGAACATTATTTCATTGAGCCGGGAAAATACAAATAGCTTACTACCTGCTAGACAATTTGATAAGCATCATAATTTAGTAAGTTATTGGATAAGAGGGCATTCGAAGTAATAAATGCCAGGCTTCAATCTCAGTTTGAACATCAACTTTGGACTGCAACTACATTTGGCGGATAAGTCTCATACAAAACTAAATTCACAGCTTAGATTCAACTGCTTACAATGATCTGAATTTAAGAAATAGATTGTAACCTAATGTAATTATTGTCTCGCTAAAACAGTTCAAAGAAATATTTCATTTTATACACGAATTTCTTACTTTATCCATAATAAAATTAAAACCATGATTGTACTTATGTGATGTGTTCTACTGATATCGACAGATATAAGTAGTATGTAACATCAATCGAAAGTGAAATGCCTGGAGGTAGAAGCTTAAGAAGATCGAAGAAACGAGAACAGGGAGAATTCGTGTGGAAACAAAGGAACAATCAAACCTGAAACTATTGATTGACATTATGCTAATGAAGTATTTACTGTATGGTTCTCAGATTTTATTAAGTGATTCTGTAATTTTGAGTTCAATTACGTTTGGTTGTCCCCACTGGTGTTCTCGTTTATCACATTTCAATTGGAATTCTAAGTAAGGGTCATTTCACTTTTAAGATATTTTAAATATATGGTCAAAGATGTTAATAATATCTTATAGCACAAATTGTTTAGCCTTTGTTTCGATTTTATATCCAAGTTTGAGTTAAGAGCGACCAGAAGTGTGTTTAACAACAATTTGAGTCAAGGTTTGAAACTAAGAATCTATCGATCTTATGGTAGGACCTATAAATCCCATGTTTGATGGAATATGAAGTCTTGAGTGCAGATTACTAGGAGGTCTCATCTGTTATTATTGAAACGAGGTTTCCGAATTGTTTTCCAGCTGATGTCAGTTCATTGTGACAAATTACCTCAAATTCAACCCTCAACCTTGATTATTGGGTACTTTTAGCCAAGTGGTTTGATATTGTTAAGGCGTTCTTTGTTATGTAGAATTAAAAGTATCGATAAAACATTAAAATTGATGGTACATAGGTCTTCATATGATGAGGAAGAATTAAGAATTAATATATAGCCTTATTATTATGATCAGTATTAATAATTACAACTGATATCAAACTTGAATTCATGAGTCAATTATATCTAGACCACCATGGAAGACTTGGAAGCATTGGACGGCCGTTTCATTCTAGTATGGGACTCCTGAGCAGTGCGTATCCACAATCCTGCTCATGGGATTAGAACCCAGGACCTATCGGTCCCGCGCGCGAACGCGAGTTAGGATTTAAACACTTACCGTAAGTGAGAGATATTCATAGTTGATTTTATGCCAAATTTTTGTTTAAAAATTAGTTTTTTTCTGTTAAAGATGTTAATAACAGTGTCAATCACAAGATATCAATTTAAATTTGGTACGATTACAATGGTAAGTGATATTAGAATTTTCACTGGTTGAAATCATGAGTCAATTGAAGCTAAACCACCACTGGACGGCCGTTCCGTCCCAATATGGGACTCCATACACCATTGTCTTCAGTGAGTTGATATCTCACAACCAACCTGGTTGAACTCCACGGGTAATGGCTTCTCACTAGAACTCCAGGAGTGACTTCAAGAGATAATCCTAGTATGGGACTCCTCAGCAGTGCGCATCCACGATCCCACCCCCGGCTCAGTGGTCTAGTTGGTTAAGCGCCTGGCGTGAGACTGATAGGTTCTAGTTTCGAATCTCGCGGGGGGAGGGATCGTGGATGCTGCTGAGGAGTCCCATACCAGGACAAAACGGTCGTCCAGTGCATCCAGGTTTTCCATGGTGATCTAGCTTCAATTGACTCATGATTTCAACCAGTGAAATTTCTAAAGTCTCCACAAAACCCATTCTGATATTAGAATTGTTTCCTTCCACTGCTAAGATACTTGTAATTGAATAATATGCAATGAAGCAATTTATTAACTTGTACAGTTTGAATTTATGAAGTTGAGTTCTTGGAGGTAATTGATAGGAAACGCTGCGACTAGATGTCATGTTATTTAGCACTGATTTATTAAGGTTCACCTGTAGTCTTCAAGGCACTGACATTCCATGTTGATTTTTATCCACAATACTAAGATACACAATCCAAGAAATCATGATTGAATTATTCGGTCCACTACTTACTTAATGAAAGACCGAGATATTTATACTGATTGGTCAATGAGTATCGATTAATATCATGTTTGTCCTATCCTTAGTGCAAACTATGGGGCTTTTTCAAATCGTATTTTTAGGTCACTTCTTTCAAACGTTATATTTACAGATGATGTGAAGTAGCATATTAAAATGTAATTTAGAAAATATTTAAAATAAGCAATAGTAAGTTGTCAATCGTAAATGTCAAGTCTGAATGATAACTAAGACAGATTCAATGTTATGGATTGTCTTAAGTAACGATTAAAAATCATGCAACACTGGATAATTATTTCATTTTAGTATGGGCTTTATGAGTAGTCTGTAACCTTAACCATATCAGGGATCTGAAATAAGGACTGCAAGTTACATCATAAACAAATTGACTTTATATCACTAAACTGGTAGATAATATCAACAGTTCAGATCATGAGTCATTTGAAGCTGGACCACCATGGAGAACCTGGAAGCACTGGACGGCCGTTTCGTCCTATTGTGGGACTCGTCGGTAGGGCGCATCCACGATCACGCCTCACGGGATTCGAACCCAGGACCTACTGGTCTCGCGCCGAGCGCTTAACCAACTAGACGTTTACGATTTTAACTTCAATCAATTCATGGCTTGCTGTAAGTAATTAATCGGAGTCAACGATACAGCTCTACTTGCCAGGCATGTTTTCAGAGTATATCCACACAAGTAGAACCCAAATTACTAGACTGTGAGGATCCATTTGAATAAACTCTTTTTATAGTGTAGATCATGGAACATCAAGCTACAGTTCATTGACTACTCAATCGCTAATAGCACGTGAAGCTGTCGTTTTTTGTCTGTAGAATTATCATATAAAGTATCAGAGGCGTCAAAACCATAGATATTCCCCAATCTCTAGAATCGATGGGGTCTGTCATCTCCCCGATGCCGCTCTCAACATCTTAAGGAATTGTCGGATGGATGCTTCTTCAACTTTTTGACTACAGATTTAATTTTGTTTAGACAAACCTCTCTATAAACAGAAGTTCTTGAACTATAATTTCTAATTATCTTGATGTAGTCCCAGGTCATTATTAACATCATCCACACAAAAATAAACTCTCCTATAATTGTGTTTGAATACTCTTGTTATAAAAATAATTAATGACATTCTAATCAAAGATGGATGGTGGTTAGCATTGGGAACCAGGGTGTGCGTTTCGTCCTATTTAGGACTTTGTAGCTGGATGTACCTACATACTAGAGTTGATATTCACTCCAGCACTCGAACCCAGTATCGTTCTCTTCAAACGTCATCCTATTATGCACTAAAGTTGTGCAATGGAGGGGAGGGGAGGAAACCTTTAATCCATTGATGTTTAAGACTACAGTCGATCAATCTCTTATTGACATAATATAAGCGATAATACTAGCTGATTATTAAGATTACAAAGAATATATATATATATAACTTACCATATGTACTAATGTAACGAATGCTTGTCTAACATGAAGACCAGTTTTTGCACTAGTTTCCAAATATACACAATTAATACTTTTAGCATATTCTTCAGCTTTTTGCATAGATATAGCACGTGCTGGCTACAATAAGAATGATTATTTTGTTTTTAGAAAGAATAAATAAAATTGAATAAATACCTACTAAATCATTTTTATTACCAATAATCACTTTAACTAATCTACTACCAGAATATTGTTCAATCATTTTAACCCATGTGTTTAATTCTTCAAAACTTCTTTGACAACCAACATCATAAACTGAAAAAGGAAAAAAAAGTAGTTAAGGTCGACTGTTACTTTGTCATGGTCAAAAAAAGTGATGAATGTTTCTGGTGAGATCTATAATTTATGGACGATCTTTAAGTGATACCAAAAATGAGTTTGCCCCCCTCGCAAATGCCCTGGTACAGACGAGAATGGGGAGAATCAGCTCTCCTTCTCCAAATGCTCTCATATGGCCACGTGCATACAACCACTGACACAGAAGTCCTACTCACTACCTTCTCGAATCAAACGTGTTGTTTACGAAGTTGAAAGGAGGAAAAGCGAATGTCCGGCGCTTTAACCGGGTTGGTGGACACGGAAAGTTCACCAAGGGGAGTTGGAAAACCCTCATTCCAAACCAATGGTGCACATGGGCTGGGCCCAGTATCCTGAGAGAACGAATGGCGTATGAACCAATTGTTGGTCACCGGCCACCACGTGACTGCGTCTCCTAACGTTGCTCCACTGTCTTATGGATCAGACCTTCAGGTCGAAAGCTCCAAATGTGATCCCCTAAGAAAACCACCTGGTTTGGTTTGGGCACCCGAGCAGAACCCCAGCTCTCACAGAAATCGAATGATTTATGTGGCGCATATCTAGTTGGTGCTTCCTTGTGCCAATGTTTATTTGTTTAAATAAATAAATAAGACCAACGAGCAATGAAATCATGGCCTGATATCATATTTTCAAATTGGTCACATCGAGTTTTGATACACTACTATGCCAGACATGTGTGAAACAGTCTATCTGAAATGTTTTGTTTAACCTTAGAATTGGTCATTTAGTGGTTCAAGTATACACGAAAACATCAGTGACTAAATGCATATATTCTAATCTAACAGACCATAATTCATACAAACTTTGCCACAAGTGTCTCAAGTCGTCAAAAGGGGAGAACTTTTTATTTTAATCCCCGACCACCCACAAACGCTAATGAAATTTTTAAGGTAAGTAGAGCAATCAACACGCTCGACCACTCCACTTTCTGTTTCGAGTCACACTAAAGTTTCTAACCCCTTTCGCTTTACTGCCAAACGTGTTTTGAAGGATAACGATTATTTTAGTGTCTTCACCAAATGAACTACGTCGTCTGCGTGATCGCAAACAGTGAAAGTCGATTTGAATTTTCAAGAAACTAATGCACTTTCTGGTACACTTTTTAATAACAAACACTGGCATCAAACCTGTGAACAAACAAAGTGAAATGCCGTTTTCAAGTCAAGAAAGACGATTGTGGTTAGGCATCGTGTTATAACTTGTCGTTTGAATGCTTATTGTCTTGGCTCTTTTGATGCTACTTTTTGTATCTGGTCATCGCTGATTGTTATGTCGGGAACGCGTATGAACCAATTGTTGGTCACTGGCTACCATGTGACTGCATCTCCTAATGTCATGATACTATTCAATCAAGTAAGTGAGTGAATTTCGCGCCAAAATCCAATACCCTTTTATCTTAAATTTAATTGGTTCATTCATACATTATAATCTAATCATATTCCTTGATACCTTTTTATACTTACCTACTAAAGCACCTTGTGCATGACGAAAATATGATGGAGACATATGATTTTTAAATCTTTCTGTACCAGCTGTATCCTTAATTGTATTTAATTGAATACAAAAGAAAAATGTATTTACCCAAATGTAAAGTTTAATTAATTCACCATTCAATCTCATTTCATATAATTTTAAATCGGTACCAATTGTAGAGACTGGTTCATTTTCATCAGATCCTTTAGTGAATGATTTTAATAAACTAAACAATTAATAAGTAGTATTATTAAGTAGTATGAAGTGGAAAGATAAACAAACCTTGATTTGCCAACACTTGAATTACCCACCAAAATAATTTTAATTCGTTTACTTATATTATTACATTCATTAGTACCATCTAAATCAACAACGTTTGATTCCATTCTATGCTAAAATATAAATAAAATAATGATTGATAAATACTTTAAGAATATACAATTGTATGAATGAAGAATATTCTTTTCAATAATTACTCATCAGGTTCTACAATTAGAAATCCAAATTCATGCAGGTAAACTACAAGTCATGTTCTCCACACGATCAATAAGCACTCCCAGGTTGAAAGATAAATTGTCTAGACTAGCCACCTCTTTCTGTATCTGTCAATTCAACGGCTTCTGTGGAGCAAGTTATATTTGCAAATCTTCTAGGAACTTGTACATTCCGGGTTCGTGAGCACCTCCCCGTATGGTTAAGCAAAGGTGTAGTCAAAACAGTTAACAGCTCCATTTGAGACGATCTAGTTCACATAGGACATACAGTCAACATGGAGCAATTTTTTGCAATCATCTATCGTGTTAACAGCAGTCTACCTAATTCCGTCAGACTGCGAATCCTATAGACGGCTGAAGTAATTGCTATTCGGATCAGAAAGCCAGAGCTTTACATCTGAAAGAAATATGTTCAGCCACTCCTTTTATCCTGGTCAACTTTGGGGCCAACTAGTTAATAATCAGTTTCAGAGTATGGTGACGTAATTTGATTAATGTTCATTTTATGTCCCAAACTTATCTTACTATTATTATTATCATTATACTTGATAACCTTTTTGAGGAGTTCATTCAGTATCCACCTCTAAATCTACTATATCTGATCTAATTCATATTATTCTACATATTACGTAATCTCTGATTTCTATTCCACTATCCCTATTTCACCCCATGCTGACCATATTTATTCTGATCATTTATCGCACAATTTCATTTCACTTATAAACTGATTCAAGTTAACAACTTCATATTAGTCAGCCCCAACATTAACGATTTGATTTGATAACAAACAACAGTTCTTAATTTCACTGGTTGAAATCATGAGCCAATTGAAGCTAGACCACCATGGAAAACCTGGAATCATTGGACGGCCGTTTTGTCCTAGTATGGGACTCCTTAACAGTGCGCACAGTTGGATGCCTGCTCAGTGTTCTAGTTGGTTAAGCTCCTGGCACGAGACTGATAGGTCCTGGGTTCGGATCTCGCCGGGTGCGGGATCATGGATGCGCACTGCTGAGGAGTCTCATACTAGAAAAAAACGGCCGTCCAGTGCTTCCAGGTATTCCATGGTGGTCTAACTTCAATTGACTTATGATTTCAACCAGTGAAATTTCTAAATTCTCCACAAAACCCTTACTGATAATTCTTAATTTACATATTACAATTTCCAAATGATGTACTCTGCCTTAAATCTGGCCAATTTTATGGATTATTAATTTGTATTTGTAATTGTAAAATACCTAATGAGAAATTATTGGAAAGAATACTCTTTGTTCATACAATTGTGTTATAATATAATGGGAACTTTACGAATGGGAAAGCCATGAAAATCTTACTACTGTAATTCTCCTCTTACTCTTACCTTTTGAATAAGTTTGTAGCTATATGGATTTAGTAATTCAGGGGATAATAAGATGAAATGAAAGCATTGGATTCAAATAGTAGTCACAATCCATCTATTATATATAACTAATGATAAAGTAGTTATGTTAGAGGTAATCTGCACAAGATGTATATATCCATTCAAATTCATAGAAAAAAAGTAGTAAAACGACTTCATAGGATGAGTGATTACGTACTTACTTGCCTGTTACCTCTTGAAGAAGAACATAGGCCGTCAACTAGCACTTTCTGTCAAACTCTGTCCTGAGCAAAACTTTCTCATTGTTTCCAGTTGCTATTCATTCTTTTCATATCTGATTGATAGAGACAAGTCAGAAGTGATGCCTAATTGACGCTATACTCAATTTTACCGATATCAACCAACAAGAAGTGGGTCTCTTTAACTTAGAAATATTTCACAACTGAGGTAGTGAAATCTGTTAAAATATAGGATTTGTAGTTAGTCTAACAGTTTCTCAAGAAACATTACCACTTGTACACTGATATCATTGTGCCAATAACCTCATTTCATTGTGTGCTGAAATATTCACCTTGAAGGTTGTCCCGTCAATCCTTCTCATAACCATGAATCATTCTAGAAACAACTTCAGATTATATGTTAAATCTTTGCTACTGAATAGGACTAAGAGTTATCATGAAGAAGTTGCGAGGCAAAAACAATATGAGGAATTCATGAAGAAAAACCACTATCAAGTTTAACACTGTCACATTACCAAATCAACTATTATTCAGTGAATCACTAACAACGTGATTTGTCAGATAACTCACTGTGTGACAAACTGAGCAGAATCAAAGCTTACTGATTTACATGTTATGTACAATCTACATAGAAGGAAGTCGACATTCGATATGTAATAATGACACTGTCATTACCAGTCTGATGAGGACGGAAAGTAATTGTTCTCAATAGTTTTGAACGTTTATACGAAGTATAGAAGTGTATTTCCATTGCCCTTTCCACATAATGTGAGATAAATTTATTCGGTTTTAAATTATGTGGCAAAAGTAGGAATTAGTTCCGTAATCCTCATTGACTCATCCCCATATTATAGTTTGAGTATAGAAGATTTGTAGTTATTGTTCATCTAAAAGACAGTGTTTCTCAAGTGTAATTTCAACCAATTCGCTTCCTTTGTTGGACTCCTCAGTACTATCAACCTCTCTCTTAATTTTACCATCGAACAGAGACGTTTTAAATCAATAGTCGATTAAAAGTAGTTAAGAATAGTGAATTAATATTTAATATCTGAAGTGAGTCAATTCACTACATAACACGAACATCATCCATTGCTAATGGCAATATACATTTCACTGCATACATGATTGAATTTCATCCGTCACGACTTCACACTAAAATTCCTACTATCTTGCACAAACGCCCAATCCAGAAATGAAGCGAAACATTTATCACCAAACCTTCTATACTCGTCTATTGTGTGGTTAAATATCTGAGTTATAGAATTCGGTGGGTTTGTTGTGAGGATAATACAGATGAGGAATTGAACAGATCAAGGTTGATGACTGAACAGAATAGATATCTTATTAATTTCGTCCGTTTGTCGGACATCACGAGTAATAAACTCGTGTGTTAGAGAACAACAAAGAAGCATGCATTTGAAGCGGAAAGTAGGAAGAGAAGATGGGAGTAGATAGGTCATGCTTCAGGGAAATCGTCATGTAAGTCTCAAAGTAAGCCTTAATATTGAATTGCTAATGCAAGAGGAAAATAAGTAGATTGAGTAAAACCTTGTGTTGAGAATCGGAGGCAGCAATTAAAAGAATGAATAGTAATTGGCAAGAACAGGCAATGAAATCTCTAGATACTTTTGTTTTGTGATTGTTAGTCAGCGACCTATGTTCCACGAGGTTTAACAGGATTAACTAACTGAGTGAATAACTTCATAATGCAGTACGTAACTGTACCGAAAACTATGACATGAACGTCCGCAGCTGGAACGAAAACTCTGCACTTAAGACTTAATTTCAAATGTGATATTGTGAGTGAGATTTTAACATATTGTATAAACAGATTTATTAAGACGACATTCAATGCCGCTAAATCTCACACAATGTCTTCAATATAACCACCATTTTGACTCAGCAATTTAAGAATAAGATACCAACGATGCATTGATCTAAGTGTGTTTATGAATTTAATCGTTCATTTGCAGCCAATTACGGTAATCCTACTCAAAGTTTCTTAACCTTATTCACTCTCAAACAGTTGATAGCATAGTTAGAAAGAGTAAACACTAAATCTATTCACCGTTCCATTCTTCCTAAACTAATTGTGCGGATGATGTCGTTCAGAAGAACGATGAAAGCTCTACGACTAAACCATCCAGCTCAGAGAACAAAACACCACCAAAATAATTGATCATAAACAAAACATTAGAGTTGAAAAATTCCTTCACATTTATCCATCAAGTTCCTAGCAATCTATTGAGAAGGCACAATCTTAAACTTACTCTACATAACTGAAGCAATTTATATTAATTAGAGAAAAGCTAACTTTTGTATACAATAAAAAGATACATACAATCTGTTTGTTTACTTTGACCTGGATTAGAGATGTTTCATTCTTAGTTCCAAGTTTGTTCATTCTCCTTCATTATCATTTGCACTGTTTTCCAAGACTTTTTTTTTAATTGAATTGTATATCCTTGTTTCTTACTTTACATGGTATGTTTACCAGTTATTAATTTAAATACCATTATTATTATTATTATCCATAACAACTACTGCATAATTTTAATGTATTGATATAGTAACTTTAATCAGAAAGAGGTTTTGTCGAGATTTTAGTAATTTAATAGTTGAATTCATGAGCCAATTAAAGCTAGATCACAATGAGAAATCTGGAATCACTAGACGGCTTCGCGAGATTCGAACTCAGGACCTATCGGTCTCGCGTGCGACCCCTTAACCTCTAAACCATACAACGGTGATCTAGCTTCAAATAACTGATGAATTCAACCATTAAAGTTAAATATCAGTTAGAAATAAATAGTGATGAATTCACTTGATGTTGTTTGCTTGTGTCTTTGGATTGTTGTTTAGGAATTCAATTGATCAGTCTCTTGTTAGAATATGTGAATCTTTTGCGGATTGCCTCGATATGGCTTTGAGTCACATATACTAACAAAAGACTGATTAATTGAAGTCCTAAACAACAATCGAAAGACACAAACAAACAACATCAAGTGAATTTAAACTTCACCTCATTACACCAACTCGTGGCTATCAGGACTCAGTAGTTAGGTAGATAACGTAATGATATTTGATACGATCGATTTTGGGTTCGAGTCCCCAACTGAATATTAACTACGGGATATATTTAGATCCAGTTGACGAGTCTCAAATAGGACATTACTATTTATGAATTATAAATCATCGAAAACGGAATTAAAGAAAACAAAAAAAAAGCATTTAACTGTTAACAATGTAAATTACTTACTTTCTTGAATGAATCCAACTATAAGTTTTTCAAAGAATCATACATAAATTCTGGAACATATATAGATCATATACATATGCATAAAAAAGAAGTTTACACTGATATTGCAAAACTGTAATTAAACATTTCCATTGTTATATATATATATATATACATGTATATATGTATATCCATAGTAATAGTGTTAATGGATTTCATGTGACTTAATACCATGAATAATCACTAATCTAATCATAAACAATAATAATAATAATAATAATAATACATTCTTATTCTTGTATTAATTACTGTCGATCATTTAAAAGAATTCAATTTGTTTTCAAGAGAATTGAAAGAAGAAAATGAGTGTTTTTTTCTTTCTTTTCGTTGTTGTTGTCGTTGCTGGTGATCGACTGATTGATTGATTCATGTCGAGTTCTTGTTCCGTTTTTTTCTTTTTTCTTTATTTATCTAGATTTTCTATCTATGAAATCTGATGTTTTCTAGCTATAATTATCTATCCATCTATCTATCTATCTATCTATCTATCTATCTATCTATCTATCTATCTATCTATCTATCTATCTATCTATCTATCTATCTATCTATCTATCTATCTATCTATCTATCTATCTATCTATCTATCTATCTATCTATCTATCTATCTATCTATCTATCTATCTATCTATCTATCTATCTATCTATCTATCTATCTATCTATCTATCTATCTATCTATCTATCTATCTATCTATCTATCTATCTATCTATCTATCTATCTATCTATCTATCTATCTATCTATCTATCTATCTATCTATCTATCTATCTATCTATCTATCTATCTATCTATCTATCTATCTATCTATCTATCTATCTATCTATCTATCTATCTATCTATCTATCTATCTATCTATCTATCTATCTATCTATCTATCTATCTATCTATCTATCTATCTATCTATCTATCTATCTATCTATCTATCTATCTATCTATCTATCTAGCTTTTTCGTTAGTTTTGAATGATCAATAATGAAGTGTTTACTTGATAAGTTTATAGTCATTGAATACTTTAATGATACTTTATGGTTCCTTTTTTAAAGTTAATTGATTGAAAACTCTAAATAGTGATTTTATATTATTTAATGATTATCACCGGGTAAGTAATAGTGAGGTTAGACGCCAGAGTATTAGGGAATGATGATAAATCAATTGTGAATTTTCATCGACTGAGATGGTTGAGCCAAGTGTTACGTAGGCCTGAACACCGATTACCACGACGTGCAATGCTATCCGGTGTTGTAGATGGTTGGAAGAAAGTTAGGGGCGGCCAAACCAAAACGTGGCATCAGTCCACGAAGTCACTAACTTCTAGTCTGAGTCATATTGGTAGATGCAGACTACTTGGTTGGGGTCCGTGTGACTATCGTAACCAATGGTTGGAAATTCTTGGTGACATGGCTCAGAATCTATCACAATGGTGTAGGTGTATGCACTGTCTGTCTTCCTTTAAACTAAGAGATTAAAATTGCTTCATATCTTCCTTTCTACGAACTAATTCTTTCCTCCTGTACTACATCTTTATATGCAATCTTTCTTTGATATATTACCACCTCTGAATTAACTAATTCTATGAATCCGGTGTCCATCTTGTTGTTTTAATGAGGTGAGGCAACTTGGACCGATGCATATATGTGCCTGGTCCATACGTTGTAGCTGACTGACTGACTGACATTACTGATGCAAATGATGCTTATATTCAGAGAGAGGTTTTGTGGATATTATAATAATTTAATAGTTGAATTCATGAGTCAATTGAAGCTAGACCATCGTTGAATGTCAGCTCAGTATTCTAGAGGTTGTATTTGTGAGTGAATCTTTTGAGGCGAGATCGTGAATGTTCACTGCTGATGAATCCCTCAGTAGGACGAAACGGTCGTCCAATGCTTTCAAATTTTCTATAGTGGTCTAGCTTTAGTTGTTTCATGAATTTAACTATTAAATTAAGAAATTGATGTTGTTTATGGTATCCAGTTTTTTGTTTAGAGTTTGTTATCACCATTGTTATTCATAAATTCAAATAGGTTTTTATTAACTTATTCAACCTAGCGTTAGATATTGTTAGTTGAACTAGTGACCCAATTATTATTAAGACCAATGAAGTTGTTACTGAATGAATTTTTGAGGTATAAATATAATCTTGGTTAGCATAAAACGTTTTGTACATACTACAGACTTCTCTTTACTCATAGGGTAATTAAAAGAAGTTATACAGTAAGTGATATGACCCTTGAACAAACACGAGAAGTTTTTTATCAGATTGAACATATAGAGAGGAAAATTTTATAGAAAAATATGTTCACCTTACTTTGATGAACGTAATAACCGTAATGATAGTAGTGGAATGGACTTATATTATAAGTAAACATTCCAAAAAATAGTGTCTCAACAATCGCTAACTATCTATTTATCAGTATAGAGTTGTGGAGATTATTAAGTTTTTGATTGAGATCATAAACTGACTGATGTTAGACTACCATTGAAAACTTGGAAGAAACGGCCATCCAGTGCTTCAAGGTATTCAATGGTTGTCTCACATCAACCAGTTCATGATGTCAATCAAAAACTATATATTTATCGGTTCTGTTGACATGATTAATACATATAACTTTAATTTAACTGGATTTTCATTTTCTTCAGTTAGGTGAGGAAGACTGACTGGTTAGATTTATAATTTATGGATGACCTTTAAGTGACGCTAAACCCTAAATCTTGATAACATCGTTAGGGCTTACTTTATGTAAAAGTCTAAATTGTCCAGAATGATAATAAAAGTTTAGCAATGAACCTAACAACACTAAAATCATCCATCCAAGCTATAAAAAGAGAATTTCTATCCATGATTTAAAACACATGATATTTATATCATGAACTCAGTAAAAGTATCATTGTTGAGGTCTAGATAACTTTAATGTCAACATATATTACATATAATTTATATTAGTTTCAGAATGGGTTTTGTGGATATTATGGTAATTTTTAATAGTTGAGATCATGAGTTAACTGAAGCTAAATCACCATGAAAAACCTGGAAGCACTGGACGGCCGTTTCGTCCTAGTATGGGACTCCTCAGCAGTGCGCATACACGGTCCCTCACCCGGCGAGATCCGAACCCCGGACCTATCAGTCTCGCGACAGGCGTCTAACCAACTAGACCACTGAGCCGGCATCCAACGGTGCTAATGTCTAACTTCAACCAATCTACGAAGTCGCGCCACCGTGAGATATCAACTCATTGAAGACAATGGTGAACGGTGGTGCAACTTCGTGGATTGGTTGAAGTAAGACAATGACACTGTTGGATGTCGTTTGGCTCAGTGGTCTAATGGTTAAGCGCTCGAGAGCGAAACAAATAGGTCCTGTGTTCAAATCTCGCGGGGATCGGGATCGTGGATGCTCACTGCTGAGGAGTTCCATACAAGGACAAAACGGCCGTCCAGTGCTTCCAGGTTTTCCATGGTAGTCTAGCTTCAATTGACTCATGATATCAATAAGAATAGTTACTAATCAATAAATAAGATGGAACACATTTCAGTCTTGCTATTATTGTACAATTATCTATCGTTTTCAGTGAGTATATTACCCTAGACTTCTATACGGTTGATCATAACTAATCTGTCCTTATATAATAGATGGATTGAATCCAATAGCTAATTTCTAGTCTAGTTCACATGTAACAAAATCGATATAAATAGTTTCGTCATCATAAACAAATATAAGTGTATATGTATATGTCGAACTTGATAAATGTCGAAATGTATGTCTTTCATAAATTATTATTATTATTATCAATGGCTTTATATGGCTTTATAATGGATTCATTATAATAGCTAGTTAACATACATAGAATGAAAACACACTTTCATTATCTTAGTGTTCTTCTTTAAAATACCCC
This sequence comes from Schistosoma bovis, assembly GCA_944470425.2. Lineage (NCBI taxonomy): Eukaryota > Metazoa > Platyhelminthes > Trematoda > Strigeidida > Schistosomatidae > Schistosoma > Schistosoma bovis. The sequence goes on from OX103956.1 coordinate 2,356,245, forward strand.
ATAGATTTTTCTGAAAGTAGAACCATTCATTATGAGAAAACCAACTAGTTATTTTATTAGAATTATATACATACATGGCTATATATAAACTATGCTATGAATACACCTAAATATGTCAGTTAAAAGTTGCCTTGATGAGTAAGTAGGTTATAAATTTGTTTAATAGTTTATAAAATGTATCAAAATCTATATAAAAGTTATATTTTAATTGAAATAAGAAGAAAGGAATGTAATTGTTAGATCATACTGTGTTGTGGGTTACTTATATCTAGATAAGTAGTATATAATGGTGGTCAGGTATAGAATGTATTTCAGTAGAAGATCGAAAAGGAAAGAATGGAAATGGAATGCAGTTGGTATGAAAATGCAGGAACAATGAAATTTGAGACAATGGACTGATATGCACAATCGAACAGTCAAATTTGAGACGATGGATTAATATTTCATAAATTGATTATTTACTATATGGTTCTCAGATTTTATTGAGATGCTACAGATGTAATAAATATGGTCATTTTGCGAGAGATTGTATGGAGAGTGAAGATTTGGGTCCGCAATGCTATAAATGCCAGGGTTATGGCCATATAGCAAGTCGATGCAATGTGGAGGCGTGAATGAAGTTCACATGTGATGATGCTCAAAGTCGTAGTGCCCCGGTACACTTTCGTCCTGCACTCACAACAAGGCGAATGCATTAAAGTGATATATATATATATATATATATATATATATATATATATATATATATATATATATATATATTCATCGACTCAGTTTGCTATGTTCGGTTCGTCGTCGGTAGGCTCATCACTTTAGTGACCTGATATCTGATTCCAGTTTGATTGTTTCTCATTCCTATTGAAATATAGATATCGTCAAACCTCGTATATAATCATCGACTTAACTAGCATTGGTGAAGAACGGAATTAAATAAGTTAAGTATGAGAATTAATTTTGAATACGTATATTCCATTCAATCGTTGATCTAGACAAACGAGCACAGAAACGATGCGCGATGGAGAAGGCATGTAAGCCAGATCAATTTAACCAAGCGTGAATCGAATAGTCGAATAGAAATAAGTTACAAACATGAGATGAATAGGATAATAAGTGCACACACATACATGGTCATATAAAAACAGTCAGGGACGAGAAGTGAATAATTGACAGTGTCGAAATGTGACTCAAAAAGAATGAATAAATCGATCTATCCGAAGGCTAGAATAAGTTATGTCGGTTTACCATAGCATTCGACACTACAGTATTGTACTCCGAAACCGTCCAGAATCAAAAAAGATTGTAGCTTATAGTAAAATTAACTAGGATACTAAGATGGTGGTTAGAGTTAGTCGACAGGAAACTCTAGACCTAAGTTTCGTGCTACTTGGCACTCGACAACAAAGTGTACTTTTAATCCGAAGGGAACTGATGTTCCCTGATAGATTCGACCTCTTGTCACTTAGCTTCACAGGCAGAGACGTTACCACTGGGCTTTCCAGGTCGCGACTGACCTCCTATAGGACTGAGATGTATTTGAAATTGATTGATCACTGGATGGTGATCAATGTCATGTATGTCAGGTCCTTCCTAATGCAGATCAAATCCTATCGACTAACTGGAATATTAACTTAATGAATACATTTGAATCAAATACTTTCATTTAAATTACTTAGAATTGATAAAATATTATACCATCTCAACCAAAAAGACAAAGTATGAAATTTAAATCATACGAAAGGTTTACACTGTCCAACACGGAATTTCATCTCAAACATTATTTCATTAGAATTTTTTTCATTTTAGCAAATGAGCTAACAAATCATGTAATTTCAACAGTTGAGATCATAAGTCACTTGAAGCTAGACCACCATGGAAAACCTGGAAGCACTGGACGACCGTTCCATCCTGTTGTGGGACTCCTCAGCAGTGCGTATCCACGACCCCGCCTCTCGGGATGCCAACCCAGGACCTATCAGTCTCGCGCCAGGAGCCTAACCAACTAGACCACTGAGCCGGCCGGCACCCACTGGTGTTAATGTCTAACTTCACCTAATCCACGAAATTGAGTGACAAATCCACCATTGTCATCAGTGAGTTACTATCTCGCAAGTGACCCGGTTGAACTCCACTGGTCACTGCTTCTCACTAGAACTCCAGGATATACCTCTTGAAGCCAGTCACTAGTGAGCATATGTCGACTAGTATCAGAGTGGTTTTGTGGATATTATAGTGATTTCAACAGTTGAGATCATGAGTCACTTGAAGCTAGACCACCATGGAAAACCTGGAAGCACTGGACAGCCGTTTCGTCCTATTGTGGGACTCCTCAGTGGTACGCATCATGTAATTATCGAAAGATTCAATAATAAACACATTTATGTAGTACAAACTGTTTGAAAAAGGTCATGAATCACAGTTACAAGAATTGCAAAATTCATTCATTCATGCGAAGCTAAAGATCACACTTTTTCTCACTACAGCTGATATTCATCCATGATTAAAACCTTAACCTTAATCCTCTAATCCATAACCGTAACTAAGAATAATAAATAGACTCTGAAAGATGTGTCTGGGTCGTTTTAAAGGTTCAAAAATATGGATAATCTATGTAAATTAAGACAAGTTCATGAGTAGTTGTTGTATTCCAATTCATAGCTAACTGTAGAAGATATTATGGTTTTATTTTTCTCAAACTATTCTTTTATTGAAGCCATTTTCTTATTGACTAATAACTGGTTGGAAGTTCATCACAGTTGTTTTAATCTCGTTCCTTGTTTACCTGTCATTCAACCCATTAACTTGCCGTTAACGTGAATTCTTGAATTGATTATATACGCCTATAAACTTACTTTTTGTCTAAATATCAGTGATACTGTCCTTTTATTAAACAAGAAAACCATGACTAGTTCATGATGTGCAACCACCATCTGGTAAAATGTAAAAACCATACGTCCAATCCTTTATTTACAAAATGTTCATTAATTGTCGTAAACTTCATTGTTCCTTCATTTCCAGACTCATAACTCTCTGTTCCCATTTTCTTCTATTAGATCTTCTTGATCTTCTGTTGTCAGGTTTTCTAATTTCAATTGGTGCTACATACTACTTATATCTGTCGATATAAGTAGCATACATTACAGAGTGACTGGTGTTATGTTCTTTAGTGTTGATTAAATTCTATCAATGAAGTTGTAATTTGGTAACAAGTTTAACTGACTACATTTTTCTGTAAGGTGCTTGTAGATGGTTGACACCAAAACTCTGGATCTAGGTTACATACAATTTAGTACTCATTTTTGTAGTAAATTTTGTAACTTGAATTAAAGATTACATTGAAGAGGACTTGTCAAACTTCAATGATCATGAACTATGTCATTTAATTGTATATTGTTGTTTTCAGTCTCACTACTCCTTTAATTTGTCTTTATTTTCTACATGCAGACACATAATAAATTCAGCTAAATGTATATTTTGTGTGCACTGATAGATAGTGGCCAGCAATGGAATCCAGGACGCGCGTTTCGTTCTATTCGGGACTCGTCAACTGGATGTATCTGCATCTCAGAGTTGATGTTCGCTCTGGGACTCGAACCCAGTACCGTTCGCTTCAAACGCCATCGCGTTATCCACTCAGCTATTGAGACGAAACACACGTCCTGGATTCCACTGCTAGCCACTATCCATCATTGCTTACAAAAAGCTTGTGAATTAAAGCAATATCAAAGCATACGCACAGTATGCACATATGCCAATAACAGACTGATCAATCGCAGTCTTAAACCTCAATGAGAAGATACAAGCCAAACAATACCAAGTGAATTCGTATGTATATTTAATATCATTTTATGTGTCCTACACCAAATCGAACTTCTTTCCTAATTGAATGCGTTAAGTTTCGTCACTTATTTGTTTCCATACATTTATCGTAGTCTCGATTATACTTAGCTAACGGATAAAATGCTTCAAAGTAGAATAACAGTTATTTTACCTTGATAAGATATTAAGATTGATACTGTTATAGTTTGGATGCATGAGAACTAGTAAAGACTTCAGTTCTTTATTATTTGTTGAGTTTAGTACTTTCTGTTAGGTAATATTCAGGATTAATATATTTTGACAGTAGGAATCAACTACATAGGTGCCTTGACATTGCTTTTGGTAGTGAATTGAATAAAGTTTAGAATAGATATTTTGTCCTTTAGATCTGCTTATATTCCATTGTCGATATTTCTGTCGAGATTGAAGCTGAAAAACCAATCACTTTAAAATGGAAGCGAGTTATTCACTAAGCTATTGAGTCATGATAGCTGCCAACTTATCCAACATATATGATATGCTTGTAGTGACTCACATTTATCACGAGAACACGACTGGTTTAATAAAAACAATTATTATTATAACCAACTGTAGCAGTGTTTGTTTTAATGTGCTTTTGTTTGACTGTGCTAATGACAGCTATTTTGTGCTTCCATTCTTATACTTACACTTTGATTGTAACTTCGCGCGGATTTGGTTACGTTCTGTAACCAAGCTTTTATCCTGGCACGATCTCGGTATCCTTTGGATGCCACGAGATCGCCAGCAAATAAACATCGACTTGGTCCATTAATTGCCTTCTGGTATTTGGCTTCTCGGAGATTTTATGGGTTTCTTTGGTTACGTTCAACCTACACCTTCTGATTTATTTGGCACGTGTTTCTTTGTAGCGCTGTTCATAGTTAATCTCAATTCGACGCCACGCTACATGCTTAACTATACTTTGCATTTCATTTATCAGGTCAATGTGGAAGACCAAAGAACACATTACATCGGGAAATGGAGACAGACATGAGAAAAATGAAAAAAATTTGGATGGAATTAGAAAGGAAGGCCCAGGACGGAGTGGGTTGGAGAATGCTGGTCGGCGGCCTATGCTCCATTAGGAGTAACAGGCGTAAGTTATCAGGTCAACATAGATGACCTGTAACGATTATCTCACTGAAGAAATGGATAATTATGATACTCTCATAGTTTAAGATGAATTTAAATTCCTGATGCTTTAAATTTGATAATGCTGTTGTGTGAAAAAAAAACCTAAAAAGATTATTTTTATCCTTTTGCCTGTTTCGTTTTACGTTTGGTTCATGATAGGTGTAATAACAAGTTTCATGGTGATATATTACCTTTTATTGATTGAGTGGTGTGATTTGTCAAATTTTCAAATGCATTTTACATAGATACGGATAAATCAATAAAGCTTACAAACCTTATTTTATTTTAATCAAGGATAGGGGGTATCCAATGATTGGCTGAAAGATATTGATTATTCTTAGAAACTATATTCATTGATTAATTACTGCTTAAATTCATTGTTTCCTTGCCAACATTAATTCAAGATAAAAGTATAATATACTGACGATCATTGGAGACCTATCAGCTAATCAGGATATGCGGCTTAGTTACAAAAGAATTACCAGCATAAAGTAATATTATAACAATGAAATGATGGTTTTGATCTTAATCATTATTGCTCATAGTAAAAGAAAAAAGGTTGAGTTTTTCAGATTAGAAGTCGTGTTAGTGTTGTAAGTTAGGATTGTCATCAACCAACACTAACAAAAATATGGAAAAGTCAGATGTAGATATTAAGAGATAAGATGGAGTTATGAGGTGGGCTTACAAACTGAAGTTAAGATTTTTATCACGAACTGATATCATTTATGATGCTATTCTTTTTCAATCTTCTGTTTACAAACCTATAAAACTTTGGATCAGAATTAAAAGTAAGGATTAGAGTGGAACAATACTTTCTAACTTCTGATCAGGTACTTAGCCACACATTATACCTTATGAGTAGGTATGTTTGTAATTTAGCCTAAAATCACATTTTGGTTGCATAATAGATGTTTTTGTCGATTTCAAGCATTTTAAGAATCAAATATTGCTATGCTTCGTTAATAATAACGTGCAAATTATTTATCAGTATAAAGTGTTTCCTACCATACATATGGATAAATAAGAAGCAGAAGTCCCGATTAAGGAATTCTTTATATACACAATAAAGAAGATTAAAATTAAGTCAAGTAAACAAAATCAGTCCAGCGCGAGTTTTGATTGATAACCAGCTACCACCCAACAGGATGTTAGGTTGCAGCTACAACTTTCGCGCCAAACAATCACCTCAAAAACCGTTAGAATCACCGAGCACAAAATGCACGAAGTGTCATCATAATTCCAAATGGTTACCTCAAAACTATCAGTATATTATACTAACACCTATTTAAAAGTAAAGCAAACTTTCAACTTATTCTGAAAAACAATTTTCTTCTTATTTATTTAGTAAATATACTTCCAGCTCTGATCTGAATAATAATCGTGTTTCGGTTAGTAATCGACATTAAAGTTCTAATGAGAAGTTAGAATCTGAAGATATAGACCAGGTTAGAAGTGAAATATATGTAGTGGCATTGGGCCCTAACCACACAATCCTCAAAGCCGAATACGAAACATTTAGGAAAATAGATATTCAACATTAACACGGAGAAAACTCAACGAACAAGAAGGCGGGAAGAATAAATTCAATTATTTGAAGTGATTAATCGGCTGGCACGGCTCGGCCTAGCAGGCGTGGTCCCTGTTGAATGTTACCTCATATCTTGTATTCATATTAAATATATTGTTCTATCTCTAGCCTAAGTTTGTTCTTCATCATATATTGGTGACTGTTACGATGCTATGAGTTGGTGCAGACAATGATGTGATTTACACGTAAGATCTTACATATTTGGCAGTTATATCATGACAAATCACAAGATTGATGTAAATTCAGCTTTTGTAGTGTTGTATAAAAGTGTAAAAGGGCGTATACTAAGGTTTATTGAAGCCTTAGCCATACGAAAATTCACACCCCCTTTGTGTGTTCAAAAACAGTGTGTTCTTACCTGAAACTTACCCTAGTAATATTGACTTATTATCCGGAGTGATTAGGTTTTGAATTATGTTCATATTATTATTATTATTATCATTATTATTATTATGATTATGATTATTATTATTACTCTTATCATTATCCTAATCTCCTCTTACCCCATTTCCTGTCTAGTTGACCTTTTATTTTTATATGTAAATGCTCTTAACAAGTTTATGTGAGACTTAAGGATTACCAAGGTAAACTCAAGGTTACGACAAATTGTTTTTGTACACATAAGGAGGGGGGGTTTAAATTTACGAATGGCCAAGGCTTCTAATAGTACCGACATCCCTTCGAATTAAAAGTATATCTAAAACGGCCAATTGGCCATTACTTTCTGATTCATATGTCATCACGATATCATCTTGAACACCATTAAGTTTATCCAATAATCGGTAAACATCAAAACCCTTATATTAGACGGTCAGTGTATAGAAAACCAACCTGGACGGGACAATACTTAGATTTCCATAGCTTTTGTCCATTGAAGTACAAGCAAGTTCTGGTTAAGTGTCTCTTTAAGAGGACTCAAAGGATTTGTACATCTGACATGTTGGAAAAAGATGAAAAGATACTGACTGACACATTAATAGCAAATGGTTATCCACGAAAATTTATTAATAGGTGCAAAAGTCAGTTAATGCTAAGACCTCTTGTTTTTTTAGTTCCAAAGAAAAAAGTTCATATCAATTCTACCATATAGAGGCGAATCTAGCAGTATAGTATAGAGATTGAAAGCAGCCATGGAGAATGCCTATTATGCTGCTCAATTGGTTGTGATTGAAAAGTCTAAGGCCATGATTCCTAATAGACCCAAGCAATGCACTAATGATTAAGTCACATTCCATTGTATTTACCAATTTACATGTTTGTGTGGACACACATACATGGAGGAGTAACCGAATGTTGCAGTCAAGGGTCAATGAACATATGCCTAGATGGCTTCAAAATCAATGTTTGTCAGATGATCTGATCAATGTGGGAGGTAGAAAACCAGGTTCATCGATAGCGAAACATATAATTGAAACGGGACACAAAATTGACATTAATACAGCTTTTAGAACGTTGTATAGAAATTGTCAAGGACGAATTCTTAAGTTTATTGAAGCCTTGGCTATTCGTAAATTTAAACCCCCATTATGTGTACAAATGCAATTTGTCGTAACCTTGAATTAACCCTGGTAATCCTCAAGTCATTCTATGGCCTAGGATAACGCGACAATTTCTTATTCTTTCTCTCCCCATTTGTTACTTTTTTACTTGAACTCTCATTTAATTGAGCTTTATTAATTTTCATATAAAAACGCCTTGATAAGTATATGTGTGATCGGATTGTTCGAAATGTATGGAGCAAATACATCACATGTTCATCAGATCAACTCCATCTTCTCATTGTTCTATCGAAGTAATAAGATTGTTGTGTGAATATAATATGTAATAAGGGTATAATAAAGGTGTTATCAAGGTAATTACGATAAACGGATTGAGAATGATGGATGTGAAGATTAAGATAGAGATAACCAAAAATAATGATAATAAGGAAAAAAATTAAATAAATAAAAATAAAGGAAGGGAGTAAGAGGTCTATAATATTCAGTCTAGGTATCCGGTGATCCAGTCGTAGACCAAGGTAAACAAAGAGGCTGGATATATTTTTATGGATACATAAATTTGGTCTTCTGGAGTTGATCTGGATGGCTTCGGCTATGTAAAGCAGTCGTAATCTAGCTCCGTGAGGTAGATATTTTGGAACTTGATGTAAAACAGAGAAAGCTTCCTCGATTTTGATATGATGTTCACTATCTACCAAGTGAAAAAGAATGGTGCTGTTAATCGATTTGTTAACTCCTTTTCCCAACCATGCTGGTACATGTTCACGAACACGCAAGGATAAAGCCCTCTGAGTACGGCCTATGTAACTAGCTCCACAGGAGCAGTTGCACTGGTATCCGATTTATTACGCCGATGAATTGGACTGTTGTGACTTTATGGCACGGCTAGTTATCAAGCAATCTATTCGCCAATCAAAATACGACTTATTTTCGCTTATACTGTACTAAACCAATGGCGTGCGACCGGTCTGATCAGCCTAGCGTCCTACTGGTCCGTTGCTTACCTAACCCGTCCAGCTGAGTCCAGAATGCTAATAACAGCCTACACTATGAGAATCATTCATTTCAGATATACTGGGTTTATATATCAAACAAACAGACTGCGATGCACCATAAAACAGGAAATAATATTCGTACAAAATATTGCCAAAAAAGCAGTGAACGTGGGAGACAGTAATTAATAAACTGAGTATAGATCGTACAATAATAATCTATAGGTTAGAACGAAGCTTATAATAAGGGGTATATATATATATATATATATATAATCTAGCTATTAAATAGTTATACAGTAAGAGTATATAGATAATATTAGTTCATTAATAGGTCTCCGAAGATACCCGTAATTTGATCTTCACTAGGATATAACATGACCGGTATTTCAAGTTCTACTATATCATACTTTGGCATTCATTAGTCCTTTTGAGTTCCATATTACCTAGTAATGTTAACCAACTTAAATCTAAATGTGGTGTTTGTATGAACTAAAGATTCTTTTGTACTTGATGATTTTCTAATTTCAAATTCCAAATACAATGCTTTCGATCGTGCTTACTTAGTTCTATTTGGCCTTAAGTACTTTATTTCTGGGATTCCCATTTCCTATAATAATTCAAATACTTCTAATCATTATAGTAAAAATCCAATTTTTTTCAGCAATTCTGTTCAAATCTTGTCTCATGTTAATGAGATGTAATTTACTGGGGTTATATGCAGTGTTTTAAGGCCTTAGTAACTGTAGTGTTTGTTGTATCTACTGTCTTTTTCCCATCCATTTAATGGAGGAATGTTACATAATCGCTATGTGATATTCATATTTTCATTTTTACAGCTTCTGATATTACCAGTGAAAGGCTGCTGTTGTAGCAAACAAGAACACCAGTGGGGACAATCAAATGTATTTGACACAAAATTACAGAACTTGTTGATAAAATCTAACAAACAAATATTAAATACGTAATTTGCAAACTGTCCATCAATTGTCTCATAATGACTTAGACTTCATTGTTCTTGCGTTTTCATACAAATTGCATTCTGTTCCCATTCTTTACTGTTCGATTATCTTGTTTCTCTGCTGCCAGACATTCTGTTGTCCACGAGGGACGTCATATACTACTCATATCGATATAAGTAGCACACACCACACCATGAACATGGTGTAGAGCCAGTGAAATGCCACTGAGCCCTAGCCAGATCATCTGGCTCACTGAATATCAAACAGACCATCGATCCCTGCCAAAGTCTAGCACAACCAACGCGCAGTTAATCGTGCGCAATGGACTGGCATATGCGGTGGTCATCACAGTTTCGCATGTACCTACTTTAAACAATATATTCCTGTAATAAAGTTCTTTGTGTTGTACGCTCCTCAAATCACCCATAGTACCTTGATACGGCCAAGGGGTAATCCAATTTAGGTGCTGACCGCAAGGTGTGACTTCAACGTTAGCTGTTGGTCACATTATTCCTGTCTAACTCGAGCAGGTCCCCAATCCTGCGACAGAGAAATAAAGTGCTTAAGGCCAAATAGAACTAAGTGAGCACGATCGAAAGTATTGTATTTGGGATTTCAAATCAGACAGTCATCAAGTACAAAAGAATCATTAGCTTATACAAACAGCACAACCATCACAGCCTAACTTGAAATCTAAGGTTCTGTAGTCGATTGTGTGTCTTTCACTTAAGTTCATTGTATGTCTGTCAGATTGTGCATTGCATACCAACTCTATGATCTAGAATATACTTATTAGTAACACAATATAATCCCAATTCAGCGTACTTTAAACCAAAGTTCATATTTGAATGTTGTTTGCTTTTTACTCCATTCGGGACTATCACTAATTATTGATATCATTACGAAATTCTGACTGGCATCTCTGCAAACATGGATCTTAATAATCTTGGGAAGTTGCCAATTGACAGATCACTGTGAGAAGCGGATATTTTGTTCAAGAAACAACTTAGTAGTCGGGCCATTGTTCTCCTCTTAGTGCCCATCAGTGCTCGTGTTAAAGAGCCCTACATCAACCAAAGTTTTCATTCCTTTATACGTCCATTCTTTTGATAACATCCTTATCAAAGATCTAAACTTACAGCGTTCTCAGGCCGTGAAAAGTTGGAAAACATTTGTCTTTACACTTAAGCATAGTTAAAGACCTTATCATCTTGAAGCGTAGATTGATTTTACATGGTTTTAAAGTCAAGTCACTTAAGAGACCGAAGAAACGAAACAACGATTTTGAAGGATGTAACACTTGCTTAGAATAGACTTAAAAGATACATTTTTACGAGTTTCGTGAGATGAAGTTTCGAGTGAGCTTACTACTACCGATTCACTGTTCTGATGGTTTAGATACGACTTCCTACTTGTTGGACTGATGTTCTTACCTGATACAGTTCAGAATGTTATAAATCAGACTGTTAAAGGTTCTAGTGGTACTGAATCTTATCACGATTAAATCGTAGTTCATACTGTAGAACTGTTATGTGGTCTTTGGAGTTACTTGAACTCCTTAGTGGCATAAATATTTCTGTAAGGCCATAGCAACAACTAAGTTGTCGTAGACCATCATCAAAAGTCATCCACGAGGCCGAACATCTGCCAAACTAGAAGATTTACATTGACCGTTGGATGTTTGATAAAAAGTAGTAAATATCAGCGCACATCTGTGCGGTCGAATCATAGAGATTGTATGGATCTGCCCTTCAGGAGTAGTCACTGCAAATCCTTCCTCTTGATATTCAATTCTTTTTCTACCACCATGCGGAATATGTATTTTCACAAGTACTCACTAACGATTACACTGACTACCACGACAGACATAATCAGCAGACTTCGACGCAATATTAAATGGATTAAGTGCTCAAATCATGGTAAGTACACAATAATGGATTAGATCTGTTAGTTTAGTTGCACAAATAAGTGCACTAGTACCGATATTATACATAAGTTCCACAAATTCCTTCACGTGCCTAGTTCAACCTAATTGTATCAACTGTCTAAACTATTTTATAGAGGCAGAAAGTTTAAACGTGAGGTGAATCGTCTAGTTTCACTTATTCAAGCACTAAGAATTCCCCAGAATTCAGTAAATTGATTGATAGTCTTTGATGTTACTACAGATGAAACATATATGTTTACAGTTTAATTTTCTCTGAGTCAGCATGGAAACAATGACACAAGGACATCAAGAAAACTTTGAAGTTCCTAGACCATGAAGCTTTTTTCGGGTCAGTTTGACCAGCTGAACACTACATCGTCACTATAGTAGCAACACCACTGTGGATAGGTGCACTCCTGAAACAGAATGGGAGAACTGTAACTGCTACTACGGAGCTAATATTATTTTCAACAGTTTCTTGGACATTATGTGTCTTCTTTGTCTTACGTTTCAGTTGTGCTTTAATGTTTGAACACTTTCTCTCAAGGTTATCTGTACTTTCGTTTGGGAGGCGCGTTGTCCAAATTACGAAAGACCACAGCAATGTCCAACAAGCGTCCTTCATTAGTCCCTCAGAAAGGACCTGGTTCTTTTAAAAAACCAAGGTAGTTTTTGTACAGTGATTTTGTGCAACGTTTAAGCCTACCAAATGTAGAAATCGTGGTAGTTTCGAGATGGAAATATTTCAGCATTAGCATCGAGAGTACACGTGCGTGTAACCAAACTCATATGTGATGGACCTAACATCATTAAAAATTAAGGGTTATTTAGTGCTTAGTACCAGTCTTGTTGAAAGTAAGGTCTGCACGTCCATTGGAAAACCCTTGTGTGACTGGAAAAATGCATCTTGAGTCCAAAAATTTTTGTTACTATTATTATTAACTGGGGTTAGGGTTGGGAGTTAAAAGTTAGGGTTAGGATTTATAGTTGATTTTTCATCACGAACTGACAATTATGATGTCGAAATGCTGTTTAACCTAACCAGTGGGTGAACTAGTCCCCAAAGTCCAAAGCTCGTTTTCTTTTATCTGATTGATTCGCGCACAAACTATTACCTCGCCTGTTTTTACTGTGCTAAATAATATGGCTTGATTTGGGTTCTCATCTCGTGACACGATTTGACCCTCTTTATCTTTAAGGCTCGTACGAGGCAGTCAGTAAAAGGGTGTTTCGAATTTCTTGCAATGCAGTTGAACCGACGCTTTTACAGTATTAGACCAAATCCTAAGTTTCTTCGACAGTGATTTTGGTTGGATAGTGTTCCATAAGTATTATGGTGATCAGTAGTGAAGGTGATGCACCAAATCCAGGTTCGGCAAGTAAATCAATACAGTTACTTAAGCTTACAGCAGGTGAATCAATCTAACCTGACCAATGTGTCATTGTGTGATAAGTCACAGATTTGTTGGTTAATAGGCTTGCTTAGGTTATGATTAATTATATCAGGATGAATTATACAGACTAGTATCAGTTTGACAGTAAGATTCACTTCGCATTAACTGAAATGTTCATTTCTCTTCAACCAGAGGTAACCACGATGATACCCCAGAGCCCTCAAAGTTCGAGCAGGAACTAATGTTGTTGGATGACATCGAGACTGAAGATATAGCTTTGGTGGACGAAAGTTCTGCTTTGTCTCATCTAGACTTTCTAACGAATTCGCATTGGCCAAGACGTAGGTTGGAGAAGTTGGATCCAAATAAGGACAGTATTATTTTCCAGCAGTTTGATGTGTCACATTATAAAGTTAGTTTAAAAAAGAACATTTTATTGTACTCCAAACATACCTTTATCGAGTTAAAGAGTTGAAATTATTGTAAATAGTTTGATTTATTAGGCGATTGTAATTTCTACTTTGTACGTTCATACCACCAGTCAATTAACACACCACTCGTCAAATCACTAAATTACTTGAACAGAAGACAATTTCCATGCTGTTTGTATTGTTTTTCATATCATTTCAGCCTGATAGATTATTTCTTTATTGCCGTCATCAATTGGTGTTTTGAATAGCTTTAATTACTTTCTTCGATTCAGTTATTCAGTAGCTATATGTGACTCGTTTGCGATCTTTAGTGTTGAGGATTTGCATGTGTATAATGTTGTCTTCATTTTTCATTATCTTGTAGGTGTTTTAGTGAAATACTTTGCTTAGTAACTGTCGTTTCAGTGATATGTAGTATAAATTCAGCCTTTCTGAGTTTTATACATGTTGACAGTCATTTACTGTTATGACCTTGATTTTCTGCCCATTACTTTGTATGTACTACAAAGAGTTCGTCGCAAACTAGGTTTAGGGATTGATATGCTAGGTCACGTAGTAGCTAAGAGACTCGTAACGCATGAGTTTCATTTATGACTGAAAGGCCTTGAGGTTATAGAGAATAGTTATCGTACAACTGATTAGTTGGCAAGCGGCAAGAAAAGACGATTTAGCAGGAACTATTGGAATGAGTAATAACACAACTCAGTAAGTTGATGCGAATTCAGGGTATTCAACAATAAGTCACAATCCCACGTAACAAACTCGGAGTCACTTTGATGCATTGAATAGATTTGAATTCCAACTGTCGAGTTGTAAGCAAGAAATTCAAGTTATCTATTTCTTTATTGACATCCATGTCTTCTCACTAACTCTTGTACAAACAGTGCGATTCAGAAATTACCCATCACACATTTTATTCTGATTTATCATTATAATCTGAGCAGGTCTGTAATTTAGAGGCTAGACCACTTTGGGTTGGAAATCTTTTTTCTACATCTGCGTTACTTCCTTTCGCCTTATAAAAATTTATCTTACCATAGTGAATTAAAGATAAATGTTCCAGGTCTAGATGGTTGTGTTCATTCCTGAGAATATGTAACGACATTAATCTGTAGTCAAACTCAAAATGTACATCTCAATGTTTTACAGTCCGATAACTTGATATGTATTTACTTCCCTAGTCCTGGGTTTCTATTTCATCCATTGAAGGCTATACGTTATATTTTATATACAGCTTGTGTATCTGCTCAGTGCATGAAAGTTAATAAGGCTGATGGCTCATGTGGATAGTGTTGTTATTTTCTTTCGGCACACATGCCGAACTACAATATGTTTTCGGTGTGAAATGATGTGATTCAGAAATCCTGGCACTTGTGAAACGTTAATCCGATAATACGATAGAGTAGTGGACTAGGATGCTTGCCATTGATCATTCATTCTAATTCACACTGTTCCCGCTATTCTCCAGGTACCTCGAGTTGAGTGTGTCGGCCGCTTCACTTATCTTGGAAGTCTCATCAGCCCTTGTGGTCTGGTGCGTGACGAAATCTCAGCACGGATACAGAAGGCTCGACTAGCTTTTGCCAACTTGCGTCATTTATGGCGTAGGCGAGATATCCGTCTATCAACCAAAGGACGTGTTTACTGCGCAGCAGTTCGTTCCGTCCTACTTTATGGCAGTGAAACATGCCCGGTAAGAGTAGAGGATATCCGTAGGTTACTAGTATTTGATTATAGGTGTCCTCGAAACATTGCTCGTATATCATGGGACCATCGAGTAAGTAACACAGTTGTTAGGAAACGGGTACTAGGTAAGGATGGCAAATCAATTGATGAAGTAGTGAAACTTCATCAGTTGAGATGGCTGGGACACGTGTTACGTATGCCCAACCACCGACTACCTCGACGTGCTATGTTCAGTGGTATAGGAGTAGGTTGGAAGAAAGCTAGGGGCGGCCAAACCAAAACATGGCACAAGTCCATGAAGTCACTGACAAGTGAACTGAGTCATGTTGGTAGGTGTAGACTACCTGGTTGGGGACCGCGAGATGACAGCAACCGATGGTTAGCGACTCTGAATGACATGGCTCAAAATCGTTTGCAATGGCGCAGGTGCATCCACTCTCTGTGTTCTCCCAAATTCTAATCTTCTGAATTCTTCATGTCCCTTTTTTCCTCTTTCCAAATTTCTTTCACTGGATTATACTCTTTAAATAACATCTCCAAACCCTAATCTTCCCGATTACTGCTTATACTCTTATTACCTCTACCACTACGGGATTTGAATCGACAAGTGCATCTCTGTGCTAATGTGGTGTGGCAACTTGAACTGATGTACGTACGTACGAAGTTCTACGTTGTTACTGACTGACTGATTGACCTCGAGTTAGGAGCCGAATTTTAATTGGGGCTTGGTTACTTTTCACTTATTTAATTTCAGTTTCTATTTCACCTACTTATAGTGCCCTATCTCATTTTTTCTACATATATATTGTATTACATAAAAATACACTGTTCTTCATTATGTTTACGAAGTTGATTCGCTTAATGTAATTTGACAAGAATTCTCACAATAAGCAGCGTACAGTTTACCGTAGAACCTTACCTGGACGGTCAAAATTACCCATAGAATTTTCACAAATTCTTTTTCATCAAGATATATTACTGTAATAAAAATGATTTGAATTATGATGTCTCTTTCTACCTTTGTCAAGTATTCACCATTAGACAAATAGTCCTAGAGTAGGACATAATTTTCCAAGTCATATGCTGTTTTCATACATGCTACACTGTGTCTGGAACTTACGAAATGTTATGTATTTATGTATAGTTGACGAGTTATCCAGTCGACTTAACAAGTAATATTATTAGTTAGTTGCTAAGAAACAGGTGAGATATATTTCCTTAATAAAAGGTTTTGAAGTTCAAATAGATTTTGAATGATGCTTTTGTTTTCAAACAATTAATTTAAAATGTATTGTTGATTGATCTATTTTCTTTAAGCGTACTTAGATCGTAATTTTAAATTGACTGGAGCGGTTAATACATATGTTACTCATCCCTAACCATCCATATGGAATGTCGTTTGACAATGGAAATATTCATTGTTCTATAATAATCTGTTGTGTTCATGAATGAAGTCTTTTCTTTCATGTTAAACTCGTTTTGTATTGCATGTTACTAATACGGATTTGCGTAGTTTTCTTTTGTAGTCAGAAAACTATTTCACAAGGTTGTAATGATTTATCTTGTTTTCCAGGGTGAACATCTAACTGGTATGCCTGGTGCTACTCAAGGTCCTGTACCAATTATACGTTTGTTCGGTATAACTGAAAAGGGTCATAGTGTATGTGCGCATGTGCATGGTTTTCTACCATATTTCTATGTACCAGCACCGAAAGATTTTTCAACGGATCATTTGAATGCTTTTCGTGAAGCCTTAAATTCTATGTTATTAAAAGAGAAGTCAAAAGAGTTTGAAGGATTGCAACACCTCGTGCTTAGAGTTACATGTGAAGAGAAACGAAGTAAGTCATTTTAATTGATATTTGAAATGCTATTCCTCTATTTTCCATCCTACTGCGTTTTCTTTTTGAACGTTACAACAGTATTTGATACTTGCTTTTTTGATATTTCTAAGCTTTTTATTTAGTGATAAAGTTGACTCTGAATGTTCTGATTTTCTTGGACGTTATTAGCTAAGAACGTTTTTCTTTTAAATCGTGATCATATTAAGTGGTTTAGGCAGTCAGTTATACTCAACGTTAACCTTGACACATGTCCATCGGTTCAAGTTGCGATACCAGATTATCACGGCAAGGTAAAATCATTTCAAGACTAATCACAGAGTAGTGGGATTAGTAATATTATCAGTAGTAGTACCAGAAATGTAGTGAGCCGAAGCTCAGGTGGGGAAAACTGATTTATTGTTTAATGCAGAATTACAGTGTCTTGGTCAAATATGGAAACCATACATTAAATACATTATTTCCACATTTTTTCGCGTTGTCCCTTACATACTTTATTATTCCTCTAATTCTGTTGTTATTGTGGTTGCTCTCCAATTTTCTTTATGTTCTCTGCATTCCAATCTTCCGCTAACGGGCATTCCACTTCCTAATGTTCTTACATACCACTTATGTCGTTCAGCATAAGTAGCATACACCGCAGTAGTAGGAAAGATTTAGTACAGAAAAATAAAGTATACGATTTCAGGATTCGAGTTATTAAGGAAGGGTGAGTGAACCTACCCCATTGAGAACGATCCTAAGAAATGTCACTCAAAGCCTTTAATAATTGGTACGATAATCACTCAAATCCCAACCAGTTAGGTTACACCTATTAACATGGCTCAGTTCAGTTATCAATGACTTCAATTACTGATACCATACATTGATTTGATACTCCTAACTTTATTTCAACCAACTCCCACACCAGATAAGATCGCGTGTCGTCGATATAGGTGGTAGTTGGATCTACTCAATACACTCGCCAACAAGCTCATTTAATAAAGATCACTACCTCATGAATCGATTTGTCGTACGTACGTAGTACGTTATACGTGACCTCAGAATTGCTCACTGGTTTGTCTGAAAAGATCTGAGTGATGCTTGAAAGAGAGTTATGATCGAATACTCTTAGTCTATGAAAATCCTCGATTGTAGGTGGTTATGTTTGACAGTAATGAAATAGAACGAGTTAAACTACTATGCTATGATTTGGTCCTTTAGTTGCTTACAATTAAATGTGTTGCAACCATCTCACAAATCAAATATTTTAAAATGATTCATTCCAGATACAGACCATCATGCGGTCTCTGTCTACCAATAAACCATGTTGGATAAAGTGACAATATTTGACTCTGGGTAAGGGGACATATTCGCTGTGTTTAGTCTTTACTCCTACGATTGATACTAACTACTATTATTATGATTCCAACTTATTTGTCATGCATTCCATCAGTTTTGATTTTGCTGTATCGATTTAGTGTTGCGACTTTGATAAATACCCATGTATACCAGATTTTATAGCTGACCGACTGATTTATATTGTTAGTTGATGATAGATATAGAATGGCATAAAACTCGACATCTTTAGTTAATAATATTTATTAAACATATTTATGAAGTATGAGAAGTCTTGTTTTCAAATACCCTGAAGGCCATTTCTTTTTCTTTGTGATACTCTTCAATTTTGTACGGTTATTGTGACAGAACATAGTTTTGAGTGGTTGACAGTAGTCGACAAGAACCCCTAGATCAAGACCTCATTACGTGAGGGTTCAGATCCAACAAGAAGTCATAAGTTTCCTCAATACTGCAGGTATGCCTTACTAACAAGTACCAGCTAGCACAAAACCTAGACCCCCCCCCGACTACATCGTACAATGCAATACACACAATATCGACTAACTTAGAGTAGTAGTTACACCCTAGCTTAATTCATGGAATTCGATCAGTACCAAGGATAAACGTGGTACTAATTCACTTCTCAGTGGTCAAGCAATAGTGAGCTACCATAGTTTTGTCATAACATATGTTAGTTTAAGCGCTCAATAACACAAATTGTGATTTCCTGATAATACGAGTTGTTTAAAACCAATATTTGTTATAACTTCCATAGATGTATATGGTTTTCATGGAAATCGTAGTCTACCATTTCTTCGTATTACTTTGGCATTGCCACGTTTAATTGCACCAGCTAAACGTATATTAGACAATGGTTTATCATTTGCTGATTATTCATTACAGGTTAGTTTATAGTTTAAATGGTTTCTTTTTTTGTCAGTGTAATTTATTTACATGATTATCTACTTTTTATAATGCCCAATTAGTATCATATCTGTCTCCCCAATCCCCTTATTAAGTGAGATAAGGTTCGAAACTTTTTATTCGGAATTCAAATATCAAGTATAACCAGCAGTCGAGTTATCTTTCTATCAGGCTCAGAACCTTCAAACTAATAGGAAGGGGTTATTTTTGGCCCCATAGAGGAAAAATAAGTGTTAACGAAAAAAAGTTCAGTTTTTCTTGTAGATTGTTTATACCATGAAAATTAACACCACACTTAAATCATATCCTTAAATTCCTAATCCTGAAGTATTTCTTAACAAGCTGGCTCTATATCGGCGAGACTCTAATTTGTGGACGAGCCAATCAGAGGCGTTTTAAAGATTTCAAGGTTACGGCCACAACTTCAGTGCTTAATGCTAACGTACGATCGGTTCACAGGGAATTTTGTACAAAACGTGATAATTGAGCGGCTATAACAAATAAAACGGCGGGACTATAATTTGTGGACGAATCAACCAGGTATAAGATAATAGATCTCGGATTTTAACGCGAAAGCCTTTCATCCATTTGGCTAAATAAGTTTCTGGCATTATAGCTGATGTCAGTTCATGATGAAAACCCCATATATAATTCCTAACTAAGGCAAATTACGACAATTATTGCGAACTGGATAATAAAAGCACGAGTAACACTGGCTGCAGCCAGGTACTACAATATATACGGATGTTTGGAGAGCGTACAGACTCCTACATAGACTTCTTTATGTGCATCGTGTCGTTATCCACAAGTAGCATTTTGTGCACTCAACAACCGGAGTGCACATAAGCAATATTAAAGCTATGCGGTCGAGGCTGAAAGAGTATTTGAGACTTTACCATGGCTCGAGAGGCCGACTATTCTGTAGTCGTATGGATGATTTCCTCTACTGGATGCATTACGATTTTAGAACGTCTGAACCTCTTTCTAACCCTGACAAGTTTTTGAACCACGTATAAGAAGTGTATCCACTTTATTTCCTTGGTTTTGTATAACATATTTTTACTATATACTGACTGTTTGCTGATTGGCTAATATTTCTCAAGGTTACTTAGGATTCGTTCAAAGGTCGTCCATAAATTAGGGTCTCGCCAAAAATTTTTTTTGCATTAAAGCTGATGTCAATTCATGATTGAAACCATAACCCTTAATCCTAATCCTAACCAAGAATAGTTTGGTTGTTCCTTAAAAATTTATTTACGTCCTTTTAAGAGTTCCAGCATATGGACACTATATATTCATTAGAACGAGTTTATGTGTCATTGTTCTTTCGATTTCAAGTTAGATCAACTTGTAGACCACTTTAATCAATTCATTATTTATGCGAAATCGGTTTACACTTTGTAATTTTATTATATTCTTTACCATAAACTATTTCGCTTAGCTGTTTTCTAGTTGACTAGTAGCTAACTAGAAATTCGTCATGGTTTATTTAATCTCATCCCCATGTTTATTCCGGTTCTGATTACCATTGTGAGATGCTTGACTGAGTTTAAAGAAAATCTCTGTTTGAAATTCATTTCATATCTTTCCGCCGGTAGTAGCGATTGTTTAATAATTAAAGCACTGTTTTCAGTAGCTTGGTCACACGTTCAAACTTGCATCTCATCTACTTCATTTAGAGCATAACCAGGTAGTTTTACAAGCCCTCAATATGTCCAAAAGCTTATACCGTAGATTTATACATGATAAATTAGTTATGTTAATCAATATTAATCAATTGATGTCTACAACCATACCAGGTTTATGTGTTAATCAATTGCCCGTCATCTATAGTCTCTCCTAATAATGAGCTGGTTTGTGGACACTTTGGAGTAAATCTTTGCAAAGTTATAAACTTAATTTATTTCCCATTATATATAACATATTAGTGTGTAACCTGTTCTGCTGTACGTATCTTGGTGATGTCTTGTATGGGGTAATCCATGTTGCAATAGATCAAATTATTTTAATACCATGTTAAAGAATCATATGTAGAGTATATAAGACATTTAACACCATGATCTTTTATTGGTTTGATGGTGTAGTAAAGGCCATAGCAGCTCACCTACATTTGAGTTTGTATATGTTTCGTTTTTTTAAGCCCTTCAATTAACTTATTTAATAGGCAGTGTCGTTAGGTCAGTAAGAATTCGTCTATAACTTTGTAGTGTAGTAGTATTATTATCATGTTTGTATGAGCATGTATTGTTGACCACGTGTTACAACCCACATGCATACTTCTCTTACTAGTTGATATATTAGTTACTTAGATCTCTCAATGACTTATTCTCTTTCATGTATATATGTGATTTTTTCAGATCATAATAATTCATTCGTTCGCTTGTATTTATTCGCATTCGCATTTATATTCATATTCCTTTTGTGTGTTTGTATTTTTTTGATATGCTCTGTCCAATAATAAACTGTAGTCAACACTTCGTATTGTCTATTGAGACTTATCCATTGTTGCGAGTTATGAAGTAATATTTATCAGGATGAATGGTTTACAAGTTATTAGGAATTATTTCAAAGGTTTTCGGCTATAAGATATTTCAAATTCCAAACATTTGTGTACTTTTTCACCAGTTGATTCAAAATTAAGATGTTAAGAATTACGCAGAAAAGTTTAGGATCAAACTATGATAGAAATCCATCAACCGAATAATTAACTGATCTTCAATAATTTGTAGATGTGTCTAACTTTTCATGTTAATTAGTAACCAAGATCAAATCAATCAGTCCTAATCAACATTCAGTTTGATACAAATGTGCGTTAATTCCTCAAGAGAGATGACTTAATATTAGTATTACTAGTATCGATAATGATTACCCATTAAAGAATACTATTTGAATTGAAGGACTAAATTCTCTGAATAAAAAATACGAGACTATCTTGAAGTCCAAGTCTTGTGTGAAGATAACAAGCGAATACATTTATTCCATTATTACTGATCCAGAGCCATGCCACTCAAAGTTATCGCTCAGACCATAAGTAGACAGTCTGCATCTACCTACATAGCGCAATTCCAATGATCAGTGACTTTATAGACTGATGTAATGTCTTCGTTTGGATAGCTTTATGTTACTCCCAACCTACTTGTAGGAAACAATTTCCCACAGATTCAACTCTAAGCTAATCCCTAGACTGTCGAGTACAAAGTCTTGGTTTAGCCAAAGTCAGAACAAGTAAGCTGTTTGGCTATATAAACTTTATCTGTTTCTAAAACATAAATTAACATCGTTAGCGTACAAACAAGCAGTACGGTCTATTAATACAGAGAAAAACAGACAAATAACATATCGAACAGTAGCTAGAGAATAGGAAAAATGGGTCAACAAGCCAACATTGTTTTACAATGAACATTAAACTGTGATTGGTTAATAAAGAGATACAGTCGTACAAGGTCAAAAGGAGTTGATGTGGTGGTGGGCGTTTCCCTTATTATTGGTGGGTTCGTCTATCAATCACATTTTACACTACTCTTAAACTGATGAGCATAGTATATCTAGGTAGGTGGGAGTTATGCTTATGTAATACATGCCTCAACCGAAGATTATTTTAGGTGTCATCAGCTAGTTTATCGTCGTTACGTAATACCATACATTTGACGTCAACACTATACACTCTGTCGCTCTGTGATTCTCGAGCAGCGCTTTGAAGACATTTATTTTTGAGAACTTGTGGGC
Source organism: Schistosoma bovis (assembly GCA_944470425.2). Lineage (NCBI taxonomy): Eukaryota > Metazoa > Platyhelminthes > Trematoda > Strigeidida > Schistosomatidae > Schistosoma > Schistosoma bovis. The sequence goes on from OX103956.1 coordinate 2,379,509, forward strand.
TACACATGTTTTCTATTTTCATAGACTATGTTTTACAGCCATAGAGCAATACAGAGCAGCAGTATTGATTCATATGTTGAACACATCTGTTTTATAAATGTTAGTAATAATGTGAAACTGCTCAAACCTCGAAATATGAGGAATAGGGTTCAAATTTGTTACCTAGCATTTTGAAGTCGAGTGGTTCAACCACTAAGCCTTCACTCCAGAGTAGCTCGTTCAAGAAACCCAATAATATGATTGGAAAGGAAATCAGTCTAACCTTCAATCAATAGTACTTTCTATTAATTTCTTACTGGAGAGCATAACTTATTTAGCAAGTATAGGTTTTTTGTGTAGGTGACTTTAGACCAAACTGTTTACTTGGACGTTAATACTATTTTCCTATTTATTTTGTATGTCACTGGTGCATATAAGAGTGTAGTCTTCACTGAAGACTTCATTCTAGTCATCTAGAGCTATCTACATTTACCTTCCATGAACACACTACTGTAGCGCATTTCGACTTGCCGGATGGGAAAATAAAAAAAGTGGCAGTTAGGGTTTGGAATGAGATCTTCCGCAAAAATCATGCTCTTATATCCACTAGGGTTAGGGTTAGGCAGATGTGCTACGGATTCACAGACATGTACCTCTCTCACCCACTACCTGATTGTTCAAACTGAATTGAGAGGAGCGGGATTTGAGCTTGCCACAAGCCTATCACTTAACGGTTTGGTGATCTAACTAAGTTGTCCTTCCACTTACTGAAGTGTGTTAAAACTCAGATGATTGCTTACCAGTTTATTTATCATTAACAATAGTATACTAAAAAGTTTTAATTTATGGAAAATATATTTCCGTTCTGCTTCCTTTTTTCCCACTGAATAAATACTAGTCATATCCTGCTTTTGAAGCGAATATTGATTTTGAAATACGTTTTATGACTGATACACAAATGACTGGATGTAGCTGGGTTGAAGCACCAGCACAGAAATATCACTTGAGAGATTCTACAAAGAAATCGGATGATGTGAAAAAATCCATAGATCAAAAATTAAATTCTGTTAATTCTTCAACGACCTATACTACAAATGGTTATAGTAGTGTTGCAAAAAATGGTGTTGATGATCACTCGACATTGTTAACTAGTCAAACAAGATGTCAAATTGAGTTTGATATAGCATGGGATGCTTTGATTGTTCATTCACCTGAAGGTCAATGGAGTAATATCGCACCATTACGTGTACTGAGTTTTGATATTGAATGTGCCAGTCGTAAAGGTTTGTTGAGTTTTCTTTTGATTACTGTTAACTGATTAACTGTATATGTAAACAGCCGTATAAGATAGTATGTAATAGTGTTTGTGGAAATAGAGAAGATTAGAAGTCGAAGATACAAGCCGAAAAAAATAGGTCAGTTTTACAAAAAAATTTATAGAGAATTTAGAGACTTAAGATTTAGGGAAAGACAAAGGGTAAATGCACCTGGGCCATTGCGAATGATTCTGAGGCATGCCACCCAAAGCCGTTAATAATTGGTACGATAATCACTCAAATCCCAACCAGTTAGGTTACACCTATTAACATGGCTCAGTTCAGTTATCAATGACTTCAATTACTGATACCATACATTGATTTGATACTCCTAACTTTCTTTCAACCAACTCCTACACCAGATAAGATCGCGTGTCGTCGATATAGGCGGTAGTTGGATCTACTCAATACACTTGCCAACAAGCTCATTTAATAAAGATCACTACCTCATGAATCGATTTGTCGTACGTACGTAGTACTTTATACATGACCTCAGAATTGCTCACTGGTTTGTCCGAAAAGATCTGAGCGATGCTTGAAAGAGAGTTGTGATCGAATACTCTTAGTCTATGAAAATCCTCGATTGTAGGTGGTCATGTTTGACAGTAATGAAATAGAACGAGTTGAACTACTACGGTATTATTTGGTTGCTTTAGTTGTCAGACAATGTCATTATATGATACCTGTTGCCACGAAATTATTCATTTATTTACATAAAACTTCATTTTCAATTCACTTAACTAGGTGTATTCCCTGTACCCGATAAAGATCCAGTTATACAGATTGCTAATATGGTTACTAACTATGGGGAAACAACACCGTTTATACGTAATGTATTCACATTGAATACATGTGCACCAATTGTTGGTTCACAAGTTATTTGCCATCAAACGGAAGAAGAACTGTTAGCTGTAAGTATATATATATATATATATATATATATATATATATATATATATATATATATATATATATATGTTTTTAGTCTATTTATTACTGTATCTATACATGTGATTTCTATCGCTAATTAAAACTAATCGGAGAATCACTGAAAAATAGAGAAAGGCTCTTCTGGAATGTTTCTTCACCCATCTTCCTATGCGAAACGAGATCTAATTGCGGAACTAGATATCTCATGGTTGACAGTTTATTTGATATGGAAATTACATCAAAATTCTATAATGTGCCTCACAAGATCAACCCAGTAATTATATATAATCAAACAATTGATTCTAATGGCTTCATCATGAGTCTCTATGTATATCTATCCACCGACTCCCTCGACGGGTAAGGATGGCTGGTGTAGGTGCACGTTGGAAGAAAGCTAGGGGGCAGCCAAACCAAGACAAGGTGTCAGTCCATGAATACTCTGACTATCCAACTAAAGTATGTAAACAGATGCAGACTACCTGGTTGGTGTTCGCGTTATGATTGTAGTCAATGCTTAAAAGACTTTGGATGGCATGGCTCAAGATCGTTCACGGTGGTGCGGATGCATTCACTCATCATCTTCTCCCAAATTTTGAACTTCTAAACTTCTTATCATCTTTTTTTATTCACATAATTTGTAATTTTTGAGATCATCTCTTTGGTGCCTAACATTTTCTACTACCATGAATACTATTACTACCTCTACTACTATGAAATTTACCCTTACAATTATATTTCACTGTACTAATCGTGTATGACAACTTAAACTAATGTACATATGTCCCATATTTTACATTGCATCCGACTAACTGGCTAAATAACAGATGTTTGCGAATCCCTAATTGTTGTACATTGGTGCCTAAACATATAGGTCATTGGTAATGTCTCTGAATGTGAAGTTGAGCGACATGTGATCAAATCCTCGAGGTAGCATCAGTCCCCTCAAAATTACAGGTGTATATCTAGTCAACGAATACCAGATAGAACGAAACCAAAGTCCAGTGTTTCCTGTCGATTATCTCCAACCATCAACTCACAGCTTAACATAGTACACGCCATGTCGAATCACGTAGACTAGTTGCCATATTGCAACTTGATCAGCACTCAAAAGTACTTGACATGCATGATATCTGTCACTGCTCAATGATTAATCAATTGTAGATATATGTATGTGTAGTTGTTACTTTCTATTTTTTTGTTATATTGCTAGAATTGGTCAGTGTTTGTGCGTGAAGTTGATCCAGATATAATCACTGGTTATAATATACAAAATTTCGATCTACCTTATCTTATTAATCGTGCTAACACCTTAAAAGTTGATGGTTTTGAATTTCTTGGTCGTATACGTGGCGCACGTTCTACAATACGGGAAGCTATGACTCAGTCAAAACAAATGGGTCGTAGAGAGAATAAATTTGTAAATATTGATGGACGTGTACAGTTTGATTTATTACAGGTTAGTTTGGTTTTCTATTGACCTTTATACGTTATGCCGTCTTAGATCGACCATTGTCCTACCTGTGTGTAGTTTTTAATCAACATATTTCTTACAACTTTACTTCATATTTTTATTTCCTACAGTGGGTTTTTTCTATGATCCATTTACTATGTCCACATTGTTTGCGAAGACGATTATGGTATACTACCCAGCTGCCCAAAGCGAATTAGTTGGGGTAGGGTTCGAACCCGAATCCTACCTGGTGGTTTAATATCGATTGTAGTTACTTCTCGTGAACACCGTCTTGCATATATATGTATGCATCATGGAAAACGAAAGACTTCGTAGTATTGATAGCAGCAATGTTGTGTTATTTCATTTGTCAACTCGGTTATTTTATGTTTATGACGGACGGGGTTTCCAGAATGAATTGATATCACATTTGTGATAGAAATACCTAAAAAGAATAATTCTGCATGCAGTAGACAGTGATGATGTTCAAAATAACAATGAAAGCTTCACATTTAAACCATCCAACTTAAAGAACACACCGTTATCGAGATTTTTATACTTCCGTCGGGTTTCCTTGTCAAGTACTTGCTTGGAATAATAGCTATGTTTGACTTAATGCATCAATCAGTCACTCAATCCTCTACAACGTAGGATATAAGTATTCCGCCCATCGTTCTAAACGTTTAGGCTGAGATCAGATAAGAGTGGCGTTTTTTCCTGAGATTGTTTCACTCACAAGTGACTTCATAATTCCAGTTTCTTTTATTAATCTGAAAAGCTATCTTGTATTACCTACAGCCGCTGCCTTTTTCATCTCTTTTGCTTTCGTTGTCCACCACTGCTCACTATTCTTCTATGGACTTTTGGTTAACCTAGATCTGATTTGTTTTCACTCTTCTGAGCCTAGTAGGATAGGTTTATGAGAGTCTATCAGTGCAATGGATGTAATAGAAATCCACTGGTTTTTCGTGACCCTTTGGTTCAAACCACTAATAAATGCCGCTGCTGCTTCCACAGCTTTTCGTATATATTTCCAAGCAACATCTGGGTCAGCCTCGTTTCCAGAACTGCCTCAATTCTTGGAATATACTTTTAGCTTTCTCGTCAATGAGTTCAAATCTAATAGGCCTTTTTAATGTGACTTTTCGGCGTCCAGTGTGGCGCAAGCAAATCTGTGCTCGTATTAGAGCATGATCCGAGTCTAAACATGTTCTCCAGAACGAGCGACAGTCTTCTATCGAGAAGGGAGTCGCAATGTTAGACGGTATCTCTCCTTATGCTTAAAATTATTGTTAGCCAAAAATAAACGATTGTCTGAGCACAGTTGCAGCAGACGGTTACCGTTATCTGTTCGCTGAGCCGCAATACCAAAATACCCATCTAAATATCTTTCTGTTTGGTTTATGCTACCTACTTGGGCATTAAAGTCACCTGCTATGAGTAATATGTCTGAGTGTTCAGCTCTTTGAAGGAGTTTGGAAAGCTTTCTGCAAAAGTCATCTTTCACTTCATCCGGGCTGCAGTCAGTGGGAGTGTAGGCAGAGACGATGAAAAGATAACTACATGTGTCTCTATTCTTCCGAGTTCTTACGGAGCCGTTTAGGCGAACCAGCACATAGGCGACTGTTAACAGGCATCCATCCTAAAAGTGCTTGTTCAATGCTATGCCTACATCCTCCAGTCCACGAGAATTCGCCGTCGGGTCCTCAGATAAAAGGCGAGTGTATCTCGTCGGCTCTCCGTTTTGGCTAGGTGAGGCCATATGAATAACCACACTATGATCCTGTATGCGTGTTTCGGAAACATTATAAACCAGTGGTACGAAATTCTAGGGTTTTAGTCAAGGAGACCTGCTGGGCGATTTGACATAGAGTACGTACGTTGAAGGCTCCAATGTGTTGTTTGAAGAGAGGTTTCAGTAGACCTGGGACAGTATTTCGCGCACTAGAATCATTGATCATGGTGACACTTTAGGAGGAAGCATAGAGCTGATGGTTGAGGCAGGGAATAACAGGAATTGAAGAGGGAAATCGATTATGAATACGGTGGTCTTGAGTGCTGTCAGAGGTATGAGGGCGGTTATCACTTCCCGACTGCCCACACCGTGGAAGAGTTCTTCTAGAGGTACTCGAAAAGAAAATTGGGTTAGAGTTGGTCTTAGTAATCTGAGAGCGTGACCTCAGTTCCCAATAAACAACTGCTTGAGGTGGGTCACACACGACCTTTTTGTGAGTAGTTTCCATGTTAGATCCGTACTTGTTGGGACCTTACCGTCGGAGACGGATATCCATGGGATAAGGCGAGGTGTGCATTTTTAGGGTCGACCTTTTCTAACCCCCATCTCTGTTATGTTGGTTGTCTGAAGGGGACACCGTACTGCCGTTACACAGTCTACAGTACAACATCACCCTCGGACCTTGAGTTTGCCACTTTTAGTCTTACCGCCCTTCAACTGACCTGCCTGTCTAACATGGTAGGATCTCGAGGAACGATTGTTTCAGCCAGTAAGACCTGATTGGTTCATTACGATAGATAAACCTGGCCACCACGTCAAGGTAGCAGTAACAGTCCGGCATGAATGTGTCACTCTGATACACATCCAGTGTTATTTATTGGTATGTTAATACCTTGAGGTAAACGTATCACTTTTAAATAACTACTCTCACAACATTCAATCGTTTACATTTCTAACTTCAGTCAATTCATTGAATTGAAACTTTTTGTTCGAATGATTTGTAATATTATTAACATCATTTATAAAATTGTTCTTCTTGTCAGTTATTTTATTTAAATTTCATTTTAGATATTATTTCGTGATTATAAACTTCGAAGTTATACATTGAATGCAGTGAGTTATCATTTTCTTGAAGAGCAAAAAGAAGATGTACATCATAATGTCATTACTGACTTACAAAATGGTGATGCTCAAACACGAAGACGTTTAGCTGTTTATTGTTTAAAAGATGCTTATTTACCATTACGTTTATTAGATAAATTAATGTGTATTGTAAATAATATTGAAATGGCTCGGGTTACTGGTGTACCATTAACATACCTACTTACACGGGGTCAACAAGTCAAGGTTGGTATATGTGTATACCTTTTTTGTGCAAATACTTTTTTAACAGTTGAATCCATGAGTCGATCTAAGCTAGACCATCATTGAAAACCTGGGACACTAGACGGCCGTTTCGTCTTAGAATGGGGTGTGTACTGTTGAGGAGTCCTATACTAGGACGGAACAGCTATCCAATGCTTCCAGGTTTTCGATGATGGTCTAGCTCAGATTGCCTCGCGGTTCCGACTTCGAAAATACATTTTGTCTGAACCTTTGACTACTAGTATTTAGTAAGTAGCATAATTATATATTGAAAGATTTCGTGATTCTTAATATATTTTATGTTTCTTCAATAGGTTGTGTCTCAGTTATTGCGTAAAGCCCATGAACATGGTTATTTATTGCCAACATATCAGTCGCAACAGGGTGATGAATTCGTCGGTGCAACAGTACTGGAACCACGCAAAGGTTTTTATAATGAACCGATAGCTACATTAGATTTTGCTAGCCTATATCCAAGTATAATGATGGCTCATAATCTATGTTATACAACTTTGTTACAAGTGAATACAACACCACATGGTTCAACGGGCGGTGGTATTCAAGCACTTGTTCAACGTTATAATTTAACTGATGAAGATTATATTAAAACACCGACTGGAGCGTATTTTGTTAAATCACATATCTGTCATGGTATTTTACCGGAAATTTTACAACAGCTTTTAAGTGCCAGAAAAAAGTAAGTGTGTAATCTCGTTAAGAGCGAAAGCCCGTTAAGGGTGCCTTTTTCAACGGAAACTTCTATGAGATAATCTTATTTTAACTAGTTACCTGTTTCTGTATAGATTTCTTAAAGTTCTCGTTACAAAATTAAACTTGCACCCTCTTCTTATCAAGGGCAGAACTGTCACTTTGCTATTAATGATGTAAACCATAGGAATCTCACTGAATGACTTGATTGTATCTCGCTTAACGCAAGATGTATGAGAAACTAATAGCTGTTTCTATTCCTCTACCAACATCTTAATCAGTAAATAGCGTGTTTTAAAGTTTTATCCTTGAAAAGTTCACGAATAATTTAACAAATCCAGAAAATATTACTATATGTAAAGCAGCAAGGTAAATTTTGTTAAAGCTAAAATTTCTAATCAACATCGCGTATGATATTCTCAGTCGGGTTGGCTACCTTTTTCACGGATATACACACTGACCAATGAATAATAATCGAGGCCTTTGCGATTTGTTGGTCCCCGCGGCTCTCCCAAATTAGGGGCCATTCATAAACCGCATAAAAAGAGCAAATTAGTTCTCTGTTATACCCAAATCGATCATGTTATAAAACTCATATAATAATTTACTGAAAATTCTTGATTACTCAGTACGACAAATAAGAAACCATAGTTTAAGCACAATTACATCATAAATGGTAGTGTTCGTTGCTAACAGCGCATAATTAATTAGCAATAATTATGCAGTAGTAAAAGGTATAATATCAGTCAATAGGTTCACTGTACGCTTACAATAAGAATATAGCAATGCAATAAAGATATAAAATATAATGGTATTAATCATCATCAGCAAAACATGGCCCTTAAGAGTAGAAGACACCCGTAAGCTATTAGTATTTGACCACAGATGCCTTAGAAATATTGCTGGCATCTGCTGGGATCACCGGGTAAGTAATAGTGCGGTTGGACGCAGGGTATTAGGAAATGATGGTAAATCAGTTGATGAGGTTATGAATCTTCATTGACTGAGATGGTTGGGTCACGTATTACGTATTCCTGAACACCGACTACCACGACGTGCAATGCTAACCGGTGTAGGGGATGGTTGGAAGAAAGTTAGGGGCGGCCAAACCAAAACGTGGCATCAGTGCCTGAAGTCACTAACTTCCAGTCTGAGCCATGTTGGTAAATGCAGACTACGTGGTTGGGGTCCGCGTGACTTTCGTAACCAATGGTTGGAGACTCTTGGTGACATGGCTCAGAATCGATCACAATGGCGTCGATGCATACTCTCCCTGTCTTCCTTTAAACTAAGAGATTACAATCGCTTCATATCTTTCTTTCTACGAACCAATTCTTTCTTCTTGTACTATATCTCCATATGCAATCTTTCTCTTACATATTACTACCTTTGACCTAACCACTGCTGTGAATCCGGTGTTCATCTTGTTGTGCTGATGCGGTATGGCAACCTGGACCGATGCACATATGTGCCTGGTCCTACGTTGTAGCTGACTAACTGGTATTAATCATCTGAAAAATAGCCTTGTGAGTTTCAACCTGCTAAAGATTCGTCCAACTAAAATACATTTCACTCATTAATCTTTTCCTATGTTTCCTTTGATTTGGAATCTGTGGTTGTCAAGAATTTCTTCATTTAATAATAGTTCAGTCAAATACAATTTCTAGTCAGCATACTTCACTTTTAAATGGGACTTTATTTAAATACTTTCTTATAATAATGTAATTGATTCATTTAACTTAAGCCATGTTCGCTTGTAAAAGCATGAATATTTTCCCATAAAGCAATTAAAAGTACTTTTGAAGTGTACTCCATGATTTAGTTCTGAAACATATCTTATGAGACCATGTGTTTCCTGAGCATTCCATTGTTTGTTGTGTGTCTATTTCTCTCAGTTTAAATTTCTGTGGGAGAAATTCATTGTCAGTCATCAAGTTACCGTCTGACTGGAGCTTCTATCTTGACATGGCGGCTGGTTTTTTCTTTAATGATCTAGCTATATTAGTTAGCACACTTGCTTTTTTAGTCCCTATCGTATGTAAAAGTCAATCATTTACAGATGAATCTCTAAACTAGTCCTTAGACTGTTGAAGACATAGTTTTGGAGTGAACAAAGTCAAAATAAGTGAGCTTTTTGACTTGGAAAAGTCTATGCTTATGAAGTGCAAATTAATACCGTTAATATAAAACCAGAACTCAATGTAGTCTATTAAAAGAAAAAAACAGAGTGACAAAAAATGATACACCAGATGGAGCAGCTAGAGGGTACGAAAAGGGAGTGAACAAAGTTTAACATTCTATACAAATGTACGAATATTTGAACGAATAGTCTGATACAATTGTCGCTTAATGAAGAAATTCTTCGTATGAAATCACATTTGTTATCCTACGAAGCATATCCATAGCGAAGTTAAAATAAATCAGTGTAATGGGGCACGTTTATCAATCACACTTTGCACTATACGTTACCGACTAATTGGAGAACATTAAGAATATAAAAAAAGCAAACTAAGGTACTTGGGTGAAATCTTCTAAGTGCTGATTGTACTGAGGTTTAACAGCAGTTAGGCATTTTCCTACAACAATCAGTATTTCCAGCCATCCACTCTCCTCACAACTAAACGAGCAGGTAAGAAAAGTTAGACCTAGGATTTGCACACTATCATACCACACGGATTTCGGTTGTTGGTGATACAGCTTCCAAAGTACGAAGCTAACATCTCAAGAACCACTCACAAGAAGGTCATGTTGTGACCTGACCTCAACTACCTCTCTTCTGAGGTCTGCTGTCACGTTCCTCGGTTGCTAACACGACTACTTATCCAGACAAAGTGTTCCTACATGGTGTGGGTCACCGCCTACTTACCTCTAACCAGGAACCTATGGTTCGAATTCGCATTTATACTCTTCACTATACTGGGGTGTGATAGTAGTAGTAGGGTTTACCATCGGAAAACCACTATCTGCAATAAAACTGCCTTCTCACTGTAGAGGGAAAGCTTTGGAATCGGCTTACGCGTTTGACAGTACCAAAGGCCACCCTGTTCACGATCGAATACACTTTGATTTAAAAAAACATTTATTACACATTATTACAGGCAACTAGAAAAGCGTTTAAACTAAGTTCTTTGACATATGTTTCACGAATTCATTATATACTGTTTTTCACTGATAAAGTCCTTCTATATTCTAAAACATCATTTGCCTTTTTAGTTGTCGATTTTCACTTTACTACTGATCACATTTAATATTTCATACAATATGTTGATTAGTTTCAAAATTATTCTGTTTAATGAATTTGAAAAAGACTCTAAGAAGGTAGGACCAATGATCGAGCCATCAGAATTCGGATGGTAGTGTTGAGTAACGTGCTATATAGAAACTCCAAAAGGGTTACCCTTAAGATTAGGATATATCAGTAGGACTTCTAAGTTAAGGTTTGTATGGGAGTTGAAGAATTCTTTGCAGCTACAAACAAATATTTATTTGTTTAAAAACATAAACATTGGTACAAAAGAGCACCACACTTATCATTGAATTCGTGTGAGGGCTGGGATACTCCTCGGTGGTCACTATCCAATCTTTTGGCCCAATATAAAAATATTAGTAGACGCAGTCCCACGTTGGCCGGTGACCAAGGATAGATTCATACTCCATTTGTTGCCTCAGAATCCTGAAGCCTAAGTGTTCCACCGATTTAAAATTTGAGTTTTCCAACTCTCCTAGATGTATCCTCTATTCCTGCCCACTCGGTTTAAACACAGGACACTCGACTTTCATCCTCTTGGTTTCATAAAGCAACATCCCTTCCATGATAAGGTAGTGAACAGGACTACCATAAGATTGGCTGTATACTCCTGGTCATATAAGAGTAAATGAATAATTACTTATGCAGTCAGTTTTGAATCTCATTAGTTTGTTAAGGTATTGTTTTACTTTCTTTATCATTTTCTCTTCCCCATTTATAGAGCTAAAGCTGAACTTGCTAAAGAAACTGATCCATTACGTAAACGTGTTTTAGATGGACGTCAATTAGCATTAAAAATTAGCGCTAATTCTGTTTATGGATTTACTGGTGCACAAGTTGGTAAATTGCCTTGTTTAGAAATATCCGCTTCTGTTACATCATTTGGACGTTTAATGATTGAACAAACAAAATTACATGTTGAAAGTAAATTCAATATTGCTAATGGTTATAAACATGATGCTGTGGTAAGTGGCATAATATTTAAATATGTTTAAAGGGAGGGGGAACTAGATGAAATTTTTTGAGGGCTAGGATACTGCTCGCTTCCCCAAAACTGAAGCAGGTGGTTTTCTTAAGAGGGGGTTATTTCCGAGGCTTTGACTTAGAGACTAGTCAACAAACCAATGAGGCAACGTAAGATGGTGGTGTCCCATGGTAGCTGATGACCAAGAATAGGTTCGGACGCCGTCTATTTCCTCAGGATACTGAAGCCCATATGTACCATTAATTGTGAGTAAGAGTTTTCCAACTCACCTAGATGGTTGCTTCGTACCTACCAGCACCGTCTAAGCGACGTACACTCGCTTTTCGTCCTCTTAGTTTCTTAATCAACAACCCCTCCATGATGAGACAGTAAATAGGGCTTCCCTAGGATTGGTTATATACGCGTGGTCATGTCATAGCATTTCGAGAGGAAGAGGCGGGTTTTCAAACAGAAGGCCTGTAAGTTTGAATTTCTCTTCGAATAATAAAAATCGACTGAATGTTCATTTTGTAACCGTTTATTTTTTTTCTCTGTTTATTTCATAGGTTATTTACGGTGATACAGATTCAGTGATGTGTAAATTTGGTGTATCCACAGTAACGGAAGCTATGGAATTAGGTCGTAAAGCTGCTGAAATTATATCTGAAGAATTTCCTAAACCAATTCGATTAGAATTTGAAAAGGTACGTTCTTGAATATATTTTCTATAAATAGATAAATATTCATTCGATATTTCAACTGATATCATGGCACATAATATATTGAGCCAGTCAGAAGTTTCCAAATGGATGGTCTGTTTATTCAAGTAGCTTGATTGACTCGTATATAGGGAATTTACTTATCAGTATCAACTCTGAAACACCGGTCATTACAACAGTAGACATTGGTGATAATTTGTTAACATGAATTATGAACTATACATGTAACGCTTATTGCTCTCATCTTTCAATTACACTTAATGTAATGGATTGGACGGTTTAATTTTAGTTAATCTCATGTGATGAATGGGTAGGATATGCGGTATGACATGCGGTGCCCAAAATTTGATACTGATACACAGGCTTCGTTGTACACTAGTCAAAGTAACTAATTGAGAGAAAAGATTGAAAGTGAAAAAATTTACTAAATAAATCGAATCGATGTGTAGCCTCGCGAATAAAATAACCGGCCTATATTAGTGTATGGATACTACGAATAACTCATCCAAACTTTGTAGTGATTAGTGGAGTAACTACTCCAATCCGGTTAACCGTCCCGGCCCTACCTTATTCTGCCACAGTGATTATTCAAGCGTCAACGACGAATGTAATCCGACGTGTGCCCTCCAGATAATGGTAAATTCATACGACCAAACAAGGGCCAATTGCTTCAATATGCGTCTTCATTTACATGTCCATTAGAAATTAAACCATCGGTTTATTATTTTATTTTATTTATTTTAACACTGATATTGGTACAAGGAGGCACCAAATACATATGCGCCACACAAATCTCATTCGATATATGTAAGGGCTGTGATACTGCCCGGGTGCCCAAACTGAAGCAGGTGGTTTTCTTAAGAGGCCACTCCCCGAGCCTTCGACCTGGAGATCTAATCCACAAGGCAGTGAAGCATCGTAAGAAGATGCAGCCCCATGGAAGCCAGTGACCAAAGAATGGTTCATACGCCATTTGTTCCCTCAGGATACTGTAGCCCATGTGCACCATTGGTTTGGAATCCGGTTAAAGCGCGGGACATTCGCTTTTTGTCCTCTCATTTTCGTAAACAACACCTGTGGTGCGAGAAGGCAGTGAATAGGGCTTCCCTGGCAGAGGCTATATACGCGTGGCCATGTGAGAGCATTTCGAGAGGGAGAGCGGACTCTCCCCACTCTCGGCCGTACCAGGGCGTTTGGGGGCTCAGTGGTCTAGAGATTAGGCGTTCGTGCACGAGACCGTTAGGTCCTGGGTTCAAGTCCCGTGAAGCGGGATCGTGGATACGCACTGCCACTGATGAGTCCCATTCTAGTATGAAACCATCGGTAGTGTATATATTATCTCTTAGAAATGAAAGATATTTCTTGGTCAGTAATATTCATTAATTTACTTGATTTCTAATTGGATTAATGTATCGTGATGTAATTTATACAGGGGTATTCTTCATTTTAGTTGGCACTAATTACTTGTTTTGTTCCAGACAGAGATATATAGATCACTTTAACAGTAGTCACAAAAGTACGAGTTTAAATGCTTCTGCTTACATTAGATTTTGACACTTATGCTACCGCTATCGAAAATACCATGGTACATATTGAAATTATGTTTCTTGTGGAGCCTGATCTCAAAGATTTAAAATTGCGCCAGATAATCTAAATGTTGCTTGATAACCTGTCTGCATCAACGCCTGACCTACTGACAAGGAGTAAAGTAGTTGTGTGCGTCGACCAATACTTATCCTAAGAGTCTCTTCAGTCCTGATGGTCTGGTGTTCGACAAAATCTCGGGATGGATACAGAAAGCTTTATTAGTTTTACCGAACTTGCATCACTTGTAGCGTAGTCAAGATGTCCATCTGCTAACCGAAGAGTGAGCATACTGCGTAGAAGTTTGGTTTGTATTACGCTGTTTATGAAACATAATATCCATAGGCTTCACTCTTTCGATCATGCTTATCTTTAAAGCATTGTTTAATTATTGTGAAACGGCCGAATAAGTGCATAGGTTATTTGGTAAAGATGGCAAATTAGCTGACCAGGTTGTACACCCTCATTGACCGAGGCAGTTGGGATAAGTGGTTCGTATACCCAACCACCGCCCACTTTATTAGCGATTGTAGCTGTTGTTAGAGTACGTTTGAATAAATGTAGGGGAGCCAAATCAAGGCTATGCATTCTCTCATGAAATCACTCACTATTTGTGTAAGCCACGTCGGTACGTGCATACTACTCCGCTGGAGTCTGCTTGATGACCACGATCAATGGTTGGAGACGTTTGGTGATACATCAGTCAGAATCGGTCGCAGTAGCGTACGTAAACTCATTCATGCTCTATCTTGCTACATATCTAATATGACTACTAGTGATGCCACAATTATTTCGATTCCTTTGGTATTTATCTTTTCAAATTCAGGTCTTCATTCACTTGTGGTATGGCAACTCGGGCTAACACATATCTGTGCTAGTCTCTATGTTCATGGCTAAATGTGACTGACTTAGATACTGTTTTTATCATGAGTATCAGAAGCTGCTTTATTTTCTCCTTCAGAATTTGAGCTTCACTATTACTTTCATGCATCTTATTTTGCCGAATGATCCCGCCTTTTCAAGCATTTCAACTGTATCTATGACATCATTTTATTTGTCAGGCATCTCGTTAATTTCATTTCACTATACTAATGTGTGACGATTACGCGCCATTCATATTTTTTCAAGTTCTATGTTATGTATAACTAATCTAATTTGATGTTTATAAGCCTTCACATCGTCGTTAGTTCATTTCAATGCGTTTATCTCTTCATGATAGAAATAATCTTTCCTATATTTATATCATTAATTGATTTCAGGTGTATTGTCCATATTTATTAATCAATAAAAAACGTTATGCTGGTTTGTATTTTACAAAACCAGATCGACACGATAAAATGGATTGTAAAGGTATTGAAACTGTACGTCGTGATAATAGTCCATTGGTGGCTAATTTAATCAATGCATGTTTAGAGCGTATATTGATTGATCGGTAAGAAGATTAAAGTTTTCTGTACCTGTATGTATATATATATATATCTTTTTGTGGAGATTTTGTGTAATGCGAATGGATTTTAATCACTTGCCTTAATAACGCTCTGTTTTCTACCTTACACAATGGGATCTTAATTCACCTTAGACGATTGTCTGCACTAGATACCCTCCCAATGTCTTCTCTACAAGATTTCAACACACTTCAGATCAAGAACACGTGACTAGCCTGAATAGAATGTCAGTATATTGCTATGCTAACAACAGACAACAATCACAACAATAATAAGGGTAGTAAAATATATAACTCATTTAATACCTGTCAGACTGTCTACTAATCTGATTGAACAAACAATCAATCATTATTTTCGTCGTTCATACATCACTTACTAATATCAAATGCAAAACAGCTTTCTACCATTTTGTCGCACAACATAATCCTTTTACACTTACTTTGATTTGGGTAGCCAATTCTAACTTCTACAAACTATTTGGTAAAAATCTGAATACAGAAAACCTGTACTTGACCAAGGTGTATTAGACCACTACGTTCTGGTTTATTTGTGGTCGTGACTGAGGAAGTTTTTCGAGTTCAAAATCAAATGAACCCCTCAGTTTTTGTACAAACTTCTCCTACATGCTACTATCGTCATATTTTAAATAAACTTAATGGGATTTTGTGTCACATTGGTAGTAATTCATAAGTTGGAAATGCTAGTTTCTAGGAAAAAAAAATATCACATAAACAAACAGGTTATCACTTCACGACCTGAAATTTTATTAGCAATAATCTTTTAACTTTTGTTGTTCGAATATCTCAGGAGTTTCCATTAGGAACCTTCTATTCATCTTTGATAGACAATCGAAAACCATACACAACTTGTCACAGACAGCCAAAAAAGCATTACATAATTGCAGCATTAAAACTGAGAATTCAAAAAGCTACCGATCTACACTGAGGATAAATGTCGAAATAGGTGTGATATCACGAACTAACTCTACTTAGATAATAATTAAAATTTGGGAAGCGCTGAATTGCTCTTTCATTTTGTGTATGGGACGTTTTCAAGACTGCGCATCCTCGAGCACATCGGGGATCGAACTCAGATCGTGAGTTTTCAATGGTTTGTCTATGGTCAGTCCATAATATGGAACCACGAAATTCAACAATATTATTTTAACAGCAAAAATAATAATGTATTTGTTCCTCCAGTACAGAATGCGGTAGATAATACCATATAATTTATACACCAACACTAGACTGGATAATTTAACTGGGGTCACCAGATCGAAATACTAAATACGAAAAGATCAGACCACTAGATTAATTCACGTTATGCACAAATACACATTCCCGATTAACATTTAAACATCATATTATAAAGACAGGAGTGTCTAATCTTTCGATGGACAATCGGTTCGCACACAATGAACCCAGAGTAGAAATTTTACGTGAATCATTTACCGTGTAAAACTAGTGGTTGATATTATAGATCATAGAATAGGCGTCTATCTGTCTGTCTTCATTCATTAACCGATTACAGCCTATTGTAACATCAGATCTCTACATTCATCTTAACTGTTAAGTAGCCAAATTCTATCACAATTGATTGATCACTGGGTGGTGATCAACGTCATGCGTGTCTAGTCCTTATTATTTGTGCAGATCGAATGCTATCGATCATGTTGGAATGTGGTCACCAGGTTAGTCGCGGTTCGGATAGCTCAGTGGTAACGTCTCTGACTGTGAAGCTGGGTGACACGAGATCGTATCCGCCAGGGATCACCAGTTCCCTCAAGATTACAGGTACACCTTACTGACGAGTCCCAAGTAGCACGAAACCTGGGTCCAGGGTTTCCTGTTGACTACCTCCAACCACCATCTAAAAAGCCTAATTCTATGTTAAATTTTGTAATATCCATCCTATTGTTGTCATATAAATACGGGAAATAAATAACATAACTATTTTAATTTGTCTAGTCTCTGTCAATATGGAGAATAGTTCTGACTTATCCACTACTGTAGATTTTCAGCTTACAATAGACACCTACATAACAGAGTTGAATGATGCGAAAGACAAAACAGCTGTCCACTTCACTTCTTTGAACTAAAGTCAATTCGTGTTACAAACCTTTCTTCGAACTGGACAGTCTCTCTGCAGACTTTTCATGTTTTAATATTCAATAGTTTTCCATACATTTTTGTTTGTTTGTAATTTTTCTCTTTTTTCAGTGATCCAAACGCAGCGATTAGTTATGCTCAATCAGTGATCTCAGATTTATTATGCAATCGTATTGACATTTCACAATTAGTTATTAGTAAAGAATTAACAAAAACCGATGAAGAATACTCCGGTAAACAAGCTCATGTAGAATTAGCTGCAAAAATGCGTAAACGTGATCCAGGCTCAGCGCCAAATTTAGGCGATCGTGTACCTTATGTAATTACTGCTGTAGGTGGGAAAAATACAGCAGCTTATGCAAAAGCTGAAGATCCTCTTTATGTATTAGAGCATAATATACCGATTGATACAAAGTATTATTTGGAAAATCAATTAGCTAACCCTTTACTACGTATATTTGAACCAATTTTAGGTGAAGTGAAAGCAAAATCTGTACTGTTAAGTAAGTTGTTGTATATTGTTCTTTTTAAAAAAATTATGTCTGTTCATTACTTCTTACACTTGTTACTTACTCCTCGTGGAGTATAGATCACTGACCAAGAAATTTCTTTAGAACTCTCCTTTCCAATTGTTTTCAAGTTCTACTCATCCTCTTGGTGTGTTTCGGACACTGTGCTTTTGGTCTGCCTTTCTTTTGTCTTGAGATTTCCAAATTAGAATTTGCCTCGTGATTCAGTTAGCTGGTTTTCGTAATGTTTTATCTATCCATCTACAGTGTCTGTGCCTATTACTGCAAATTTGTAAAACTCAACACAGCCTTCTTTACAAATCATGCAGTAATCGATATCAGAAAGGTTTATATGTAGTTTTGTTAGTTTTACTTGATAGGTGATGGATGTATAGAGTTATCTTACGTATGGTGAACGAAGACTTTGTGCAGATCACCAATTTATTGTATAGTGCGAAATTACAAAGTGTCTTCGTAAATTACGGAAGCCATATATTAAATACTTCATTTGCACATCTTCAGATCTGCCTATTTTTAAGTTTTGTTTGATCCATAAATCGTTGTTGTATGTCGTATCATTCCAGATTTATCCCTGATTGATTACTCTTCTATTACTCTGGTTTTGTATCACTTATGATTGAGTTGTGTACATGCTGCAATTCCCTGATTATGTCTCCACGTGGTCAGATATTTCAAGTATGTCATTGAGTGAGTTTTGAGTCATCGTTGAATTGAACACAAATGAGCTGCTTTCTATCTTCGTCCTCTGATTAGCCACAGGGTCTCCAGTAGCTTGAGGAGAAAGTGTTATGTTCTTGGTTCATATGTCATTTGGTAAATATGTCACTGGTTCTAATGGCACTATAAGTGAACTAGTCAATAATCACACTAGAGAGTGAGAGAGAGAGAAAATGATTATATAACGGCTTTCTTGTCATTCTAGCCCGATTACGCGGGACTCAATACGTTACTAGCTAACGTCTAGTTTTTTTCATTGTAATAATATCACATTTATTTCTTTTTTTACAAAACTTCCTATTTTTTCTTTGTGCTGCATAGATGGCGAACATACACGTGTAAAAGCTGTGGTACACTCTACTGTTGGACAATTATCAGCTTTTACAAAAGTACGTGCATCATGTATTGGATGTAGAACATTATTACCTGCTGATAAAACAGGTGAGAGGGAGGTTATGTTGAACACGTGAAGGTTTTTTGTGTATCATTTTTTATTATTCCATTGTTTTCCTTTCTAACATCACTGAGCTTGACAACTAAACAAGTATTCACATTCAATGGAAAGGTAACATATTTACTAAAAAAACGTCCATTATTGTTTAGATAGATAGTTGGTAGTAAGTCAGTTCAAGGTGATGGAGGAATATGTTCGTGAACAAGATGACCTCAGGTGCTGTTAAAGGTATGAGGACGGTTGTCACTTCCCGGCTGCCCATATCACGGTAGGGCGTTACCTCTTGATTGTGGTCTTAGTGACCTAGAAACGTGACCGGAGAGCCGATGTGACAGCTACTTGACTTTGGTCACACACGGCCTTTTTATCGAATGTTTTCGATGTGCTAGCTCTGCTATCCAAAAGGTCTTACCACCAGAGACGAAAATCCGTGGAGTGAGATATGGCAATTATATTATCAACCTTTCCTTATCCCTTCCTTCCGTTATGAGAAGGCAACATCGTTCCGGATACTTGTTGTCTAAGGAAATTACCTTACTGCTGTCACACTTCAGTATAGTCAGCAGTACTACTTCGCCCTCGAACCTTAATTTGCTGCTCATAGTCTTATGGTTCTCCAACTCACCTATCTGGTATAGTAAGACCTACAAAAACATGTGTTCCAGCCACTATATTTCAGTCCAGTTATCACGATAGGCAAGCCTGACCAGCCACATCAAGGTAGCAGCTAAGGTCTAAGGTTGATGGTTAGAGGTAACCAACATGAAACTCCGGACTTGAACTTCATGCTAGTTAATTGTTTTGTCAGCATAAGATTGCTCACGAAGATACTGACCCAAATCAGCTGATATCTTTCATTCTAGTAGTAGCTTGCAGCTAATTACCATCAAACTACCCCAACACTAACTATAACTCTGTAAAAACATGAAGGTAACAGCTGCGATTTGGGAAAAAGTGGAGAAAGGAAAGGGAGAATCCAGTCCTAATCAACTCAGAAATTGTTTTTATTATCCATATTTTTCTTCTTTCACTTCTTCTCCTTCCTCGTCAAATCTAGACGCAGCTTTATGTAAATATTGTGAATCACGTGCATCAGAAATTTATCAAAAAGAAATTGTACAGTTAAATTTATTAGAGAAAAAATTCACTTCTTTATGGACAGAATGTCAACGTTGTCAACAAAGTATACATGAAGAAGTTATATGTACCAGGTAGATTTATTATTATTATTATGATTACTTTGAATTACATTCATTGCGTGATATAAACTAGGAATTCAACGATTTCGACAAACTGCCTAGACTAATGATAATGTGCTCACTAATGACTTGTAAACAGAGTTGTCGTGCGAAACTGTTGAATGGAGTTCGATCATGTTAAACAGGTATCAGTGATAACAATGAATGATGGATGGTCTTACAATATCGCGAATTGACTGAGGTTACACATTTAAACTTAGTGATTTAGAGATTCTAAGTCTGATTCCTACTGAGGTCAATAATGTATAGTTTTCTAAAAACCTACATTTGACGAAATGGTTATAAAGGGCTTCCTAGTTTTTAATGGTCATCTAACTGCAGTCAGTGAGTGGTGTGAGTTCCAAATATTGGTGTTAATTTAGTCTTGAATATGTCTGATTTCGTGATCAATCCGAGTGGAAGAGGCTACTGCATACAGTTTAACATTTTTATTCTTTCCTTTGTATCTATTGAACGGCTTCTGTTAGCTTATTGTTTCGTTGATCCGACGCTTCATCATCATTCGTATTCGTACATTGGCTGCATACAATTCGATATACCTCTCAAAAATTGGATTCTAGATGTAGATTCTATCTTATCCTTAAACTTGCAAGCTGCACTTATCTTAGTGTTTCCTTGTTACGATTGCTAGGAAAACCATTAGCTGTACATACCGTCGTCTATTATCCGGTATTCATTACCAATCCATATTCAAATAACTTAGTCGTTTTGAACTTATCTATTTCTGCCTCCATTCAAATATATCGTTCTTCACTACCCTTTTCTCTCCTTGTCTTCACTGTACCGTATATCGAAAACTGCTGACTGGAGTGTCATCCGGTTCTATCGACATCTAAAACACCACATTCATAACTTTCATTTTAGTGATTTGCGTTTCCCGTGAATTCAAATTTCGTTAAAAAGAAATTCCGATGGGCTAACTACGATATTTTTCAGTTTGATGTTTTCTTTCTTCTGTTATGTAATTCACTTATCAAGCGTGGGTTTGATTTAATTCATACGTCAGTTATATATGAAGAGTAGAGCTAATAACTGAACTGATTAACTACTTAAATTAATATAAACAACCAAGCTATATTCATTCTACTGATAGGAAATCGAATGGTTCAACTGACATTACGAATCCAACCGTCCCATGAAAGTATCATTTATACTCAGTTTAAATCTTCTTCTCCTTAACATAATAAGTTTCTTTCATTTATCACATGTTACATATCCCTCCCACTATATGTAAAACTAGTTGTGGCGAACACTACTCACAAGATTGTTAATAAGTGATATTATAGAGGAACGTCAAATGGAAGTTACTACAATTGACTGCCGAAGAAAAGAATTCCAGGAGGTCAAAAAGCACGGTATGTACAGAATACTTTAAAGACCAATAGAGAAGCGAGAGAAGACAGCCTAGAGTGAAATTGTCTTAGGCTCATCTATTACTGACGATACTTTCAGACTCAACAGTTGTTTAGCTGCCCAGGCTATTTACGCTACAGTCGAAAAGTTGTAGCTAATGAATGCGATACTCCAAAGCATCAATCGTCGATTTACATCTTGTGTATTGTTCAGTGCAAGTTAATTCTCAACTGTTTTCTCTTGTTTCTCTTCTAGTCTTCATGATATTCTGTATATAGCGTGCTTCTTAAACATCCTGAGTGTTTTCTCTTCGACAACTTCTACTTGACACTTCTCTACTATACTACTTTTACAAGCAGTCTTATAAGTAGTAGCATTCATTCACCACAGAGTAGTAGTAGTAATACACATATTAAATTTAATTATTTTTTCTAACATTTATATTTCAGTCGAGATTGTCCAATTTTTTATATGCGAATGAAATCACGTAAAGATGTTGATGAAGCATATAAAACAATTCAACGTTTTGGTAATCCTAATTGGTAAATCAATAAGAAAATAAAGGAGTCACATTCATTGAATTAGTCTAATCCATTGTAAAAAGAACAAACAACAAGAATATCCTTTAAGATCATTTTATCCGTAACATCATTCTCTCTCAGGTTTTGTTTAGTTTTCTCTTTATTCCAGAGTTCAAATCTTTTTTTTTATTATATTTTCTGTTCTAAAGATTTTTTTGTTGGTATTTTGAAAAGTGCATTTCCAAATTATTGTACTTCACATTTACATTGTTTAACATATTTTTTTTTTTATTGTAGTGCAGTTTGTTTTGTTAGGAATTAAAAAAACCTAGGCGATTGAACACATTCAAAGTTGGAACAATTAGGCGGGCGAAACTTTATCAGTTGAGATGGCTGGGACACGTGTTAGTCAGTCAGCTACAACGTAGGACCAGGCACATATGTGCATCGGTCCAGGTTGCCATACCTCATTAGCACAGCAAGATGAACAGCGGATTCATAGGAGTGGTTAAGTCAAAGGTTGCAATAAGGATATAGTATAGGAAGAAAGAATTAGTTCGTAGAAAGAAAGATACGAAGTGATTTTAGTCTCTTAGTTTAAGGGAAGATAGGGAGTGTATACACCGACGCCATTGTGATCGATTCTGAGCCATGTCACACACAGTCTCCAACCATTGGTTACGATAGTCACGCGGACCCCAACCAAGTAGTCTGCATCTACCAACATGGCTCAGACTAGAAGTTAGTGACTTCAGGCACTGATGCCACGTTTTGGTTTGGCCGCCCCTAACTTTCTTCCAACCATCTCCAACACTAGTCAGCATTGCACGTCGTGGTAATCGGTGTTCAGGCATACGTAATACGTGGCCCAACCATCTCAGTCGATGAAGATTTACAACCTCATCAACTGATTTACCATCATTCCCTAATACCCTGCGTCTAACCTCACTATTACTTACCCGGTGATCCCAGCAGATGCCAGCAATATTTCTAAGGCATCTGTGGTCAAATACTAGTAGCTTACGGGTGTCTTCTACTCTTAATGGCCATGTTTCGCTGCCGTAAATTAAAACAGAACGAACTGCCGCGCAGTATACTCGTCCTTTTATTGATAGACGGATATCTCGCCTTCGCCAAAGGTGACGTAAGTTGGCAAAAGCCAAACGAGCTTTTCGAATCCGTGCTGAGATTTCGTCAGACACCAACCCATCAGGGCTGATCAGACTTCCAAGATAAGTGAAGTTGTCAACGCGTTCAACTACTTCACTCCCTATCCTTAGTTCAGGTGTTGACGGAGACCAGCCCTGAAGCAACAACTTGCATTTAGAGGGAGGGACACGTGTTACGTATGCTCAACCAACGACTGCCTCGGCATGCGATGTTTTATGATGTAGGAGTAGGTTGGAAGAAAGCTAGGGGTGGCCAGGCCAAAACATGGTACAAATCCATGAAGTCACTAGACAAGTGAACTGAGCCATGTTAGTAGGTGTAGACTACCTCGATTGGATCCGCAAGACGATAGCAACCGATGGTTAGAGACCCTGAATGACATGGCTCAAAATCGCTTGCGATGACGCAGGTGCATACACTCTGTGTTCTCCCAAATTCTAATCTTCTGAATTATTCATGTCCCTTTCTTTTTTCTCTTTCCAAATTTATTTCACTGGATTATACTCTTTAAATAACATCTTCAAACCCTAATCTTTCCGATTACTGCTTAGACTCTTACCACCTCTACCACTATGGGTTTTGAATCGACAACTGCATTTCTGTGCTAATGTGGTGTGGCAACTCGAAGTGATATACGTACGTACGAAGTTCTAAAGTTGTTATTGACTGATGGAAAAACCAATTAGATTTAAGATAACAGGTTTTGAATTTTGACACATAATTCACTCATCCATTTGACTAAATTCAGAGTCTTGGCATTATAGCTGATGTCAGTTCGTAATGAAAACCTATATATCTCATTCCTAACATTAACCGTCAACTGTAAATCACAATTCTAATTTATCACCTTCATTTGATCCTAGTTATCAGCTGGACAGTCTCAAGGTCAGTCTACGTCGTCCATAAATTATAGTCCCACCCAAGTAGGCTATTCAACTTAATAAACTTCATGTTTTTGTATAGTTACTAGAGAGAATGGATAATAATGGGATAACAGAACTTCTCATTGTTTATGGTAAATATGTAAGATTCTGATTGGAAAATAAACGAAATATAATCCATATAAAGATCAAAGTGAACTAATCTAGTAGTGGACGTTTAATGCTGGTATTGGTGGATTCATTTATTGATCACAGCACAAATTTGTACGTTTAAAGATAGGGATGTAATTATATCGATGTCCTCCTAAAATGTCACCCTCATAAGAGCATGTATTGAAAGGATGTGCATCAATCAACCATGTTCGGACTTCAGAAAACACCAAAAAGGCGACTTAACAGTGTAATTTAAGTCTAAATATTGCTTACGTTTGTAAATATTTTTTAGCACTCTTTAATATACGGATTCATACTGTGCCGTGTTGGTTTTGCAGTTGAGTATCGATCTGTTTCCATAATCTACAACTAGTATCCTGGATCTAAGCAACAAACTTTCCAATTTTCTATTTGTTTAGACTGAAATCCTTTTATAAAACACGTTTGGATGAGTGGGTCCAATAAGTTATCTAAAGCCTCTCTGCCTCATTGCTCGTTCTAATCACTCACTACCAAAAAATCAGCGTCTTTGCTGTCTCCTAAGTACTTTTATTCCATTATGACGAGTCAAAAAAACATGTATTTTGGGACCGAGGTCGTAACATTTTGTAGTCCTAAATGCTTCACTTCAAAATAAACATTATTTTACATCAGAGATCTTGAGTGCTGTTAGAGGTAATGAGGGCGGTTATCACTTCCCGACTGCCCACACCGTGGAAGAGTTCTTCTGGAGGTACCTGAAAAGGAAGTCGGATTAGAAGTAGTCTTAGTGACCTGGGAGCGTGACCGCAGTGCCCAATGGACAACTGCTTGAGGTCGGTCACACGACTATTTTATGGGCAATTTTTGTGTTAGCCCGTACCTTACCGCCGGAGACTGATATCCGTGGGATAAGGCGAGTTGTGCATTTTTATAGTCGACCTTTTCTAACCCCACCCCTCCTTGTGGGAAGGCAGCATCGCTGTCATGCTGGTTGTCTGAAGGAAACACCTTACTGCTGTCACACCTCTGTACAGTCAGCAGTCCGACTTCGCCTTCAGACCTTGGGTTTGTTGCTTTTAGTCTTACCGCTCTTTAACCGACCTTTCTGACATGGTAGGACCTTGAGGAACAGTTGTTTCAGTCAGTATAGCTCGGTTGCTTCATCACGATAGGCAAGCCCGACCACCACGTCAAGGTAGCAACAACGGTCGGGATTATTTTACATACAATCACACGACTGTCCCCAGTACCCAAATCAATCAATTTAAAATGAATTCCTAATTATGATGCTTGTTCTTGTTTGAGTTCTTTTTTGATGTGAACCACTTTAAAAGGAGTAAAAAGACTTATGTACCATAAATATTATCGAATGGTTTTCAGAAAACTTTCCACGAATTTACTGCATAAACTCAAGGAACCTTGTCGTTGACATAACAGCTCGTTTCCACGTAATACCACTATATTTAAGCATATTGACCTTCTGACTGCTTCAGAAACATTTGCTCTTTTGTGATTCATCACAGCATTAATTAGAGATACTACTCGACATACATTAGTTGCAATAATATCTGATCAGAATTCGACTCATTCAGGGCATGTTTATAAAGATGATAAGAGATTTCACTGAAAATACATGCATTGTGAGGACGAATATACCAGATGAGATAGCATCATTCGAAGTCACATTTACTAAGGATTTCACTAAACATAAGTGAGTCAGTCGAACTTATTTGTTTAAACACAAAAACATTGGTTCAAGGAGGCAGCAAATACATATGCGCTACACTTTATCATTCCATTTGTTTGAGGGCTGATGTACTGAACGAACCCCCAAATAAAAGCAGGTGGTTTTCTCAGGGAGCCCTTCTCCGAATCCTTGACCTACAAATCTAAACCACAAGGCAGTGGGGCGACGTTAGGAGATGCAGTCCTATGGTAGCCGGTAGGTTCATATGCCACTTTTTCCTCAGGATTCTGGAGCCCATGTACACCATTGGTTTGGAATCAGGGTCTCCCAACTCCCCTAGTTGAGTCCTCTATATTCATCAACCTGGTTAAAGCGCCCATGTATACCATTGGTTTGGAATTGTGGTTTTCCAACTCTCCCAGGTGTATCCTCTGCCTACCAACGCGGTTAAGGCTCCAAATCATTCGAACATTTCACATCTGATGAAATGGCATCAGGATTTGATACATTTAACATTCTTTATATCAATTAAAGATTTTACTGGAAATACTTGAATCATTAGGTGAACCTATGTCTTCTGGTAAATAATGTTGGAAATTTAGTTAGGGCTTTATTCATCTGAAACTATTTTCTCACATCAATTTAGATCAGTTGGAATCAGACATTAACATTATTACGACCAATTTTTTTCCACAATGTCGATAATTCCCATTTGAGTTTGTACAATATGTCCATTTTTCTTCTAATTATTATCTGATCACAATACATAATATAGTGACTAGGCCTATTAGAAAACCGATTTATCGCCAAGATTATATGATGGGGAGGACAAATATACTTTCTCTTTCTATGGTGTTCTACACTAGCAGCACAATAACAGGATTAATGATTGAGATTACATTGCTACTAGATCGATATCTTATACATAAACTGGACCACATTATCTAAAATATATCATTCAAAGTCAAATATAGAGAACTAGAGTATAGACTAGGCAATAACCATATTCAACAAAACTACAGATAGTTTACACTCAATGAATCGAAATTATAAATCAATAATAGGAAAGGAAATCTCATTTTGAAGTCAATAAGCTAAATGCCTTTTTATCCACACTCAATGGCTAATCACAATTATTTTCACTAATACGCAATCTCATAAAGATTCATAAGATTTCTAACTGTCCCATTGAACAACAAAATCATGAAATGATGGACATTAGACCACTATTGAAAACCTGGAACAACTAGACGACCGTTTCGTCTTATTGTGGACCTTCGATATCGCGCAAGAACACTCAACCTCGAGACCATTCAGCCAGGATCCAACGGTGTCAATGTCTAACCTCAACTCAATACTGATAAAAAGAGATTAATTCACATAATAATCATAAAAATGATGTATTCATTAAATAACTTTCATTAAGATTACAAGGTTAACGGTTTTGTGTGTGTATGTGTGGTAGATGATAAATTGCACCAAATAATGATTAGACTAGTTGAAATGTTACATAATAAAATGATAATTTTTCTAAAAAATAAGTAATGAGAATTACATAATTTTCTTATTATTTTCATGATCATCAAATCCATGATTGATTGGTTGTAGTTTATTCATCTGAAATATAGATTAGTGTGAAACTGAACAGTTTAATTTTTAATGAGATAGAAAGAATATGAAAAAGGTTGCAGTACAAAGATGTAGGGATCATGAATCGATTGGTGACCGTCATTGAAAACTTGGAAATACTGGATGGCTGTTTCATTCTAGTCTGGCACTCTTCAGCAGTGTATATTCACGATCCTGCATTGCTGAAGGGTTCCATACTAGGACGAAACGGCCGTCCAGTACTTACAGCTTTCCACTCGTCGTCTTACATTCATCCACCACTCTTGATATAAATCTAAACTCAACAATCTCTACAACCCTATACTGATAATTACCATGTGCTCACTAGTGACTAGCTTCGAGTGGTAATTCTCGGAGTTCTAATGAGAAGCTGTGACCAGTGGAGCTAATCCGTGTCTGGTAGAGACAGGTAATCGAAGATGGTCGTGCAATTTTGCGGATTAGTTGACGTTAAGCATAAACACCGTCGGATGCTGGTTCGACAGTATAGAAGTCTCATGTGATTGTTCGTGGATGCGCACTTCTGAAAAGTCATGTACTAGGGCTAGGATACTGCCCGGGTGCCCGAACCGAACCAGGTGGTTTTCTTAGAGGGCCACACTCGAAGCCTTTGACCTAGAAGTCTAATGCACAAGGCAGTGGAGCAATGTTAGACGATGCAGTCCCCATGGTAGCGGGTGATCAACAATAGGTTAATACGCTGTTTTTTCCCTCAAGATACTGGAGCCCATGTGCATCATTGGTTTGGAATGAGGGTTTTCCAACTCCCCTAGGTGGACTCTCCGTATCCACCAACCCAGTTAAAGCGCCAGGTATTCGCTTTTCGTTCTCTCAATTTTGTAAACAACAGTCATGCTGCGGGAAGGCAGTGAATAGGACTTCTGTGGCAGTGGTTGTATGTATGTGACCATGTGAGAGGATTTGGAGAGGGTGAGCTGACTCTCCCCACTCTCAACTGTATCAGGGCATTTGGGGGCTACTAAACAATCTTTAAAATTTAATTATATTTGTAATGACGAGTAGCAACATGGTACTTGTTTGGGGAACACAAAATCAATTACAATCGTGGATATATCAATCAATAAGAAGGAAATACAAACTTTCATAATCCTTAGCTAGTCCGAGTCATTTGTCATGAAATCTCTATTTGTAGTTTTTCGAAGTTATCTCCGTAGTAACTTAGTTTCAAAACAAAATTGCAACGATTTATTTCTTTTTAATACAAAAAAAATGTGTAAGGACTTGAGGGAAAGCTAATTTCTCTTTGTAAAAGTGCCATATACTGTTGCAAAACACCAAAAAAATGTAGATTCCTATTTATCAACACATCACAATTATAATACTTATATCATGAATCAATTACTCATTTAACTCGGTTCATATGTTCGAACCCCGTCATTAGAAATACTTGATGTCACAGTCTGATAGTATCATAATCTCGTCATGCTTGAAATTTAGCTTATAGTAATATACATGCTTCTATGATTATTTATTATTGATTTCGATCGATGAGAATAAATGAACTAATAATATTTAAGTTAAAAGCTCATCATTTTAGATTCAGTTTGGGTATTACTCTAACCCTTCAGTTATTTAATCACCAATCATGAAAGTGCAACAGTTTTTCTTCATATAAACATCACTAAACGTTTCATTGGAGCGCTAGAATGCAGCTGGACGATCTAGACTTCGCAGATGATCCGGCTCTTCTATCGCACACTCAATAAAAAATACAAGAGAAGACGACCAGTTTAGCAGAAGCAGTAGGTTTCAACATACATAAAGGGAAAAGTAAGATTCTCCGGTACAACACAACATGCGCCAATCGAATCACACTTGATGGAGAAGCTTTGGAAGATGTAAAAACCTTTACATATCTGGGTAGCATGATTGATGAGCACGGTGGGTCTAACGCAGAAGTGAAGGCGCAGATCGGCACAACAAGAGCAGCATATCCACAACTGAAGAATATCTGAAACTCAAAACAATTGTCAACCAACACCAAGGTCGGAATTTTCAATACAAATGTCATGACAGTTCCACTTTCGAGAAATGGAGACAGATATGAGAATGAACAACATATGGATAGAACTAGAGAGGAAGGCTCAGGACAGAGTGGGTTGGAGAATGCTGATCGGCGTCCTATGCTCCATTGGAAGTAACAGGCGTAAGTAAGTAAGTAAACTTTTCATTGATTCATTTTACTATGTCCATTCTATCACCATGTGGGTTCTCTTTCTAAAACTACTGACTGTATTTTTTTGCATTTTCGAATTAATGATAGTAATTTACATTTTAGATATAGATTGTAGTTGTTAACTATATATACGGTTGCCTTTTATGACTATAACCTTGTTAAGACTCTATATACCACAGTATATAGAATTACTCATGAAGTTCATTTATAGGTCAATTAAATTAATATAAATTAACGTATTATCATTATGAAACTTACCATCCATATAAGCACCATCAGCAAGAACTAATTGTAAAATACGATCATAATAAATTCGAGTTTTTTCTTCACCTAAAACATTAGTAACAATTTTTTCACTTTCTGTAATTGTTTCATCTTCATCTTCTTGTAATGCCTAATAGTAGAAAATAATTTTTAAGGAAAAAGTTTATATAGAATACTCTGGATAAACGTCATATTTTTGATTAAGATCATGAACTGACTGATGTTAGACCACCATTGAAAACCTGAAAACACTGGACGACCGTTTCATTCTCTTGTATAGACGCCTCAGCAGTACGCATCCACGATCCCGCTCACGGGATTCGAATCCACGGCCTTCGATCTCGCTCGTGAACACTTAACCTCTAGACCACTGAGTCGTCATCCAACAATGTTAACGTCTAACTTCAATCAATCCGCGAATCCCGCGAGCGGAATCGTGGATGTGCAATGCTGAGGAGTTCCACAATAAGACGAATCGGCCGTCCAATGATCACAGGTTTTTAACAGTTGTCTAACATCATTTGGCTTATAATCTCATTCAATAACTTAATAATCTCCACAACCCTATACTGATAAACTTCATGTTGTCAGGTTAACTAAGTTTATCGTAGTCAGTGATTATGGCTATGTTTGACAAGACTATGATTTACGGACAAACTAACAGAATTGAAGATAACAAGTCTTGAATTTTGGGGCAGAATCCATTCATCAATATAGTTAAATAGCATTTTGGCATTATAGCCAGTATTATTCCATAATGAAAATCTTAACTCTAATTCTTCACTTGAACATTTTACTCTCAATCCTAAAAAAAATTACTCCTACTAATTATAAAACTCTTATAGTCTCAGTAAATAAATGAATTTTCTCACGATCACTTTAGCGCTACCCAAAGGTCGTCCATAAATTCAAGATTTATATACTTAGTGGTATTTAAATTCATTTATATACTTAGTGGTATTTAAATTCAGGTACATCCAGCTGACGAGTCCTAAATGGGACGAAATGCACGTCCTGGATTCCACTGTTAGCCTTCAACCATCTTTGCTTATAATCTTACTGGTATTTTTCTAAAAAAAATAATTCGTCGAAGTCATATCTCAAGGGCTTTTGTTTTATATTTCTCATCATAATTACATCTAGTGTTTTAGGGTTGCCCTCACTTGGAATCCTCAAGGCCGAAGGAAAAGAGGACGACCAAAGAACACATTACGTCGAGGAATGGAGGCAGATATGAGAAGAATGAACAAAAATTGTATAGAACTAGAAAGGAAGGCCTAGGACAGGGTGAGTTGGAGAATGTTGGTTGGCAGCCTATGCTCCATTGGGAGGAACAGGCGTAAGTAAGGAAGTAAGTTTTAGGGCTACCAATCGCAGTTTACATTGACTCATGAAACATTTGTCTAAGTCCTATTGGTTACATCATATCCGTACCTTGACCAGTTGGTACGAATGACGTAATTGAGAGTATCAGGAAAGAATTGATATTTATTAACCATTGAAGAATAATCAATATTATGTTTGTTTAGTCCTTAGTGTTAATCCGATTATTTTGATCAAATTGCAATAAAGCCACTAGCTGAAATGGTTTGACATTACATGCTGCAATTTGTGGTGTTCATTGTTCGGAGGTAGTCAGTAAGAATCCGTAAACGAAGATTTGGTGCTAGTTACCACACGCCAGCATATGTAATATTGAGGAAACTGATACTGCTTGTGGGAGCAAACGCATTTAATGAACACTAAGAATTAAACAAAGGTGATACAAATTAGTACTGAATTTCCAGCTAACTGTTAACATCTCAACCATAATGGCATCTAGTCTTGGAGTGATTCACTAAAAAACTAAGTGTCACATGGGAAAAATCAGTTTCTTTAAGATTACTGGTTCTATGCTTAAAAGTGGCAACTAGCATAAGACATATGCCCAATGTTACCTTCCAACTAACTTCAACAACTAAATCTATACATCAATCTTCAAAAAGTGGAATAATCACTGAAAATTTTGGGAATAGTTAAGGAAATAATCTTACCTGAATAACATTGTAAGCTTTAATCAATAATTCAAAGCCTAATTCTTCTTCTAAATCAGCTCTCATTTGTTCTAAACGAAGAAATTGTGTATCGCCTAATTGATTGTTGTTGATTGTTGGTTTTATGATACTGTTATTGTGTAATCTATCATTGTGGTAATCATTATCTTCATTCTTTTGGTAGACTTTATTCATTTTTCGTTTATGTGAATTTTTCGATACATTACTTATGAATGAATTATCACTGAAACTATCAGTTTCACTGGAATCATCTAAAACACTGTCAGTATCATTGTCGTCATCACTAAGGCTTCCATCATCATCATCATCATCATCTCATCATCCTCATCAACATCTTGACTAATTTCAAAATCTGATTCGTTCACTTCTGTAACTCGAGCTAAACGACTACCATGAACTGTTTTACAAATATTAATAAATGATTCTTGACATACATTATTCAATGTTTCTTTATGATTTTGTTTTATGTTTACTCCTGTTGTTATATCATGAACACCATGATCATCATCATCATCATTATCATCATCTTCTAATTCTTCTGTAATTTCATCATCTGTATTCTTTTCATCCATCATATGAATCTCATCTTTTGTTGTATTCGTTGTACATCCAATGGAAACATTATCTAATCGACTAAGAAAATTACGTAATTGACCACTACTTGATGTTATATCTTCAGGATGATTTAAATTATCATTATGATCATCATATTTATTAGTTACATCATCAAGAGTATGATTTTTATGTGATTGTCTGAAAACTGAATTCATTTCAGTATAACTATTATATGAGGTTTCTTCAGTTTGTTGTTCAATTTTACTAATTCGTTGAATAGGAAGGTTGATTGACACTTTAAATACAGTTTGAATAGTGTATAATAATAAGAAACAAATACATACAGAGTAATAGGATCAGTGATAGTAAACAATAATAAGAATAGAGAAATCTATTTTAGGAATCAAAGTTACAAGACCAACTCAAAACCTCGGTATCCAGTGACTCCAATAATAAGCAGAGATTATGGTATTATTATTATTATTTGAACACATATATATTGGTACAGGAGTGCGCCAAATATATATGCGCCACAGAATTTCAGTTCATTAATTGCGTGTGGGCTGCGATACTGCCCGGGTGCCCAGACCGATGCAGGTGGTTATCTTAGGGGGCCACACCCCGAGCCTTTGACCTTAAGGTCTAACCCACAAGGCAGTTGAGCAGCCTAAGGAGATGCAGTCCCATGGTAGCCGGTGACCAACAATTGGTTCATACGCCATTTGTTCCCGCAGGATACTAAAGCCCATGTGCACCATTGATTTGGTTTGGGATCCGGTTAAAGCGCCGGACATTCGCTTTTCGTCCTCTCATTTTTGTAAACAACACCCCCGCCACGAGAAGGCAATGAGTAGGACTTCCCTGGCAGAGGCTGTATACGCGCGGCCGTGTGAGAGTATTTCGAGAGGGAGGGCGAACCCACCCCGCTCTCGGCCATAACAGGGCATTTGGTAGTTAGTAGTGGAATCCAGGACACACGTTTTGTCCTATTCAGAACTCACATAAGTGGGTGTACCTACATCACTGCTTATCATGCTTGTGAATTAAGGCAATATCTTGGCAATCCTCACAGGATGCACATATATCAATATGAGACTGATCAAATTACATTTCTAAATACTTTTAGGGAGATTCAAGTGGAGTAACAACAATTTGCCACATAACACTTGGGTATAACATAATCAACGCAGGTTCGTAGTAAGAAAATAGATCTTCAGCAAATCATACTATAAGAATCTTTTAAGATCTAATTGTTGGAGCGATCCAGAAAACTTTTCGCAAAGGATAAGAAAGACTCACGAAACACTAAGAAACATTTCATCCAATTAGCGTTCACTTGAAGTTTTAGCTAGAAACATCAAGAAAGTGAAAAGTGAAATGTGGAGTTTCTGATTGGATGATTACTACACTGCTACTATGTTTAGTAGAATTCCAGAATTTTCGAGAAAACCAAGGTCATCTAAAATACTATAAAAACATTATATTTTCTGTACTAAAACGAACCTTTGAAGTAAAGTGCTTCTCGCATATTTTGCGCCTTTTCTCTTGTGTTCAGGTCGCTGTGTAGTTCTAGCTTGAGGGTTACGAGAATAGCTTAGGAACCGAATATAGCGTTCAATTAGCAAGACTGATCACTAATATCATGCCTATGGGATATGTATTTAATTGTTTAGTGAATAACGGGAGAAATTTATAAGCTTCGAGTGAACCTATAAACTTCCATTGTTTGTTCTATAATTCCTTAGTTATTCATAACGAATCACGTACTGTTTGTTCTACCCTGTACTATTTATGATATAGTTGTTTTCAAAGTATGGTTTTCTATTTGGTACGGTATTTAGCCAAGCATCTTAATTATATTACTGTCGACTTTGAGTATTCATCAGATTGAGTACAATAGAGAACTATTCTGCTTCCTATCTGCATCTTCTACAAGGAGGCACCAAATACATATGCGCCACACAGATCTCATTTGATATGTGTGAGGGCTGTGATACTGCCCAGGTGCCCAACTCGAACCAGGTGGTTTTCTTAAGGGATCACACTCGGAGATTTCGATCTAAAGGTCTGATCCATAAGGCAGTGGAGAAACGTAAGGAGATGCAGTCCCCATGGTAGCCGGTGACCAACGATTGGTTCATATGCCATTTTTTCCTTCAGGATCCTGGAGCCCATGTGCATCATTGGTTTGGAATGAGGGTTTTCCAACTCCCCTAGGTGGACTCTCCGTATCCACCAAACCAGTTAAAGCGCCAGGTATTCACTTTTCTTCCTCTCAATTTCGCAAACAACAGTGATGCTGCGAGAAGGCAGTGAATAGGACTTCTGTGGCAGTGGTTGTATGCATGTGACCATGTGAGAGCGTTTGGAGAGGGTGAGATGACTCCCCACTCTCAACTGTACCAGGGCATCTTCTAACTGGTCACTGGATTGGAATAAGCTTTAAGACTATTAAATATCAAGATCTTAGTTTGCAAATTACAAATTCACTGATCCTACTGACACTACAGATGAACTAATTGATAATCCTTATCTTGACACGTAATATCGATTATCGATCATAAACTATGAAACAAACTGACAATCACAAAACATAACATACTGTATTATCTAAATGATAGTAACTATGAAATGAAATAAATTCATTAGTCACTTGGAATTACATCCATTACTCAATTATAATTGATACATACCTGATCGTTTTCTGTGATTATTTAAATGATCATTAAATGATTTTTGTTTATTTAATAGTTTTATATCAATTTCTGATATTGTTGAATGATTTGAATAAATATCATCCATATTATCGGATAATAAAGCAACATCATTAGAATCATTTGTATTTGAAGTTAATATAACTTGTAACATACTTTGACGTACTAATTCAATATCTTGTTCATCATCTTCTATATCTAGTTCTTCTTTCAATTGTTCATTAATTATTGTTGGACTATTGTTGTTATCGATGTTGTTGTTTATCACTGGTTTTTCATTGACATTCCAACAATTGATTTCATCATCTGCCTGATGATTTTTCTGATAAACATCCATGCTACTAACAAAATATAAGTAACACAGATGTGTTTTAGTAAAATAATTATGAGTAGTTTCTTTTTTTTATCTGATGTATGGAAAAATAATTACTAACGGGAAACATGTTGAATTTTTATGGCATTGAATGTAGTTGAGTACCATTAACAAATCCATAAACGACCATGATGGAACAAAATATTAATCTAATACTTAGTCTGTAACTGATGAAAAACTACATTCAATAGGTGATGGGCGGTAATATCATAGCGAAAGATAGTTGAAATTTTGACAAAAGCTATTGGTCTGTGGTTGTATTCACATCTAATTCAGTTAGTATGTCAATAAATGAATCATGCTTTTCATCGGGACAGTAACTTAAAGTACAACTTTTTATAGGTAAGTAATATAATATATAATATACCGTTATGGGCCAGGGTAATTTTACATTGGTTTTTAGGAGAACCAGACACCATCCATACTTTCACATGACAACCCAAACAGTACAGTTCAATCTCGTTTAACAGGAGAGCCAGTCACCGCCTAAGCTTTAACGCTACAATCTGAATAGTACAGCTCAATCCTGTGGTGCAACCACACAGGTACCAAGCACCCTGGTGGATCATTCGCACCATTCATATATACATCCACATCGTGTATAATTATTCTGATCAATGATCGCGTGAACCAATTATACACAGCACGAACACGCCAAAGTTGACCTATTCCGCCAACGCGACAGTCAAACTCATTAATTTTAGCAATGGCGACATGCCCTACAATGTCTCAACAACAATGGCCCTTGAGAACACTGAAAAGCAAAAACCAGTATGAATGAAATAGGTTAACCAGCAAACCAATTTCGCGCATGAACAGTCAACAAAACTTGCCAAAGTAATGCCGAACTACCCACATAATCAACGGCGAACCTCTAGTCTCATATGAGACCTTCAGCTCTATATAGCAATATAGCTTTTACTGTATAGAATACATATGTAGGGTAGTAAACGAAATAGCCCAGTCTGAAGTGTTAGGGCTTAAACAACGCTTAAAACCCATACTATTACAAAACCACCAAGATCGTTTTTATCTCATTTGCGAAATTCTAACTGGGAGACCAATGAGTTAGGAGTAGTATCCATATATAACATGGCAAGTAAGAGCAGATGTAAATCGTCAAGCACAAATCTTAATGTGCGTGTACATATTATATATCACTAAATAGTACTCAATTAGATAAGTAACATAAAGAAAACCCCATTGAAAAAAAAATAATAATCCGTTTAAAAGTTATGAAGGAAAATGTGACCCGAAAAATTCCCATATAAAATCCGTGCAGCAAAATTCAATAGAAATGCCCAAGACAAAGAATTTCGTGAACACACTTTTGACCATAACTTTTGAATGGCTCAACTGATTTCGTTCACTCATTTCGTATTCAATTTCTCTTGCAAATATCTATTTGACAACTTATAAAACATTGCTATACATTGGCTGGGGAAAATGTTTTGGTCAAAAAACTGAAATTCTCTTGAACTTTCTATAGAAAAATAAGGAATTTGGACATTTTTTTTTATTTTCACAGATTGAAATCATGAGTCAATTGAAGCTAGATCACCATTGAAAACCTGGAAGCACTGG
Organism: Schistosoma bovis; assembly: GCA_944470425.2. Lineage (NCBI taxonomy): Eukaryota > Metazoa > Platyhelminthes > Trematoda > Strigeidida > Schistosomatidae > Schistosoma > Schistosoma bovis. Next base: position 2,417,136 of record OX103956.1, read on the forward strand.
ACGGCCGTTTCGTTCTAGTATGGGACTCCTCAGCAGTGCGCATCCACGACAAAATCTCTTGATTATTTATTTAGTAGAACATGCAACGCTGCACAAAATCAACCATGAATATGGTGATTATCAGTATGTGGAGGTTACGGCCAACAAGTGCCTTCAGGCTTTGCAATGATTGATTCGTGATCTCAATGAAAATTGATTTGTTTCATAAAATAGATTGAAAACAATTCATTGAACCTATTCAAACTGAGAATTAAAGCTTACTTTGTATCATTGCAATTGTTACCATGATTACTAGTATCTTGTTTATTTTCTTGTAAATTCAATAATGACTTTCCATGTAAACCTTTATTTTGTGTGGATAAATCAGTAGATGATGATGAAGTTGGGCAAAAATTACTGATATTTGGTAATGAACCAGATCTATTCATCTTTATGAAGAAAGAAAAGGACATCGATTAAGAAAAAAAAACAGATATCAGTTTATTGTTAATATTGATAATTAAATTTCCTTTAACTGTTTCATACTAGTCGAAGCGAATCAAATAGAGTTGGCAATTGAAAGTTTCATATTTATTGCTTATACTATTGACAAAACAGTCCAGGAACTTGTACTATCACTATTATTAGCTCATCGGTTGTGTCTGAGGCTCTGGAGTGGAAGGATACGGATTCGTACCCTACAAAGAGTAAATATCCTCTTAAGATTGGAGATACACTGTACTGACGAGGTTTCTAGGTTTCTCGCTGATTACTTTCGAGTATCTCAATCTAATATTGTAAACATCAGGGAATTTATATGTTACACTAATTAAATAAATAATAGAAGTTCACATTCCATGGTGTTCTCCCACTGTTGAACTAATGAATTAATTGTTTTGTGGACATTTTCAATTATTTCATGACAGTAATATTCAATAATTATTTATATTGAGGAAAGCACCCAACCGCGTCACAACGCAAGCCCCAACATAGGCATTTCAAGGCCAAAGGAAAAGAGGACGACCAAAGAACACATCATGCCAAGAAATGGAGATAGACATGAGAAGAATAAACAGCAACCGTGCAGAACTAGAAAGGAAGGTCCAGGACAGAATGTGTTGGACAATGATGGTTGGCGGCCTATGCTCCATTGGGAGCAACAGGCGTAAGTAAATATAATCTAACTAGTAAATACAGGCTGAAGTACTAGCATCATTGACGCATACTAATAAAGTGTTGGATTGGTGGTTATAAAAATTGGCTTTAGAGCAATAGGTTACAAGTTAGAACAATGCTACACGTTCTTTGGGCTGAATCACCTAAATAGTTTCATCAGCCTGTATACAAAGTAACTGTGGCCAGATATCAACTACATAAACTTCTGCTCTTTTCAAATGAATTGGATTCAGTAAAACAATACAGAGTATTTGTTTTGTTTAGATTTCATGTCATAAACGTACTGTAAAAGAAAGATTACCAAGTATTGAATATCCAGCTTTATTAGAGTTTAACACAAGTCTATACAATTCATATCAGTCCAGTTGGAGAGAGGGGGGAATTGACATGATTGATAAAAACAAAAGAATGGTAATAATTGTTATGATTTGAGACGCTAATGGATATCATGTGCTAAATCCATCAATCCGTATTCTGATTATAACGTTTTCTATCCCGCGTTTATTGATCTGTCTAGCGTCCTAGGCTTGATCAATTATACGTTCTGACCTGCACAAATAATCTTGACCCAGTAGCCAGCTTTCAATATATAGATATATATTCTAAATCAATATTATTGTCACAAACAACAAACGTTTCGTTCATGTATCTCACGTATAGGTGGAATCGATTGATTATTGAACGGAGTTCTCGCTTGACGTTAATTCTTTGTTCACTAACGTACCCTTAACCGAAACAATATGTTATATATGTGAGTATATTGATTCTAACAATATAGATCTAGGTTTGCCAACTGAACACTTGAATGAATTATTGTTACGCTGTACTTTTAATGTCCAGTTCAGTTTCAATAATGAAATATATAGACAAAGGGATGGGATCGCAATGGGGTCTCCATTGGGTCCAATTTTAGCAGACTGTTTCATGGCAAAAGTAGAAAACGACCAACTCCGTTCAATATAGATATATATATTTCAATTATTTAGCCTGGACAACAACTACCTCAAACATCCATTAGATTATGTACATGAAACTTTTGTACAGTACATCAGATAAGAAATCATGCTTTAGACACAATCATACTATCAGTGGTAGGTAGCGAAACAAACAGTATATATTTATTTTTAGCAATAACTAAGGTATAGTAAAACGTATAACGATGGTTTATAGATCCATTGGAAGCTTACAATGAGGAGAGCATAGAGATACAGCAATACAATTGTCTATCAATTACATGATAAAAAGAATAGTAACAATCATAATCCAAAAGATGGTTCGAATATTTCCTATTCTTGTCCCATTTAATAATAATAACAGAGTTATTAGAAGAAAAATGAACTAGAATAATGAAGTATATTCTATAAAGAAAGAATACATTAGGAGTTTTTGGTGGTGTTTTGTTCTCTGAGCTGGATGGTTTGGTCGTGGAGCTTTCATCGTTCTTCTGAACGACATCACCAGCACAAACTTCTATCTACCACCTGAGCTACAAATCTTCTCCACCATCTCAATACATTAGGAGTTTTGTAACAGATTTGAAAATTCGGTCACTTAGTCCGATGCCAGTTAGAATTTATAACATTTGTGCTTCAGTTTGAGTTCCTACAGCCAGGTTAAATTATTAGGACAAATCATAAAATAGTAGAAGGAATAAAAGTATCAGTAGAGACAGGAAAGATTATTTGAGAATAAAAGATGAACTTGTGAGACAAAAAGTATGGGATAATTTTAAACCTCAAGATCTTAGATAAGACGATGAAGAATGAATGAATCTAAGCCAATGTAATCGATTCTGTGTTGTGTCGTTCAATGTCTTTAACCGCCGATCAAATTCATCATGTGGACTTAAACCAGGTAGTTTGTATGTAATAATATAGATTAATCCACCAGTTAGTGACTTTACGATCTGGTAACATGTTTTTATCTTCCTTAATCCACTCTTTCCTCCTTGGAAGGGTAAGTTCACTACAGATGCTCATTGTCTGAGAGAAACACCTCACTTCTGTTACGCCCCAGTATATTTAGAAGTACGATTTCGTTCATGGAACTTGGGTTGCTAATTTTTACTAAAGCGTTCTCTAGTCAACCTATCTGGGATGGAAAGAAGTAGAGGAACAAGTATCCCATCCAATATAATCCAACTAGATTATCATGTTACTTAACTTCCATTAACACAGATTAGAGCTATTTTATAATCTTCGATTATTACACTCTATTTCAACAAACATAAATTTGTAAAATCTGGATGGTTTACAAGTAGATCCATTAATGCGTTGAAATACTCACTTGATCACGTTATAGTCTATTTAACTAATTAAAATTACAGACAAACGTTTAGTAAAAGACATACCGAAAATCATAGAGCATTGGATAATTGTTTCATTTTAAGGTGAGACTTCTCAGGATTACGTAAAGACAGTTACTTCAGGTATCTAGATCAGGTGTCCGAGGAAGTGAGTTACCTTTAGATTACTGAGTTAACATTAAAACCGTTCATATTTCTAAATTCAGTCAAACTATATTAATAATAATCTTTATATAAAGTGGATGGAATGTGACTGGTAATGATGTACAGGATGTGTTTTACGCCTATTTGAGACTTATCAGTTGGATTTACCTAGATTTTAGAGTTGAATTAGGAATGAAGCGAAAGCTACTATGTTTAGATTCCAGTGCGAACATTAACTCAGATTCTGGTAAATCTATCTGATGAGTTCCAAGTAGGACAAAATGTGCATTTTGGATTCCACTACCAGTTACTTTCTATCTATTCTTTATAAACCTGCAAAATAATGACTGCATCGAAGCAATTCGCACACGATATATATATCACTATTTGTGCATGTTTACGAATAGTGTTGCTCCAACAGGACGGAAATCCATGAGGTAAGGTAAGGCGTGACATTTTTAGGGCTGACGTTTCTTAACCCCTTCCTTCCTTGTGATAAGGCAGCATCGCTGCAGATGCCGGTTGCCCGAGGGAAACACTTTACTTCTGTCACACTCATCTACATTCGGCAGTACGACTTCGCCCTCAGACCTTGAGTTGCCGATTTTAGTCTTACCGTTCTCCAACTGACCTGCCTGGCATGGTAGAACCTACAGGAACATATGTCCCAGCTAATATGGCTCGGTTGGATCATCACGATAGACAAGCCCGACCACCACGTCAAGGTAGCAGCTACGGTCGGATGACTGAACGGGATCTATTTTCATAACTGAATATAGATGATATGTGAATTATACTGATGATGTCACAGGTATTCAGTGTTTGACAACGCTTCTACCAGTAACACCTTCTAATGTATTTCGTTCCCACCCAGAGAAATCAAAAGACAGAGTCGAGTAGATCGGAAGAGTATATTTGGCGATGACCAATATATCGGAATTCTCTGATCTAATCTGGCTAGCGATTGCGGTTGATGTTGAGCACGGCGTTACCACACGTGATCTGGTGCGGATGCATGACCGAGCGCCTTCAGCTAGATGAGTCCACTAAAACATATGGTTAGCATCCAATGTCGAAAACTTAGTGCTATTTATTTTGGGGATTTATTTACCGCTACAATACTATAATCATCTCTCATTTGTTTAAATAATCCAAAAGAATAAGAAAGTATATACAAACCATTGTAGCAGTACTCGTTGATAAGATTCATAACAGTTTATAGACATTTCAAAAGGGCTCATAAGTACATGTAGTTAGCATAGTCAATTAAATAAAATAATGAAACTTTATAACAAGGAATGTACATTCGTAAACATTGTCGCTCAAATATTTGAGTAGGCCACTCTAATCAACCTATTGTTCCAAGATCATTGATTGCTATTAATAATATTCATCTCCTATCTAACAATGAACTAACCTTCAACTTAAAGAATATTCAATCAATCAATCAACTAACCAATTGATCAACCAGTCAATACAAACATCTAAATATTAACGTACTTCTCTAAATGTATTCATAGGATAAGAATTTTGTACAAAAAATTGACCATTTTCTAAATCTTCTAATTCACATGATTGATTTACTTTACTATTGTCTGTTATACTTTGATCTGAAATTGGATCATCTACAAAATCCACCTAATTTTGAAAGAAACAATAAGTAAAATATGAAAAAAAAAAAGAAAGTGTGATAAATTGCAAACTATCGATCGTTGTAAAGAAGATAAGTTATTGATTGTAAAGGTATACAATTTACATTACTTACATGTATCAGTCGGTCAGCTACATCGGTTCAAGTTGTCATACCACATTACCATAAGAAGATGAACACTAAATTCGTAGAAGCAGTTACTTCAACAGTAGTAATATATGTGTATAAAAATCGTCTATAATGATATGATACAGGGAGAAAGAATTAGTTCGTAGGAAGGAAGGTATAAAGTGATTTTAATGTCATGGTTTAAGGGAAGACAGAGAGTGTATACACCTACGTCATTGTGATCGATTCTGAGCCATGTCACACACAGTCTCCAACCATTGGTTACGATAGTCATGTGGACCTAAACCAAGTAGTCCGTAATTCACTCAACCAAACGTTTCAGTATTGCAATCCATTTAAATCTAGAAATTTATTTATTTTCGAATGGTATGAAACATAAGGCAAAGGGAAAACAAAGGTCCTCAAATTCAAAGCGGAAAACAGCAATCCAATCACTCTTGATGGCGAAACTCTGGAAGATGTAGAATCCTTCACATATCTGGGAAGCATCATCGATGAACAAGGAGGCTCACATGCAGACGTAAAGGCGAGGATCGGCAAAGCAAGGGTCGCATTCCTACAATTGAAGAACATATGGAACTCAAAACAACTTTCAACCAATATCAAAGTCAGAATCTTCAATACGAACGTCAAGGCAGTTCTATTGTATGGAGCTGAAACTTGGAGAACTACAACAACCACAATCAAGAAAGTACAAGTATTTATAAATAGCTGTCTTCGCAAGATACTCAACATCCATTGGCCGGATACCATCAGCAACAGCCTTCTGTGGGAGAGAACAAACCAACTTCCAGCTGAGGAAGAAATTAGGAAAAGACGATGGAAATGGATAGGACATACATTACGCAAATCGTCAAACTGCATCACGAGGCAAGCCCTAACTTGGAATCCTGAAGGGAAGCGAAAAAGAGGAAGGCCAAAGAACACATTGCGTCGGATAATAGAAGCAGATATGAAAACGATGAATTACAACTGGACGGAGCTAGAAAGGATTGCCCAGGACAGGGTTGGATGGAGAACGCCGGTGAGCGGCCTATGCTCCTTCACGAGGAGTAACAGGCGTAAGTAAGTAAGTAAGTATGAAACATAAGGATTATCAAAGATTAAACTAGACTAATTCATTCGAAATAAATTGAATGCATTTAGGATTTTATCAGATAATTTATAGGGAATGGTTTCATCTCTTCAACGTGAATCACAAGACGAATTGATTGAAGCTGGAAATTTGGAATGACTGTGTGATAAATCAATAGCTGAAAGTTCCAATCCTTGACGCGTTCGTAGGCGTACACTGCTGTAGAGTTTCGTATCAGGACTAAGTAGATGTCTAATGATCCCTAGTTTTAGATGTATTACCAAGTGACGTGAATCCGTGATAAATACCATCTAGAAATCCGCTCTTAATAAACAATTATACTGATATATTTCGGAAATGTTCATTATGATAACATTTCATACCTTTCACTATTTCTGAAAATTCACCATGAATTTACAGTCGTAATTAGTTATGTACATTCGCTTCTTCACGACTACTTGTTATATCTAGAGGTTCTATTCTTAATATATGACGTACAACTTGACCACTAGAACGCTAAAACCTTCCAAGTCGCAAATGAGAAGATAGAAGATAAGTGAAAGGAATGCTATTCCAAACAGTGTCAATTATCGTGTAAAACTGTAAGGTATTTATAGTTTTCAGTAAAAAACGAAACCATCATTATGGCTATCCAATCCGCACACAGGGGGTTATTAGCAATTGTTCAATAGGGAAGCTACACATAGGGATTCTGGGAAATTCTTCCAAAAGATGATTGGAAGGAACATCTTCGGTTCTTTCTGAGCTTCTTAGAGTTTCCTCGAGTTCATCTGTGGGCCGTCCTCACACTACTCATTTTCTAATCTAATTTTACCCATATGTCTAACAATACTACTCTTTAAAATTAAGATTAAACCCTGAAAAGAATATCAATCGAATAAGTACAGATAACAAATTTGTAATTAATACGGGTGTTTGGTAGATGCAGACTACTTGGTTGGGGTCCGCGTGACTACCGTAACCAATGGTTGGAGACTCTGTGTGGCATGGCTCAGAATCGATCACAATGGTGTCGGTGTATATACTCTCTGTCCTCTCTTAAAGTAAGAGATTACAATCGCTTCATATCTTGCTTTCTACGAACTAATTCTTTCTTACTGTACTATTTCATTATATACAATCTTTCTTTTAAATATTACCACCATTGAATCAATTACTTCTATGAATCCAGTGTTCATCTTGTTATGCCAAAGAGGTATGGCAACTTGGACCGATGCATATAGGTGCCTCGTCCTACGTTGTAGCTGACTGACTGACTTATTCTCAGTATTAAGTTATTTATATTGAGAAATTGTAACGATTAGTGAAAAGTAAAGTTATTTTCACCTAATCAACAGAAATGAAACCAAAAAAGCAAATTAAATTACTTTTTCAAATAACTTTTCATCAGGTTTATTAATTATTCGAGGATGTTTTAGTCGATAAGTTGCCATGCGATTATTAAACGACAATTTCGAGTGATCTGAAATGTTTAAATCATCTGATAGTCTGTTTGTTTTTCCTTCATGATTGTGATCATTATTATATTGATTGATTGGATGTAAACAGTCAGCTGTTAAATTGACATTTGGTCCACCCGGTCCACTTGGACCAGGTAGAGAAGGTTTATGAACATTTGACAACAACGATGATGATGGTGAAGACGGGGTATTCGTAGTCGTAGCTATAGGAGTAATAGTTGTTGTTGGCGGTGATACTGATATTTCTCTTACGTTAGTTTCTTTTCCTTGTGGATCGAATTGCCAAGCATCTGTAATTTAAGCACAAAAAGTGATATATGTAGACTAACTGACTTTCAAGAAATATGATATGTCCTATAACCCGTTAGATATCACGTGAAAGACTTGCTACTCAGAATGCCGACTTCTATGACCTTGTCCCTATGCTAAATCACCAGTGTATCAACTAGCACTAGCAGCCTTGAGTCAACTTATTGGTCCTCCGTATAGTAGTTCCCTACCTAGCTCAATCCGTTCAGTCCAGAATACAAATATCAGCATGCGCTGTATGAATCGTATATTTCAGACATATGTGGTTTATATACAAGCAGAATAGACCAGATCACATCATAAAATGAAAAATAATTATTATACAAGCACGAGCCAAAAGTGGCTGTCAGTCAGTCAGCAACAACGTAGAATTTCTTAAGTACGGACATCAGTTCTAGTTGCCATACCACATTAGCACACCAATACAATTGTCGATTCAAATCCCATAGTGGTACAGGTAGTAAAAGTATAAGCATAAATCAGAAAGATCAGGGTTTGAAAATGTTATTTATGGAGTATAATACAGTGAAATAAATTTGGAAAGAGGAAGAAAGGGATATGAAGAATTAAAGAGATTAGAATTCGGGAGAACACAAAGAGTGGATGCACCTGCTCACACCATTGCAAACGATTTTGAACCATGCCATTCAAGGTCACCAACCATCGGTTGCCATCGTCTTGCAGATCCAATTGAGGTAGTCTACACCTACCAACATGACTCAGTCCACTTGTCAGGGACTTCATGGATTTGTGCTATGTTTCGATTTGGCCGCCCCTAGCTTTCTTCCAACCTACTCCTACACCATAAAACATCGCTCGTCGGAGCATTCGGTGGTTGGGCATAAATAACACATGTCCCAGCCATCTCAACTGATGAAGTTTCATCACTTCATCAATTGATTTGCCATCCTTACCTGATAACCGTTTCCTAACAACTGCATTACTTACTCAGTGGTCTCAGGATATATTATTTAAGGCATAAACTTAATTTTACAAATCTGTCAACTAAAATGATAATAAATACATGATCACAATGAATAAATTGACTTACTTTTTATAGGACTTCCTAAACCATTGAGACGATTTTGAAGATCAGATTTTGTTGTGATTGATGTTTTCAATTGTGAATTATTATTCATTGTTTGACAATCAGAAGGACCTTTTAATAAATTATAATGAAGAAATCTATGTTAACTAGTATAGTACTTTTTTTGTAATGAACTAAAATTATTAATTTAATAGTTGAATTCATGAGTCAATTAAAGCTAGACTAACATAGGAAACCTGGAAGCACTGGACGGCCGTTTTGTCCTAGTATGGGACTCCTCAGCAGTGCCCATCTACGATCTCGTTCGTGGAATTCAAACTCAAACCTTCAGTCTCGAGAGCGCAAACGCTGAGTAGTTCTATACTTGGATGAAACGGTCGTCCAGGACTTGCAGGTTTTCCATAGGGGTCTAGCTTCAATTGACTCATGATTTCAACTATTGAAATTTCTAAAATCTCAACAAAACCCCTTCTGATAATAATCATCTGTTCACTAGTGACTGATTTCAAGAGGCATTTCCTGGGGTTCTAGTGAGAAGCCGTGACCAGTGGAGTTCAACCAGGTCTGTTGTGAGATATCAGCTCATTGAAGACGATGGTGTACGGTGGCGCAATTTCTTGGATTGGTTGAAGTTAGACATTAACACCATTGGATACCGGCTCAGTGGTCTAGTTGGTAAGCGCTCGCGCGTTATACCGGTAGGGCTTTGGCTCGAATCCCGAGAGGCAGGGTCGTGGATACGCACTGCTGAGGAGTTACATACTAAGACAAAGTGGTCATCCAGTGCTTTCAAGTTTTCCATGATGGTCTACGTCTAATCAATTCATGAATTCAACTATTGAAATTACTACAATCTCTACAAAACCCCACTTTCTGATAAATATCAATGTTAAATAATAAAGATTGTGTTTAAAAACTGATTTCACTTTAAAATGAACTAAAAATCTCTGTACAGTTTGATCATTTGTTTGTAATGATGAGATTGTTCAATTTTCAATCAAAATTTAACCGAAAACAAATAAACTTTTATATGGACATTAATATTTAGCTTCATGCTGTGAAAATGATCCAATTGTTGCCGTAGTGTCTACTATGTAACAATTAGTTCTACAAAATATGTACACATTGAACATTCAATGCATATAAAAGATGTTTGTAGCCTACTTCTGATTGACTCTTTATATTTTAATGTTTGAGTAAGATATTGCCAATCCAACAGGCTATCGATCTTTTACATATTGGCAAAAAAAAGAAGTTAGTAGTAGTTGTCGTTTTTGTACTAGAGGATTGAATATAGACAAGTGAAGACTGTGTTAGTGATGTGAATGAAACCACGGAAGAGGCAGTAAATAATCCAATTGTAAAGTGTAAAATTATCTGACGAAACATATGAATAATGAAATTTCGAAGAATCATAGATCAATTGTTGATGTTGTCCGTTAAGTTATTTTATATGATGACTGTAATAGGACTGTTATTAACTCAAAGAGTTATGTGACGAAAATCTCAAATGAAAGAAAATGGAAGTCAGTGTAGAGACAATGAAGAAATTAAGAGACTCTTGCAAACAGTTCGCCACCCTTGATTGATATTATTTTCTTAAGTTTCCATTCGGAGTTACATAATACTTCGCCAAAGCTCCACAGTTTAACTATAAACACACTTGAACCAAGAGAAAAAATTCAAACTGTTTCCAACATTATTGTGAACGATTTGATTGAATGAAGTGATACAGATCCTAAAACTAGACATAGGCATGGTTTAGAAAAGGTTGGAATACTTACACAGAATATTCTACTGAATAACTCAATGGGATTTCAGTCCAAAAATCTGGTAAGAACAGATATAAGTATGGAAGGAAACGCTGATCTTCTATAATGAAGACTCTCTAAGGAGATTCTAGGTAGGAGGCACAAAAACCTGCTTGTTAACCGGTCCTTGGAAGCGAGATAGTATTTATATTCGGATAAGACTTGACACACTACTAGATTATAAAATATGGCAGAAGATGGCTCTAGATTGATTAGTAACCCATCAACAAAATGAGGAAGAAAAGATTCTTTTAGTGTCTTCTCGAATAGTTAGTTCTTGCTAATGCCCCCTGCCAACAGTGGGTTTCGAGCAACGGTGTTTCTTTCATAGATCCTACGTTTGTTGAGATGACAGTTGTCCTGATACGACTCCAGAACCTCGAAGTATGTAAGTTCAATGATCCTGATGATATTCATTCAGGAATTATGAAAGTTCTAGTGAATATAATTGAAGGACTACCAGCAATATTGTTTAATGTTATTTTTGGAGCAGTCAAAACTCCCAAGAGACTGAAAGAGTGCAACAATTGGTCAGGTCTGAAAAACTGGGGGTAAACATTTGATGAATAAAAGTCGCCCAGTTACCACTCTTAGTAATATGGTCAAACTAATGGAGAGTATTTTTCAAGTTGCCACTCTGCGTTACTTAAAAGAGAATAATCTTCCAATGGTAGAATAACATAGTTTTAGAACAGGCCTTTCATGTTCGATCCATCTTTTTACTGCAAAGAAAGACAGAGGTATTCCAGTAGATGTAACTTTCACCGAACTAAGTGAACTCTTCGTTAAGGTCTGTGACCCAAGTCTTAGATTTCAACTTTGAAGTTACGGAATCATTTGTAAGGTCATGAATTGACTTTCACAGAGTTAGGTGGAAACGAGTGAGAGTAAATGATGCCTTATCATCATGAGAATCTGAGGACGATCCTATGCCCTCTTCTTATTTTACTTAAAGTAGATGATTAACCAAGTGTCACACAGTCATTTGTTCTACTGTTTGTTGGTGGCTTTGAAACATGAAGACCCACATAAAGTGCCTGTGGTAAGATATGATTACAGTTAGACTTAAATGTACTAGTTGAGTGAATGAATCGGTAGTTATTAGAAATAAATTCTACCAAGAGTATAAAAGTGCCGATCAGTTACCAAAACGATTGACATATATACACAATAAATGGAATCCCATTATCCAAGTTTATTGATGTCTTAACCAATTTTCATTATTTTACAGTAGGTTACGATGTGATCTGATACTAGTTAACCGTTTGCTGAATGTCGACTTTGATATTGATGTGTTTTATCATTATCTTCGATCTGGGACTCCGTTGCTATTTGACTGGTCTCCCCGGTCTCCCACATTGTTCGTGCGTTCCATGTACCTATAAAATTTTTTGCTCTGGTTGTTAAAAAGGGCATCGGCCTCGCGGCTTCCGAAGGAACTCGGCTTTCACCATGAAGCGTCATAATTCTTCTAAATGAAGACCTTCTAACTCTCAGGGCAGAGTTTAGATGGTTTGAATTATTTTTTTCTGGTAAGCGTTTTTTTAGCGAGTTAGTTTTCTACGAGATGGGGCGCTAACCCCTTGCCCAACCCTCCTCCTTTACCCGGGCTTGGGACCGGCAGTAACTCTGGAAGAGTTACAGGCAGAAATTAAGAAAAGACGATGGAAATGGATAAGATATACACTACGCAAATCGTCAAACTGCATCACAAGACAAGCCCTAACTTGGAATCCTGAAGGAAGGCGGAAAAGGGGAAGGCCAAAGAACAAATCACGTCGAGAAATAAAAGAATATATGGAAAGGATGAATAACAACTGGAAGGAGCTGGAAAGGATTGCCCAGGACAGGGTTGGATGACGAATGCTGGTGAGCGGCCTATGTTCCTTCACGAGGAGTAACAGGCGTAAGTAAGTAAGTAAGTAAGTCGATCTGGGACTGATCGCCTGAGAATGTTTTCTCAGAAAGTTAAAAAACTGAGATAAAATAATCTAAATCTGGAATTCATTCCTCATGTCTAGTGGCAAATTATTAGAGTTTTCAGCCAGAACAAGTAGTATCAGCACGTGTTGGTACATCCAAAAAGAGATTAGATCTCCACAGTAGTACACTCCGAAGGGATTAACATAAATCATTTGACCTTCTCTTCTTACATCTGAAGATTGAAGACAGATATGTCCGACAACTTCCTGTTAATTTTGAACTTGAATGGTTGTGGCATATTCCTACTCAATACTCCTTTGCGCAACAATGAACAGCATTTGACTATATACCAGTAGTGTCACACAAAATGCCGCCTAGGTAGTAGTCTGAATTAAGTTTTGACAGCCAATCTCGCTTTACGCGCTCAGCACAGACCATCTCATTCCGACGACACACCTCCCCCTCACGAGAATGACTCCCGATCGCCGGGTGTGTGGTGTGACCGTCAGAGCCTTGTCTGTTGGCCTGCACCCCTGTTAGTGGGGCCTCTCATCACGAGAGTTTGCTGCTGCACGTCTCAGACCTTCCCGCAAGGCAAACACGGGTGACCATGCACCCTCGACATAACCTCACAGTGGCTAACCCCCAGGCGACAACGGTGGCCAATTGGTGTCGCTGCTCAAATAAAAACTTCACAAAACCAGTATAAAAGTATAATTTGCATAATGTTTCCAAACATCTAACTGAGGATATCCTAGTGGATCATGGTTAAAGGCACAAGAAATTAAAGCCAACCTTTACGATTATTTCTTTACAATCAACTTTACTTCTTCTGAACTTCTGTATTCTAGATCCTCATCATTTAAGTAGTATATACGGTGTGTACACAGTGAGTTATTTTACTTCGAACCAGATATATTACCAGTTGACATTGCAGTTTAACAACAGACATCCACAACCAAAGTAGCACTATTTAAGTAGTATATATAGTCATATTAACAATCATGGTAACGATTACTCATGAATTCCTTCCTTTATCCCAAGCAAAATGTTTATAGTATTATTTCGTTTATGAAAGTACATTGTTAAACTGCAATGTCAACTGGTGATATATCTGGTTCGAAGTAAAATAACTCACTGTGTACACACCGTATATACTACTTAAATGATGAGGATCTAGAATACAGAAGTTCAGAAGAAGTAAAGTTGATTGTAAAGAAATAATCGTAAAGGTTGGCTTTAATTTCTTGTGCCTTTAACCATGATCCACTAGGATATCCTCAGTTAGATGTTTGGAAACATTATGCAAATTATACTTTTATACTGGTTTTGTGAAGTTTTTATTTGAGCAGCGACACCAACTGGCCACCGTTGTCGCCTGGGGGTTAGCCACTGTGAGGTTATGTCGAGGGTGCATGGTCACCCGTGTTTGCCTTGCGGGAAGGTCTGAGACGTGCAGCAGCAAACTCTCGTGATGAGAGGCCCCACTAACAGGGGTGCAGGCCAACAGACAAGGCTCTGACGGTCACACCACACACCCGGCGATCGGGAGTCATTCTCGTGAGGGGGAGGTGTGTCGTCGGAATGAGATGGTCTGTGCTGAGCGCGTAAAGCGAGATTGGCTGTCAAAACTTAATTCAGACTACTACCTAGGCGGCATTTTGTGTGACAAGACCGATATATAGATGGATATGGCTAATATACTTGAACTATTTCATTTTCAATGATAAAAGTCATTCTATCCCATGGATACTATTCGACTGAAATCATCAGAAATTGGGCGTCGAGTATAGAGAAGACATTATATGTGACATAACTAAGGTCAACATCTAAATATGATTAGTTAAATATAGTAAAGATTTGATTTGATTGCTAAATACCATAAACTCCTTTGATAATTTTGTTTTATCAATTTTGGCGATCCGCGGAGATTATAGTATTTTCAACGTAGCATTCATGAGTCAATCTAGGCTACAATCTCCACAAATATCAAAAACTGATAATAATCATGTGTTTACTAGTGACTAGCTTGAAGATGGATTTCCTGGAGTTCTAGTGATCATTCGTGAACAGCGGAGAACAATTCGTGTTAGGTTTGAGACAATTATCCACTTCACACAATGGATGAACGGTTGCGCAAGATTACGGATCAATCGAAGTTAGACATTAACACTTTTGAATACCAGCTTATTGGTCTAAAGTTTAAGCGTTCGAGCGCAAGACCGAAGGTCCTGGATTTGGATCCTACATGGGGAATCATGGATGCGCACTGCTTTGGAATTCCGTATTAGGATGGAACGGCCGTCCAGTGCTTCAACGTTTTCAATGGTGGTATAATTCAGATTGACTCGTATACTCGGTTTTGATTATTATCCTGAAGTTCAGACAAGTTTGCTGGACGAAATATTTGAATTATATAAATTCTAATCGCTGAGATTATTTAAATATAGTTTTCCCATATAATGTTGTTGTGACGTTCGGTATTCGACATCCGATACTGATACACGGTATGCTAAGCTCTAAGCCCCCAACTGACTACTTCATCAAAAACACTAAAGTGAGCGAGAAAGTGTATTGAACTACCGAATAAAATACATAAATACTCATTCATATATATACCGGTTTATCTTTAGGTGATTGATCCATTGACCCAATGAAATGCACTTGAACTTTAAGTCACTTCTGACTACCATCGATTGACCTTCTCATTAGGCTACTTCTGATTGGCTCACCATATCAAATGTCTTATTTGATTTACTGGTCATGATATAAATTCTTGTTGTAACCTGTCTGTTTCCGACTATCAGCTTTTATATATCAAAAGCTTTTGTATGGTTGCGTCTTTTTTTTTTTCATTATTTGCAGTTAATTTTTACTTAAACTTAAGGTTATTTTCGAAGTTAATATTTATAAGATAAAGTTGTGGGGACATTGATATTTTGGGTTAAGCTGAAATGTCTGGTTGGCGTTTTATACATTTCAGCAGATATGAAAAGAATGAATAGCAACCGTAAAGGATTATCAAAGACAGCGGTCGATGAAGAACCGTCGTGGGCGGCCAATATTCCTCCCCGAAGGATAACAGGAATAAGTTAAGCTGAAATGTAAGGACGGTGTAGAATGACTTTTCAAACGACCTTAATAACTTGTTGACTTCATTCAATTAATCATCAGAGGTCAGAAAATTTGAGTAAATGATTTATAATGTTAAGACTAGGATTTAAGCTTTAGGATTGAGATTTAGAGTTAAGGATTTGCATAGTGTGATAAAAAGACGAAGATTATCAAAACTATGTGAGGATATATTAGCGCAATAGATTTCGAACAATCTGATTACATATAATATACTTGTTAAGAACATGTATATATAAAAATAAAAGGTCAACTAGACTAGAAATGGAGGGTATCAGGAGACAAGGATAATAAAGAAATAATGTGAAAACAATTTGAAATCTCAACACTCTGGATAATAAACGAATATTATCAGGGTAGGTTTAAGGTGAGAACAAACTATTTTTGAATACACAGAGGGGTTTTGAATTTTCGTATGGCTAAAGCTCCAATGAATCTTAGTATATGTCCTTTTACACTTTTATACAACACCACAAATGCCGAGTTAAGATCAATCTTATGGCCTGTTTCGATTATATGTTTAGCAAAATAGAGGATGATGGATGTTTATCCTCTACTCTTATTGGGTCATTCAATTCTGTTTGTTTTTGCAACCATTTAGGTACATGCTCACACACCCTAATTTCGAGATCACGATTACTATGTAAGTGTGCCCACACACACATTGAAATTGGTAATCACAATGGGATGTGAAGCAATCGTTTTCATGTCTTTTAGGTTTTCGAGGAAGCATGGACTTTGTTGTTTCCTTCATAATGACCTTTACTGCGTAATACGTCTTGTTAATGACTAATTTAAGCCTTTGTTTCAATAAAAGGCTACTTGAATCACTTGCAAATGGTAAGGTGATGTAGGCAGGTTTTTTTCTTCCAAAGCTATAGTAGGTCTCACTGTACCGTGAACTTTTCATCTATTTATGAATTTAAGACGATGGCTGTTTTCCATTAATGTGTTATTTAGCAACCTAACATCATCATTAACGTCATCATTAGTGCAAATACAATCAAGCCTGTTAAACAGGCACCTTATGAAACTCCGTTTGTATTGCACAGGTTATTAAGTAAGGTATTGACCTATCCACGTTGGTTTTCTAAACATGGATCGTTTGATTGAGTCATCTTCTTTTCTACTTATCTAGGAAGGGAAGCTGGTCATTCTTCTCCTGAAGACCTAATCGAAAACATGTCACTTTATAAAACATATATGGACGATATCTTAGTTCCAGAAGAGGTTTTGTGAAGATTGTAATAATTTCAATAGTTGAGATCACGAGTCAATTAAAACCTGACCACCATGGAAAATCTGGAAGCACTGGACGGCCGTTTCGTCCTATGTGGGACTCGTCAGAAGTGCACATCCACGACTTCGCTCTGAGGGATTCGAACCCAAGACCTATCAGTCTCACGCGCGATCGCTTAACCACTAGACCACTGAACCATCAGCCAACAGTGTTAATGTCTAACTACAACCAATTCACGAAATTGAGAGACACATCCACCATTATCATCAATGAGTTACTCGGTTGAACTTCACTGATCACTGCTTTTCACTAGAACTCCAGGATATACCTCTTGAAGCCAGTCAGTAGTGAACAACATATATTGATATGAGAATATGAACTGTTTATTGAATAAACTTTGCCTAAAGAGAATACCTGTTACAATTGGCGCTTCATTTAATCTACGTACAAGTGTATGATTTGAATTTGACCAATCACAAATAAAGGAATCATGAATAGACTTCAATTGATTATTCTCTTCATTATGATTTGATAAATGAGTTAATTCCATTGATGAATTATTATTCGTTTCTAATGTACGTTGAGCTAATTTATGTAAAATTGTATGATCTATGAATGGATATTTTGTTATTGAATGTTTCAATTGATCTATATGATTTTGATAGAAAAGATAATTTTTAAAATTGATATCATATTTATAATTAGATGAGAATTTAATCCATTTACTACGGGAATCCGTTGATTTTGCATTTAATCGACGTAGAATATTATCTTTTCTTTTACGTATTGCAGTACTGTAATAATAATAATAATAATAATAATAATAATAATAATAATAATAATAATAATAATAATCAGTTTATGGGTTATGGAGATTGTTAAGTTTTGGTTGAGATCATCAACCGATTGATGTTAGACCACTATTGAAAACCTGGAAGCACTGGACGGCCGTTAGACATTGACACCATTGGATGCTGGCTCAGTGGTCCAGTAGGTTAGGCGTTCTCGGGAGAGACTGAAGGCCCTGGGTTCAAACCCCGCGAGCGGGATCGTGGGTGCGCACCGCCATTGCGAAGTCCCACAATGGGATGAAACGGTCGTCCAGTGCTTCCAGATTTTCAATGGTGGTCCAACATCAATCGGTTTATAATCTCAACTAAAAATAATAATAATAATAATAAAGGAAGAAAAGACTCATTTTGAAAATAAGATTCAGATTTATTTTAACAAAAAGAGATTGTTGAATAGATAGGTGTTATGTCCCGACAAGAATAATGAATGGTAACTTTGTGGATTTATTGATGGACCAATACTAAACGTATATTTCTATTGTATGATTAATAAGTAAACAAACTATGCATATTCATATTCCTCTTATTACAAGCTTTATTTTGACCCATAAACTATTATTATACGTTTTACCAATCTTGAGTTATACCCAGTACATTAATTACTACCTCCCTCATTCACAGCCACATCTGGCTAATTCTTGTACAAATGTTGTTTCATATTTTATTGGTACGGTGTGGTCTGTTTGATTCGTATATAAACTCAGTATGTTTGAAATATAATGATTTATATCGCAGAGGCTGAGACTGGTGTTCTGGACTTAACTGGCTGGGTTAGATAGGAAAGCAGGACCAATCAGGGCTCTAGGCTGCTCGCACGTGTTTTACGCGTCATTGAATTGATCGATAAGTCACTGCACATTAATCGGCGGTCACAAGTTATAACAATAGGATAGGATATATATTGAGAGAAAGCACCTAATTGTGTCATAAGGTAAGCCTTCACTTGGAATTCTCAAATCCGAAAGAGAAGAGAAAGCTTAAAGAACACATTATGTTGAGAAATGGAGATATATATGAGAAGAATGAAGAACAATTGGATAGAAGTAGAAAGGAAGGCCCAGAACAGAATAGGTTAGAGAATGCTGGTTGGCGGTTTATGCTCCATTGGGAGTAACAGGCGTAAGTAAGTAAGCAATATCTCTTTTGTTCCTTCTGAAATCGGTGAATAAAACCGTTAACTTTCATGGGAAATACAAACATTCTTATTAGAGTTTAGTAAAACTGATACATGAACTTAAATTGTCAGAAATCAAGTAAGCTAATAATGATAAACTAATCAAAAAGTTCACTTC
Source organism: Schistosoma bovis (assembly GCA_944470425.2). Lineage (NCBI taxonomy): Eukaryota > Metazoa > Platyhelminthes > Trematoda > Strigeidida > Schistosomatidae > Schistosoma > Schistosoma bovis. The sequence continues at coordinate 2,436,682 of OX103956.1, forward strand.
TATATGAAGAAAGCACTGTTAATGTTCTTCAGAATAGGAATAAAGGTTCGTCCAGATTAAAGTATCCAAAGCTATCAAATCCAGTCACCTTAAATACACATTTCCATCATTTCTATACCACTACTTAAAAAGAGACTACCTACTCCGATGTATTACGATGGATGTGATTCAAGTAGGTTGAAAGAAAAGATTGGGGATAGTCAGGAAAAAAACCGTTATCAATCTATGAATTTACTGACTCTTGGTTTTGTTAGATGACATGAATGACTTGAAACCGGTTTTCATGATGGAAATAGACTCATTCTTTACCCCTCTCTCAATATTTCCAGTTTTAGAATCATCCTTTACTCTTAATTCCATAACTTCATGACTTCAGCTCAGAGTTATGTTCTATAGTTGTTATTACTTACTTACTTACGCCTGTTACTCCTAATGGAGCATAGGCCGCTGACCAGCATTCTCCAACCCACTCTGTCCTGGGCCTTATTTTCTAGTTCCATCCAATTCTTGTTAATTTTTCTCATGTCTATCTCCATTTCTCGGCGTAATGTGTTCTTTGGTCTTCCTCTCCTCCTTTGGCCTTGAGGATTCCATGTGAGGGCTTGTCTTGTAACGCAGTTGGGTGCTTTTCTCAATGTGTGTCCTATCCTCTTCCAGCGCTTCTTTCTGATTTCTTCCTCCGCTGGGATCTGGTTTGTTCTCTCCCACAGTACGTTGTTGCTAATAGTGTCCGGCCAACGGATCCGAAGTATTTTGCGTAGACAGCTGTTAATAAACACCTGTATTTTCTGGATGATGGCTTTTGTAGTTCTCCAGGTTTCTGCCCCATACAGTAGAACTGTCTTGACATTTGTATTGAAAATCCTGACCTTGGTGTTGGTTGACAGTTGCTTTGAGTTCCAGATGTTCCTCAGTTGTAAATATGCTGCTCTTGCTTTGCCGATCCGCGCCTCCACCCTGTTCATCAATGATGCTGCCCAGATATGTAAAGGTTTTTACATCTTCCAAATCTTCTCCGTCAATTGTGATTGGATTGGTGCATTCTGTGTTGTATCGGAGGATCCTGCTTTTCCCTTTGTGTATATTGAGACCTACTGCTGTTGAGGCTGCTGCCACACTGTTCGTCTTCTCCTGCATCTGTTGTTGCGTTTGGGATAGAAGGGCCAGATCATCTGCGAAGTCTAGATCATCCAACTGCATCTTAGGTGTCCATTGTATCCTGCGCTTCCCTTCAGATGTTGACGTCTTCATGATCCAGTCGATCACCAGGAGAAAGAGGAAGGGTGACTCCGCTTGGAGTCCTTTCGGGGCTACTGCCGGTCCCAAGCCCGGATAAAGGAGGAGGGTTGGGCATGGGGTTAGCGTCCCCATCCCGTAGAAAACTAACTCGCTAAAAAAACGCTAACCAGAAAAAATAGTTGTTATAGATATTTTAAAAAATAAACTTCAAGTATAACTGTGATCATATTGTTCGAAACGTATTACGCAAATATATCACAACTCTGATAACTTTCATCTTCTCAAAGATTGATCTCAGATGCAATTTGGTTCTCATCACAGATTGAACTGAACTGGAGAAAATAAAGGGAAGAAAGACGCACTGAACAGGTATTTCGTTCATGACAGTAACATACCTTCAACCCTATAAGGAATAAAAACTCGTGTTGATTACTTCATCCTAATTCCTTCTTATCCATACAAACCATACTACTCAATAATATTCAATAACTTATGTGATTGTTAATCATTTTTTTTAAAACATATGCCCCGAATCACTATCCCATTCTGTGATAATTTTATGTATCTACAGCAATCTGAGACTTTGAACTCATTTGTTGTTGTATTTTTCTGTAGGTGTTTCATACAGAAGTACTTTAGGAAAAGCCCCCACTTTTATCGTACATTGACACCTAGAATAGCCTCAGATGCTTTATAAATTAAGGTTTATATAATGGAATGTATATATTGTTGTTAATAATAGTACCGCTTTGTTGATAAATTCTTTGTTTTCATTTTACGCGTAACTCAATCGTTTGATCTGAATCCTGAAGTGAATTCGACAGAACCTGAGATGTATGGATTTCACTGGGAGCGCATTAGATTTAGATCGTCGAGTTTTAGATTTTATTACTTATTCTACCATTGTTTGGTTTTCTTTAGTTTTGAAACACTATCTAGTATATGAATAAGACATCTCGATTTTTCTACTCATAACTGACAAATCCATACAAGTGTTGATCCATACTTTACAGAAAGTTAGCGTGCGAAGCTGAAAGTTCTAGGCTCGATTCCCAGGCACGGAATCGTGGACACGCATTGTTAAGTAGTCGCGTACCAGAACAAAACAGAAGTCTAGTACTTCCACGTTTTCACTGGTGGTCTAACTTGTATTGTTTCATGATTGCAATGAAAACGTAATAGTTTAATTGCCTTCTATCATTTATAATACTTTTTAGTTAATGTTACTTTCTACATAATCGGAATCATCAGTTTGAAAGTTAGATTAAATCCAAATATAAGAACTAACCATTTATGATATACATTTGAAGAATGAACAGAACTAGAATTTGAATTTGGATCATCTTCTGTAATTGCTGAACTTTCTTCTTCTTCACCATCTCCATCATCCATATTTTGATTTAATTCCAATGAATTATCATTATTACTATCAACTTTTGTTAAAGTAGGCATTTCATTTAATTTAGCTAATACCATACTTAAACTAGGCGCTTCTAAAGGTTGTGACTCTTTGACAGTAATATCAGATGGTTTTATATCACTAAAATTTAAGAAAAAAAAAACCAAAGACTTAACCAACTAAGATCTGTATCACTTTATTATTATTATTATCATTATTATTATTAGGGTTTGCTATAATTATTAAGTCTGGAAATTACCCGATCAAATCACAGATTTAAACGATCATTCTTTACACTGAATATGATCTTGACGAGAAAGTCTTTACTTAACTAACAATTATTGATTAGTATAATTTCTTTTTTTTTATTATAAATATAGGTACTACTCGTAATTTTATTATCTACTCCATCTGTTGTTACTTTTTTGGGGGTATTACTTACTTACTTACTTACTTACTTACGCCTGTTACTCCTGGTGGAAGAGCATAGGCCGTCCTGCAACACTCTTCATCCAACTCCGCCTGTAGTTCTTTTAGAATTACTATCGGTCCCAATGCCGAGTAAAGGAGGAGGGTTGGGTGTGGTGTTAACGACCTTATCCCGTAGAAAATTACCTCGCTAAAAAAACGCTAGCCAGAAAAACTTATTCAAACCATTTTTGGGGTATATATATATACAATTTTTTTCTTCTAAATGACGTTATTATAGCTTTGTAATAGACTCTGATAAGACTATAGAATACATAAAGTGTCCAAATAAGATATTTGTAGGTAAAGTGAAAACTACTTTTTTTTATGATCAACACTAATGGTTTTCATTGTAGTACCGGAGATTTCTAATGAAACCATTGATACTCATTTGAAAATTCTGAATAAATAAATATAAAAGAGGAATAATTATAGTCAATCTATGTAATATCCTGTCACATTAATGAGAATTGGAGTCGATCAGCAGGGAGCGCTTAATCTGAGTCTTAGGCTAGTATATTTATTTATTTTAACACATAGATATTGGTACAAGAGGGCACCAAATATATATGCGCCACATCATATTTGTGTGTGTGGGCTGTGATACTGCTCGGGTGCCCAAACCAAAGCAGGTGGTTTTCTTAGGGGGCCATACACAGAGCCTTTGACCTAAAGGTCTGATCCACAACGCAGTGGAGCATCGGGAGGAGATGAAGTTCCATGGTAGCCGGTGACCAACAATTGGTTTATACACCATTTGTTCCCTCAGGATACTGGAGCCAGCCCATGTGCACCATTGATTTGGTTTGGGATCCGGTTAAAGCGCCGGACATTCGCTTTTCGTCCTCTCATTTTCGTAAACAACACCCCCACCACGAGAAGGCAATGAGTAGGACTTCCCTGGCAGAGGCTGTATCCGCGTGGCCATACCAGGGATAGGTTAGTAGCCTATCATCAACAGGTTATATCAGCCATTTTGAAGAGAACTAACTGTCTTCATGGGATTCTAAGCTATGTCATCCATTGTAATTCATTTCATTCAAATCATATTAGATTTTCAAGTCAGCTATATAATTATAGGTCGTCTAGGAAACACTGCTTAGAGGGAATTTGTTTAAAATAGAGTTAAACATTTATATTGTACGTAAATCTCTCTGATACACCATTCGAAAAAAGAAAGTTGAACTGATAATTTGTTTTCATTACGTCATTGAAAGCAGGTGAAGATGGAAATGTTCAATATTTCAACAGCTTTTGGCGAGATTATAATTTATGGGCGAACCAATCAAATTTAGAATAACAGATCATGGATTTTCGCATGAAATTCATTCATCCATTTGGCTAACTAACGTTTTGGCATTTTAACTGATGTTACTCTGTGAGGAAAACCTTCAGTCTAATTCCTAATCTTAACTATCAACTGTAAATCATAATCCTTATTTTTCACACTGCTTTATAACTCTAGTAAGTAGGTGAACATTCTCAATGTCATTTTAGCGTCGCTCAAAGGTCGTCCATAAATTATAATCTCACCACATTATTTTGTTGAAATTAACCATACTATACAATTATTTCGAAATGAAAGTTTGTGTGTGACAATCGTAGATTTCAGAATTCCCGCTTTAAAATATTTGAGATGATATTCAAACGGCGAAAACCACTGAGTGGTATTTTGTTAAACCCGCATTCAACATTTAACCAGTGTAAATGAAACCTGTGGAAACCACTTTTTTTTTAGAAACTTCTTGAGGGGAGCAGGTATCTGCAATCTGATTTTCAATTTCTTGCATTGACGGATATGGAGGATTCACCTAGGGGAGTTGGAAAACGCTGATTCCAAACCAATGGTGCACATGGGCTTCAGGATGCTGAAGGAACATATGACCTATGAACCTATTGTTGGTCACAAACTACCATGAGATTGCATCTCCTTACGTTGTTTTACTGCCCTGTAGATCAAACCTTTAGATGGAAATCTCCGGGTGCGGCCCCCTAAGGAAATCACTTGCTTCGGTTTGAGCACCCGGGCAGTATCATAGCCCACATACAAATCAAGTGACTTGTATGGCGCATTTGTATTCAGTGCTCCTTTATACCAATATTTATGTGTTTAAATAATAATAATTTTTGCATTGGATTCAATAAATTCATGGTTTATCTTCCAGAATAGAACAATTCTATCGCGATGAGTTACAGGTAGACCTGATTACCATTAAAAAGATGCTTGTTCTTTTTATCTAACAAATTAAACATGGATATCACCATTTTAGAAATTTGACAGTTCCATAAGTGTATTTAAATACATAAAGTAAATTCTTTCTATATTTTTTAAATTTACCTTGAATCGACATACTTATGTTCTACCGATTTCTGAACCAATTTAGATTGTGGTGTACACAATCTTTCGAACTGTTCAAGCTTCAATAGAAATGAAAAATGATCATACAATTAGCTTCTTTCTCAACACTACTTTCCAGATTGTACTATTTGTTATTGTCTTTAAAACACTAACTTACGCTTGTCACGCCTCGTAGAGGAGCATAGGCCAACAACCAGCACTAGCCATCCAACACTGTCCTGGACAATCCTTTCCAGATAACTCCAGTTGTTATTCATCCTTTTCATATCTGATTCTATTTACCGACGTAATGTGTTCTTTGGCATTCCTCTTTTCCGCCTCCCTTCAGGATTCCAAGTCAGGGCTTGTCTAGTAATGCAGTTTGAAGACTTGCGTAATGTATGTCCTATCCATTTCCAACGTCTTCCTAATTTCCTCTTCACTTGAAATCTGGTTTGTCCCCTCCCACAGAAGGCTATTATTGATAGTATCAGGCCAACAGACATTGAGTATCTTGTGTAGACAATTGTTTATAAATACCTGTACATTTTTGATGATGGTTGTAGTAGTTCTCCAAGTTTCAGCTCCGTACAGTAGAGCTGCGTTGACGTTCGTATTGAAGATTCGGACTTTGATATTGGTTGATAGACAGTTGTTTTGAGTTCCATATGTTCTTTCATTGTAGGAATGCGGCTCTTACTTTGCCAATCCTCACCTTTACGTCCTAAATTAGTGTTAATTCATTAAGGGACTATCATTCAGTTCTCTTCAGATTGTGGAGCAGTTATGCTCATATTGTAATTTCTTAATTCTGTTGATGTATAGTTGGACTTTTTCTTGATATCGTTGCATGAGTGATTCACAAATTGGTTATTAACATTTACATAAATGTCCGCCATTCAGACTCGTAATTATTTCCTGTCTCCAATTTCCACTACTGTATGTTCTCTCGTCTTTGACTGACTCTCTTCACTACAGACGTTGTACTAATTACATTAATTTACATTCCAGAAACATATACTGTATTCAAGATTAATTTCTATTTGTCTGAAATGCAGTTATTCAGCCAAGACTCTGTGGTTTGACATTAATACGAAACATGGTTGAAAAGCACATATGAAGACAATAAATCCTACTGTGGTGTGGCTTACTTATATTCATATCATATAACGGTGGTCAGACACAGAATGTATTTCAGTAGAAGATTGATGAGGAAAGAATGGGAACGGAACGCAGTTGGTATGAAAATGCACGAACAATGAGATCTGAGACAATGGATTGATGTTTGTAACAGGGACATTCAAACTTTGAGATGATGGATTGATATTTTGCAAATTAACGATTTACTATATGGTTGAGATTAGATGGTGGTTGGAGGTAGTCGACAGGAAACCCTGGACCCAGGTTTCGTGCTAATTGGCACTCGTCAGCAAGGTGTACCTGTAGTCTCTTGCGGATTTGACCTTGTGTCACCCAGCTTCACAGTCAGAGACGTTACCACTGAGCTATCCGAGCCGCCACCGACCTCCTGTAGGACTGAGATGTAATCACAATTGATTGATCACTGGGTCGCGACTAGACACGCATGACACTGATCACCATCCAGTGATCAATCAATTGTTCTCAGATTTTATTAAAATGCTCTGTAATTTCGTGTCAAATACAATCGATTGTCCCCACTGGTGTTCTGTTCACTACACTACAATACATTCACTTTTATTGAATACAGTAGTAGCAGTATGGGAAAAAAGGTCACTGGTAACCATTATGGTTTCCTTAAAATAATTCAAAATAGATTAGCTATCTGAATAGTATTAAAATATTAGACGTGACTTTTATAAAGAGTTATGAAATACAAAATTCCTGGAGATTACAAGTAACAAACAGTTAAGAGGAGATCCTCTTTCGCTATGTTAATGTTCAGGACGGCAGTTGATTGATCAGTTTCTGTTGCCTCATGTGTACCATGAGTGAATTGACTCGTTATATTGTTTTGTTAAAAGTTTTAATTATATTTTTGGTATATGGCTGGTATTGTAATTCAAGACATTCGTCTCATCCTACTTGAGATTCTTTAACCTGATGTACGTGCATTCCAATGTTGGTATTGACGCAGCAACTAGACCCCAAGTACCTATCTCTTAGCCACCAACTGGCTCAGTATGAACACCAATACTAGAATCCAAGTACATCCAGCTGATGAGTCCCAAGTAGGAAGAAACACAGGTTCGGATTCTACTTCCTATCCACATATTAAATATACCATTATCATATAAATATATCTAATCGCTTCTGTTTTTTTCTTCACCTTGAAAAGTTGATGTTTTCTTTCTAGTTCAAAAACTTTCTCTTGTTTCTTACGCCGTTCTAAATGTTCTCTTAATAGTTGAGCACGTTCTTCTGCCTGTTTCTAATATGTAAATACAAAAAGGAAATATTCGAAATTTAAAAAGAAACGACTGAACAAATCATGAATGCCAAGACATTTCAATAACAATATTCTTTAAGTATACATTGTAAAGTGATATGTTTGAATCAGATTATTGCCTGAATGAAATTCACGCTTCATCTCACCTGGAACTTATTCACTAAATAGTTCCACTTAAGTTTTGATTATCGTTCGAACTTTATGATATTATCATTTTATATCTAGTCTTTAGTGGCCATTTATTTTAACACCAATGAGATTAGATGATGATGCTACCGACGAGCTCATGATTTTAGTGGCTCGGTAACTGACTTCAATTCGATCGTATGAATGATATATTATCTACTTAATTCACGGAACAAAATAAGTCAAATACGAGAGTGAAGTTTGATCTGGACAGACAATCAGGAAAACGATGTGAAGAGAAGAGAACGAAGCAAGATGAAATGATACGCAGTGGCGAAGACAAGTGAGTTAACTCCATCTGATAAGGCATGACCCAATATTTATATTCGAACAAAAATAAATTGCAGACACTCAATGAATGAAGCAAGTGATTAACACACATACGATCATATTGAAATAGTCAGGACTTATGAGCGAATAAGTGACAAAGTCAAAACGTGGCTTGAGTAGAATGAATAAGCTGGTTTGTCCAGAAGCTAGAATATCCTATGTGTGCTGGACATAGTACCAGCCACCATAAGTCATATTATACACATGGAATGTAATAAACACTCACTCAAATTTATTAGGATATCAAAATCGACGTGAAAGATCAACACAAGCCTTTATATGAACCAATACAAGTCAATCGAAAATCCCCGATCAGAATTCAACTCGAAAATATGGGAAAATGTTAAGATTATAGAATATTAAGAGTTTTAACATCATTAATAAACTTATTAGTCCTAAATATCAATAATTTAGACTGCAGATCATGGTTATATGGTCATGCTATACTCTAATTCCTAATATAATCAGCTTAGGATCCTAACCCTATCTCCCTATTTTGGGGGAAACTTAGGATTTTCCTGATATATCCCCCGGACACTGGGGAAGATTATGGATTTTTATATGACTTTAGGGAAAAACCACGAAATTTCACTAAACATCCTCAAATTTCCCCCGAAATCATAAGCCTGGGAACCAGAAATCTCCTAGACTCATGATTCCAACCATAAAACCCCTTGACTCTAGCTCTTAACTCTGAAACTTCTCAGCTTCAACTTCTAACCCTGAAATTACTTAATTGTAGATACTAGCCATAAAACTCCTTAGTGCTAACTCCTGACTTTGATAATCCTAACCTTAACACTCCAACCAGTAATATATTGACCTTAATAGTTCATTCCATATGAAAACCACCATCTTTGAATGATTGCAATTCTTTCAAAATACGAAATATGATGGAAATCATAGGTTTCAGCAACAATCTATCCTCAACAGCGTTTCAAATTAGCGCGTCTGTTAGCCTTATTTGGACTGATAGTTCAAGACCATCGGTTAAGTATACCACTTTACCATATACTTTGAATTACATCATGTCGGCTCAAATACATTTAGATAATGGAACAGGGGACTCCGTCAATTTAGCTGAAGCACCATGTTAAATTCGATGCGCTATATCATATCAGTTATCTTCTATTTAAAGCACTGTAAAAAATAAATGTAGGCAATTTTTAAAAATCTATTTACAATAAAATATATGTTATCGTTTGCTGGGTTTTGAAAATCACGGAAAGGTTTGTCGGAGACTTCTGCAGTCTGTTTGGTGGTCTGAAGGTCATCGCTATGATATCGTCTTGTCTTTACGTTCATAGTGTTCCCATTGGTAGAAACAACTCACGATATTTTGTCAGTAGGTGTAAGGGAAATCGCAGAGCTTAGCCGGCCATCGAAGTGTGGTCGCAGACATCTATGTAATATGTATCATTGTAAATACGATATATCTGTATGAATAACTTTCCACGATTAACACGATTCTCATTGATAAGGATCAGTTAAATGATGAAAATATTTCAAAATATAAAACGCGCCAAGGATGTGAATATCCCTTCAATCAATGATATGACCATTTGTTTGCAAACTACACTTGTAACAATCAGAATTGTACATAGGATCATGTAACGAGTAATTATTTGTAACATACCTTCAAACTACATCAATAAAACATGAATTGTAGTCTCATCAATCGAATAACCATAACCATAAACTTCTACCTCCAATTTCAGTATCACTCACTCTATCAGGTACTAACGCTATATCCAAACATTTTTAATAACGACACATGTGATTATATATTTTTAATCTATGCATAGCGTTTACTTTTATAAACCAAGTTTTAGCTGAAGAAAATCTTTAATAGACAGATGGTTGTTTCAGTTGTGCCTTTGTTGCACAAATTAGTCTAATCTATGTTTATCCACGAAGAAAATTTCGACAGTCAACAATCAACTAAGATTAATAGGACTAGCAAAAGTTGGGTAACGTAAAGAGAACTTTTAGGAGGATTCAAAAGTGGGGGGGTTGGTTGGTGATCAAGTGCATAAACAACAGTATCAGATTACTTATTTACTGATGAAGTTTTCACTTCATTTTAAATTCTAATATTATTCATTTTAAATTAAGGTAAATATATCTACCTTATTGTAGTTCCAATAAAAAGTACTTACTTTTAATGCTTCGAACTTTTGTCGTTTCTCTTCCAAAGCTTTTAACTGGTAAAGAATATGGAAAAAAACAAACTGTGTAATACCTTTATCAAAAGTGGTTTTGTGGAGATTTTAGAAATTTCACTGGTTGAGATCATGAGTTAATTGAAGCTCGATAATCATGGAAAACCTGGAAGCACTGGTCGGCCGTTTCGTCCTAGTATCTGACTCCCCAACAGTGCGCATCCACGATCCCACCCTCGGTGAGATTCAAACTCAGGACCTATCAGCCTTGCGCCAGGCGCCTAACCAACTAGACCACTGAGCCGGCATTCAACGGTGTTAATGTCTAACTTCAACTAATCCACAAAGTAGAGCCACCGTACACCATTGTCTTCAGTGAGTTGGTATCTCGCAATCGACCTGGTTGAACTCCACGGGTAACGGCTTCTCACTAGAACTCCAGGAGTGACTTCAAACGATAATACATTTATTCCGAGTTTCTTATGTGTAAATTATTTGGTTTATATGATAATTGTCGTTAATGTATTAGAGAAAAAATGTGATATAGCTCAAAATGTGACGAAATGATTCAGGCTTATTTGTTTTTTCTAAATTTTTCTCTAGAAGCTAAATGATAGCGGTTTGAATACCATTTAAAGTATCAGCCAGCAAAACGGCAAGTATGCCTTGTTAAAAAGTAAAAGTTAGCATGAAACCTAGGTTTAACATCTCCTACCGACTACTCGCAGCTGCCTAAAACCAAAACGGATCTAAAGAATCTTTCACTTAGCCAAACTGAGTTAGTTTCTAGTTCACCAGTGGTCTCTACAACAAAAAGAAGAATTACTCTACTTTACCCCTTCTGTGTACCTCTATAAGTTCAGCTCGTCATTGTGTTATGTCGAAAATTGATTGGAATAGGAAATGTATAACATTGGTTACCAAATCAGTGTTTCCAATTGTAAAGGGCCTACTAAAATATGAAGGGCCGAGTTTCGATCCTTAGTAAGTTAGTAAGTGCTGACTGTTGAGAAAAACTATGCAAATTACTTTACATGAAATCTTTAATAAGATATGTTTAATTGCTACTTACCTCTCTTTGATGTTCAAGTATGCGTCCTGTATTATGTATAAATTAACAAAAAAAGGTGATAGAACCAAATGTGCAACAACAACGTTAGAAAGAATAGAATAACATTTAAGTACTTAAATTATTAAAAGGAAATTTGACGAATATTTTGACTGAGCGCTTGAATCCGTTCGTTAGGCTTTTCTAATAACTTCCGACTAAATCTACATGACAACTTGAACACAAAAGAAAAGACGTGAAATATGGAAAGAACGCTTTACACCAAGTTTAGTTTATGTACAGAAAATCGAAAGTATTTGTAGCATTTCAGATGGCTTTGGGCTTCTTGAAAGCTTTGGAACCCTGATAAACATAGTAATAGGTTAGGTAATCATCCAATCAGAAGTCTGACATGTGACTCTTCACTTTTTAGATGTTTCCGAAAAACTTTTCTTGAATGCTGATAGGATAAAGTGTTTCCCAGTGTTTTCATAACCCCTTTGGATTTCTTCGAGGAATTTTCTGTGTTTCTTCAACAACATTATATAATTTATAGCTTAGAGATAAGTGATTCTGCTAATTAACATGAAATGAAAGATACGTTGACCTATAGAAATTCGTCTATACTGTGATAAGATCAGCCACTCTCTGTCTTCCCTTAAACTAAGAAATTAAAGTCGCTTCGTATCTTTCTTTCTACGAACTAATTCTTTCTTCCTGTACTATATCCTTATTGCAATCTTTCTTTTATATATTACCACCTCTGAATTAGCTACTTTTATGAATCCGGTGTTCATCTTGTTGTTATGAATGATAATCATACAGACGATTACATAACTAATTATCATAAGACAGAATCAAGAACTGATGGTAAAGTGACAGTTTGGTAGTAAATATAAGAATCATAAACAGCATGATAAAATGAATAAATAGATTGACAATATTAAGTAGGCCAAAGTTTTAAAGTGTAAACTCATTACTATTAAGAACTACATAATGAAAAATATGTGAATAGTCAATTTAAGTATGCAGGCAGTTATTTTAACTTATGCGTTTTATTACTTACTAATTGTAAGTAGTATACATTTAAAGTAGGAATGTTCGAGCATTAAACAGGCTGAAGCGCGATTTCGGTTTTCTTAGACTTATTGTAATTCCAGCGAATATATACATACACTGAAGGTCATCATAAGAATTAGAGTAGCTTCGAATTAAGAGAAGCAAAATTAATATACAATCATGACTTCTTATGGGAATTTCAACAATCCATTTCGGTGCCGGTCAATACTTTAGGAGTCCATACATTTAATGATTTTCAATATAAAGAGTGAACTAATCTTAGTTAGGCCACCGTTGAAAACTTGGAAGCACTGGATGACTGCTTCATTTCTTAGCGGCGAACATCCATGAACCTACATTAGGGAACTAAAACGTTTTATTGGCTAATTCAAAGTCAGAATTTTCAATTTAATGCAAATAATAATAATAATAAAACTATGCTGAAAACTAATAATGATAATTAGATTACCTCTTTCGTTAAGATTTACAAATGGTGAACCGCCTAATATATCAGCTACACCCATAATATGACCAGCACCACGTGCACGGTTCATTGCAGCTTGTTGTCTAACAGCAATAAAATCTTCGACTAATTTGGTTTGCTTAATTGCTGATTGAATTTGTTCATTTCTATGTAAATTTGATTCGTATGGCTTCGAATAGACTAAAAGAAATAAAAAAAACATGAAGACAAAAAAGGTTGCATAATAATTAAGAATAAAATGAAGTCTATTGATAACAAAAAAGAGAGTAGATTAGTCGTGATAAATCAAAAATACTTCTTCTTATGCTATTAAACAATCAATCAGAAGGTCATCTATGAAGAATTGATATCATCTGAACAGATTAGTGGTAACATGAATGATCATGAGATGGTGGAGAAGATTTGTAGCTCAGGTGGATGATTTTGGTGGTGTTTTGTTCTCTGAGCTGGATGGTATGGTCGTGGAGCTTTCATCGTTCTTCTGAACGACATCATCAGCACAAACTTCAGATAGAAGCGAAGTGTTTGAATTTCTCCATATGTGTTTCACAGCTTGTTCTGTGCACCTCGATGTTGATTGGTTCTTGTTGACTTTAAATTTATCATTGTTTACTTCTTTGTTTTGGTTGTGTCTCCCTTTGGTTTGATTTTTGTTCCTATATTTATGCATGATTTTCCTGATTGATTGATAAATTGGATTGATTTCAATATGTTTGTTCATTGCTGATTGACCTGAGTGCCAGGCTTCTAGAAATTCTCTGGTGTTTTTGGAGTTTCCTCTATCTAAGATTTCTACATTTTCCCAATCGAATGAATGTCCGTAGTTATCCACGTGTATTGATATAAGTGAAGAGATATCATGTCGTTTGACTGCTAATTGATGTTCATGTAGGCGTAGGTGGAGGGGGCGTCCGCTTTGTCCGATGTAGTGTTTGTCGCAGTTGGTACAATTTATTTTGTAGATGATGTTTGATTTGTTTTCCTTTGTTATTTCATCTTTTGGTTTGCATAGGATTGATTGTAATGATTTTGTTGGTTTGTGTGCCACACCTATCCCGAAGGTTTTCAGCAGTCTCGTTGTGGTTTCTGATATTCCTTGTATGTACGGTAGGGTGATCCTTTTGTTGATTTTTGTGTTTGATTTGGGTTCTGATGCTGTGTGTCGTTGGTGCTTTTGATGAATGATCATATTGCACACTGATATACCTATACTGATTCCTAGTTAAGTACGGGCAGGAATTTCTTCCATCACAGAAGAAAAGACTTTTCTGAACTATACATAATTTCGACAAAAGAATCTACTAAAACAAGGGGAATCATTTAGGGAGTTTTACTAAGCTATCATGTAACTGTTGATAGACATTTTACCATTTATAGAACCTAATGCAAGTGATCTAATGACATAGATCCCAAACAAGATTATATTTTCTGAATGGATAACAGAATATAGGAAGAGGGACAAAATAGTGTTATGCAACAAAGATCCGAGAATCATACAGATAATAAAATCCTGAGCTTTTCTAGTATGTTTACACCAAAAAGTGTCTATTATTTAATGTATTATATTAAAACATGATGTCGATCAATTACTTTCTAAAAGAGTGATAATGTAAGCGATTCATTATTTTAAGTAAAGATGGATGATAGCTAACAGTGGAATGCAGAATGCGTGTTTCGTCCTATTTTGGACTCGTCAGCTGGATGTATTCGTATTTCAGAGTTAATGATCACTCAATAGAAAGATTTAAACAAACAATACAAAAATGAATTACATTCATCATTTATTTACACTTTGAAAACAATTTGTATCAAAACAATTAAAATCGAGTGTAATTTAATCATGAATTATTTCCCGGTTAGCATATTTTTAGTGAGTTGATTTTCTACGGAATAGGATCGCTAACCCTATGCGCAACCCTCCTCCATTATTCGGGCTTGGGACCGATATTAGCCCCAGACGGGCTTCAGTCGAAGTTTGTTGTGCCGGAAAAACAAAAGCGCTGAAGAAAAATGCTGATCACTTATACTCGGAACGAGGGACCTCGGCAATTCCCACGATGCGAAAGTAACAACACAAAGACTGGTATAAGTGATGATTTATTAGCCCCAAACACTATGGAGACGACGAATCAAATATATTCTAAAATATACTCATTTATATATTGATTGTACACGCATTTTGATTGATAATTAGGATTAAATCACATACTCAGTTATAACAAATCACTTACTGAGCATAGTTCGTGTCAAGGGAATACAAGAATATCGTATGTTATACAGAAGAGAATATCATACTGGAAAAACAATAAAATACTACACTGAATGATCCTCACGTTGAATTAGAAGGGAAGGAATGTTGAATAAAACTCATGATGAGTAATTCAATCGAAAATTGACTTTTCTTTCCCTCATATCAAGCAATAATTAATCTACTGGGTATAACTCGGGTCCTAACAAACCTCCCTTTTTTTGAAGATCCGGAGTTGATATCCGGATTCCAAATTTTCCGGGTTCATCCTCCCCCACGAAACAGTGTTGGATCCTCATATGCCCAAGTTACAATTAATTTGAATTTATTTAAAATATATTTGACGCACTGAGCAGAGAATCGACTGAAAGTGATTGAGTGGTGAGGCTGAACGACGCTTGACATGAGGTCATCGAAGTTTGATTCTTCGGAAATATTGTGATCAAATTTATTGGGAACATTACTAGTAGATAATGGATCACTATGATAATCAGCGTCCAACAACACTGCACCAGGTTCTTGATTATCGTTTCATGCACGTGACATATTTTCTGGCAAAACAAGGGAATCTGGACAATTAGATTCGTCAGAAACTGCTATCGCTGAATGATGAGCTTCATTTGGTGCAGCTGCATTCAGTACACTGCTCGATTTGTTTTCTGTTTCTTTGTGGGCGGGTACTGCAATAATTTCATAAGCGTTTAATAAGACATCGTCTTTCTGTGAGCTGGACAATCCAGTGTTTGTAGTGTTTCGAGGACAATGGGATTTGAACTCACGATAGAGCATGTCTCTGAAATGGACATTTCTGGACCACTGGGCTCATCATGAATGACTGCCATTTCGTTTGAAGTACGGTTTATCGAGGATTCGTGGAGGCTGCGATCATTTTCCAGCTCAGTGTGCAATTGAGAAATCAATCCATCCACTTCCGTCGCATCTCCAAAGCATGAGTAATTTAACAGCTGTGTGCGTAAATTGACTAAGAACTTCAACTGTCACTCAAATAGCAGCTGTAATCGATTGGAAGGGAGAGTCAATTTTCCTTTTTTAGAATCAGCACAGGTAATGAAAATTACTGTATGAATAATGACCAATGTCGTTGAAGAACACTGATGAAAAATCTGGATGCTGAAGGCTGACTTTGGATTGTATTTTTTTTACCCCGTCGCCAATTTAATCATACATTCCACAAATTACTCGTTTATTGAATAAGTACTTGGAATAATATCTGAATTTTTACGGTGAAACTATGATTTCATTAACCTCGATCATCATTAGTTTGCTAGTATACAGTATCATTTAAACTGTAGGATTTCATTAACTAATAAATCTTTCAGAAGGGGTTTTGTGGAGATTGTAGTAATTTTAAACAGTTGAGATTGTGAATCAATTGATGCTAGATCACCATGGAAAACCTGGAAGTACTGGACGGCCGTTTCGAATCCCGCGAGGCAGGGTCGTGGATGAGCAGTGCTAAGGAGTCCCACAATAGAACGAAACGCCCGTCCAGTGCTTCCAGGTTTTCCATTATGGTCTAGCTTCAATTGACTCATGATCTAAACTGTTTAGTAAATTTTTTTTGTAAGTTAAGGTTATGTCCTACCTTGTCAGTGTATATTGCAGTCAGCACTTTTAATCATTTTTCTATTCATTTATTGCATAAGTATCGCATAACAGAATGTGATTTTTGTCAGATCTATCAGTTTAAGCATTTGCGGTTAGTCACAACTGTCTGTTATGAAAATATCAATGCAGAGTATTCGAATATCCAGAGTACTTACTTACTTACTTACGCCTGTTACTCCCAATGGAGCATAGGCCGCTGACCAGCATTCTCCAACCCACTCTATCCTGGGCCTTCTTTTCTAGTTCCATCCAATTCTCGTTCATTTTTCTCATGTCTATCTCCATTTCCCGGCTTAATGTGTTCTTTGGACTTCCTCTTTTCCTTTGACCTTCAGGATTCCATGTGAGGGCTTGTCTTGTGACACAGTTGGGTGCTTTCCTCAATGTGTGTCCTATCCACTTCCAGCGCTTCTTCCTGATTTCTTCCTCCACTGGGATCTGGTTCGTTCTCTCCCACAGTACGTTGTTGCTAATAGTGTCCGGCCCCCGGAGGGACTCCAGGCGGAGTGTGTGTGACATTTAAGGCTTAAAATGAACTATCTAATAACGATTACACTCTGATACACAATACTTACCTAATAGATGAGCGAGTAAATGACCAAAAGTGTTGGAAATAACATACTTATTGAAAAGTGGAAACTTTATAACTAATCTCAGATACTATACAGAATAAAAAAAGAATAAAAACGTACTTGGTTGATATTTATTGTCTTCATACTTGGCATTCTCACTGAGACATTGATCAGTTATATTATCATCAGTACTAGTATTATTATTTTCATTTTTACCATTGTTTATAATATTGATTTTATCATGAATGTTACTGTTATCAATAGTAGTAATATTATTTTCCTTGTTAAATGGATAGAGTAAAGGACACATATCATTCGGTCTCATCGGTAGAACAGCTTGACATGGTTGTAGATAAGACGGTTTTATGTTGATTTGGGGTGTTGATGGTGTTTGTGGTGTTATTGATACTCCTTCGATTGCAAAAGATTGTGAAGGAATTGATACCGAAATTGTATCGATTGGCTTGGGGGTTATAACTTCTGAATGTTTAACACCTTACATTAAGGGCAATTAGAATAAAAGAACAATTTAACCAATATGTGTCAGATATCGTTTAAAAAAGATTGAATACAACGTATGAGGTAATAATAAACAGTAAAAGTAAAAGCAGAAACCTCATGGTCCAATGGTGGGGTCATACAGCTGACTTACAAGTGTTTGACAACAGTAAGGTGTTCCTTCCAGACAACTAACATATACAGAAACGTTTCCTTTCCACAACCATAAGAAAAGGTTAGAAAAGATCAACTTTAAAAATAGCATACTTCACTTATCATAATTACTTTCCCTCACAAGCCTCCGAAGCCATTTTTAACCTAATTTCTTTTTCAGGTCTTTGGGAAAATAATATCCCGGATGGCAGTGAGGTGTCAAACTTACTCATATATTTAACAGAGGTTGGATATCACCTCTCTCTTACTGAAACTCCATTACTTATTTCTTCTGTTTCTAATAACAATCTCCAACTTTCACTTTTCGAATATGTCCATCCGCCGACTAATCGATGGGCCGTGATGACTGATGTAGCAGTAAGTTGGAAGAAAGGTAGAAGCAACTAAACTGAGAAATGGCATCAGTCAGTGACTTCACTGAGTCATGTTAATTAGTGTAGACTACCTGGTTGGGATCCACGTAATTATCGTAACCAGTGGTTAGAAACATTGAACGACATAGATCAAAACATTTGCGATGACACATGTGACAAATTCCAAGCTTCTGAATCCTTCATAATTTTTTATTACTTCACTAGTTTGTATTCTCTTCTCAAATTGTATTTCGAATGCCTAATATTTTTTGTTACCAATAATACTGTTACTACCTAGCCCCTACTCTGGGATTTGTTCTGACAATTTCATCTCACTATTCTAATCGGTTACGGTTGCTTGAAACGGTGTACACATATGTCAGGTTCTGCGTTACGTCCAACTAATCGACGGACTGACTTCTTTCTTCGTTAAATTTAAGACCATATGTTTATGAAGATTTTCTAACTAGACAAAATGTCGACTTAGTAGTTTGAATAGTGAAAGGTATTCCCTTATAGATCGTAAGTTGACAATTGTTGCGACTTTATATCCGGCTAGTTACCACGTGATTTATCCACCAATCAAAATACGACTTATACAATCTTAGCACTGTGCCAAACCAATGACGTCCGACTAGTATGAGCAGCCTAGCGTCCTTACTGGTCCTATGTCCGCCTAGCTCGTCCACTTGAGTCCAGAACACCAATACCCGCTTCCACTATGCGAATCGAGTCGAATCGAATCATTTATTCCAGACATTACTGGGTTTATATATCAACCAAACAGACCGCAACGCACCATAAAATAGGAAATAACATTTGTACACAATCAAGCCAATAAGTGGCTGTGAACGTGGGAGGCAGTAGTTAATAAACTGAACATAGCTTAAGAACAATGAATCGTACAATAATAAAGTATAAGTCAAAATAAAGCTTATAATAAGAGGAATATAAATATGCATAATTTAATTATTGAATAGTTATACCAGAAGAATATATAGATAATATATGTCAATTAAAATGTCTCAGAAGTTATTCGTGATTTAATCTTCGCTCGGATATAACAACAATATCAGCAAATGTTGACATGAACTGTGTCATCAGGTACAGAGTTTATTGACTAGGGGCCCTAGGTGACAGGTTCCAAAAGTAATTGCAGAGTCCCAGATCCATTAGCTCTTTATTCTTCTCTATATTTTATGTGGTAATATTATTTTGTGCTTTGTAGTGATAGAATTCGTTCATCCCAAACTAGATCATTGTTGGGATGTTCAGAAAAATATACCAACAATTATTATGTTAAGTCTAATAGTGTCCTTGGACTTTAAATGAACATTCCCTATTGGTCAATATTTATTTCACTTGTTAAATATTGTACAAATGTTGTTTTCTATTTTATGGTACGATGTGGTCTGTTTGGTTGGTATATAAACAGAGTAATGATTCGTATCTCAGAGGCTTAGACTTGCGTTCTGGACTCAAGTGGCTGGGCTAGACAGGGGAGCAGGGCCAATCAAGACTCTAGGCTGTTCGTACGTGTTTTACGTGTCATTGATCCGATCGATAAATACGTTGCGCGTCTAATCTGCAGTCCACAAAACACAACAATCATCCACCTGATTCTTTCGCATCACTATGCATCCTAACGTTGTTGAAGGTACAGAGATCCCACTCTCCTTCTTGAAGTAGTCTTGTAAGGCCGTATGCTTATAGCCTCTGCCATGAAAGTCCTCCTCACTATCTCCAAATACCTTGAGGGTATTTTTGAGGAAAATAAAGGACAAAAGCAGATATCTGGTGTTCAGATTGAGTTGCTGACTGACATAGAATACTTTCTTGAAAAGTTTAAAAACTTATATTCCAAAGAAGTGAGAAACATCTGCTCCGAAATTCCCCAGAAAAATCCCAATGGCCCCAAAAAAACCATACAAAACATTTGACTATACAATAAATAAATAAACTTACAAATATAATTATCATAATCTTTACAGTTTATTTGTTGGATACGATCTCTTTCTTGTTTGTATTTTATAAATGCATCAGCTACAATTACACTTGGTGATGAAGAGGGATTACAATCATAAGATTGATTAGTCGAATTGATAATTGGTTTGTAATATACATCTTTTAGTTTGGGATTTTCATTGATCACATTTACCTAGAATAGTGCAAATGAAGATTTTATGTAAATATGTGTATGTGTATTATACGTATAAAAGATTGATAAAATACTGTTTGGTTATGTTCACAATGAAATCGACCCTAATTGGTTGTTGATAATGAAGTTCAAAAACAATCCAGTCCTTACAAGTGATTCATTTCGAGGTTGATTCATGGTTGATTCTTCTTCAAAGCTGTGATTGATGAAGGCTGATTTTATCAAAATTGTAGCAGTGATTTATGAATCGTATTGAATAATAACCAAGTTGTATTTTACAAATTGTCTGAATTTGTAAGTTTAAGTCAATGAATTTTCATTAAATGGTCTAAAGACATTGTACTAACCATAGGAGTCAAGAGTATTGAGCTAGATTTACAAGTAAGATTATGAGTATGCACTGCTAAGGAATCCGAAAGTTAGAGCGAAACCTTTATATGGTGCTCTTTAGTCTTCGCAAGCCCAATATCATAAATTTTAGTTGTTAATGAGGCTATGTGGGAGTAATTTGTAAGAAAGCAATGGGAAACCAAATTAAAACACGGAATCAGTCAGTGAAGTCATTTACTGTTGGATGGAACCGTAAAGGTAGGTAATAACTACTTGGTTGGGGTCTGCTTAAACAATTATTTAATCAATCACTGGAGATGTTAATTGATATAGCTTAAAGTCGGGAGCGATGGCGCAGATTTTCATCTTCTATAATCTCTTCTTAACTCTGAATTTCTTAACAATCTTATACTGTTTGCATCCCACGAGTTTTTTTATCCCTTCTTGCATCATGTAAATCATACCTAATCTTTTTTTAGTATCAACGATACCACTAATGGCTTGATATATGTCTTTATAATCCCATCTTGTTTCTCCAACATGATATGGGGACTTGAACCGATGAAATGTTTATCAGCTCCTCTACGATGATTATGACGCTAAAGATATGTATGGAAAAACATTTATACAATGGACCCATGGTTAAAAAACCTAAAATTTTCACAAGATATAATGAGATAAATTGGATGGCATGTTTTTGAAGATCATTTACAATGAATCAAGTGTATTCAATCTACATATTTCTTAAAAAATCTTGAACTCAATGCCATTTCATATTTTGCAGTATATTGGAAAAGTATGTTTAGATTTCCAGTGTAAGTGATTGTTTTTATCGAAATCACGAACAGATTCAAGTTAGGCAACTGTTGAAAACCTGGAAGTAATCTATAGCTTTCTGGTCTTAGTACGGTACTTTTCAGGAGTGAATAGCCATGACTACATGATCGGGGATCAGTCATGCATGCGGATTCCTAACCTTATGACCTCCTACCCGGCATATAGTGGTGTAAAAGTCTAATTTCAATAAATTCACGATATTATGCGACCATCCTTCATGGTCTTCGGTGAATAACTTCCTCGCGCGGTTAAACACCAATAATCACAGCTTCTCACTGGAACTCCAGTCATTTCCTCTCGAGGCCAGTTACTAGTTAGCACATAATCATTGGTGGTATATGATTATGGAAACTGCTGAATTTTACCGAGATCAATGGTTCTCCAACTTAAATCGGTTCGTGATCTTAAAATAATAAAATAATCCCTACAATTCTATACCGTTAATGTTTATCCACTTTCTCTAAGTTCATCTTTTTGTTAATTTCCTCTCATTTTCATTGTCTCATTATGCGAAAAGTGCACTGAGGTTATCCATAACCTCCCAACTGTTTAATAAGTATACATTGTATCTAACAGTTTTCGGTCATTTTTCAATTCAGTCAGTAGATGAATGTTTCATATTTAAATATAAAATTTATTAGTCATTTCATTTCAAGAGTTTGAAGTTGTTCACAGTTGTTTACTATGAACATATCAGTGTTGTTCAGCCTGAAATACTGAACAAAAAGCACAAAGATCGTAAAGGTTATTGGTTAGAATGAAGTATTTAATAAAAATGACACTCCAGTTTTCAACACTCACTTACTAACTGAACAGAAAATGATTCAAAATTCAGGAAACGACATACATATTGAATATTGAGAACTTGGTAACTAACTTCAACCGAATAGCATGATAGTTTAGACTATTAAACACCTTATTTTTATTTAATAGTTGAGATTATGAATCAATTAAAGCTAGACCACCATAGAAAACTTCGAAGCACTGGATGACTGTTTCGTCCTATTGTGGGACTTCTTAACAGTCAGTCAGTAAACATCCACGATCCCGCCCCGCGGGATTCGAACCCTTTTCTTCATTTAATACTAAATTACTAATTTTCAGAAAGAATTAAAAATTAATCCAACAAATTCAATTCAAATATTGAAATCACTTACCATATTTTTCCCATTAACGGCAGGTGTAACGCATACAGGTGAATTATCTAATAAGTGTTTCCAACCTTGTTCTTTTATTTTATTTCTAGCTTCCAACTAATAACAATAATAATAATAATACAGTGACCATGATACAATTTTAAATCTATCAGTGTATTTAGTGTAATGATCCTGAACAATAATTCACCTTGAAGAGTTTAAAGTAGTATGATTCAGTTGTGTAATCGACTGATTCACATAGATACAGACTTATATCCAGATTGAGTGTATCTTCCTATTTTGAACTCAGTATTTAGATTTACCTGCATTCATATTACTATTATTATTATAGTTCATGAATGGATATAAAAATTAAGCATTGGTCAGACTTTTCTCTATTAGTTTGATGAATTGTAGTAGCTAGTACTTCTTAAACAAGAAAAATTTGTTGTAATTAATTGTAATTAATCAGTCTCTGTTGAAAGGTAAGTTTCCTATGGTTAGACGCTTTTATGTTGCTTTATTTCGCACATCAGTTACATTTCTTACGGAAATTGATGATGGAATGGATGAGACATGACTGTATCTATAATGGTAGTAGTCAGCTGAATTGATCCAGTGTTGATGTTCACATCACCAATACGATGGAACTTGGGCTTAATCATTCAAAAGTGTTATTATGTAGTCGTAACATTATGATAATTGAATATATTCGGCGGCCTGCTTGATCATCTGGGCTACCTGTTCCTGTCATCTAGATATTTCAACAAGTTATCTATTTTTGTTTGTTTTAATATATCATTATGTTTATTAATCCCACAACCTATTCTGCTGCGTTTCTGAAAAGTGTACAACCTTTCGTTGTCAAAGTTACAAACAACTCAATAAGAGACAATGTGGTTGCTGGCAATATACAACCAAAAGAATGCATATTATTCAGATGTTCATTTAGTGAACTGCTAACATCTAACTGGCGATCACTCAGTATTTATCGCCAGGACCGACGAAGAAGAAAGAAACGGAAACTTTTTGAAATACTTTACGCTGAGAATTCTATATTGTACCGAAAATATAATATTGAATAAAGCTGATAATAATAATAATCATAATAATAATAATAATAATAATAATAGAGTATTAAGATTTGTAAAAATCAGATAACTAGCAGAGTAATAGTGACTAGAATGCTTAGTGCTGATTTGTGGTGTTATATCCTTATAACCTGTTAATTATCACGTGATACGATCACCAATTAGAACACCGACGTATTGACCAGGCAAATGATGCGTAAACTAGTACAAACAACCTAGATTCAACTCTGAGTTTTTATTGGACCTGAAATAGTAGCTTCTCGCCTAACCCAGCTAGTTCAGTTCAGAACATCAATATCAGCCTCCGCTATACAAACATATGTTCCAAACAGACGCAGTTTATATACAAATAAATCAGACCGCACCATACCATAAGAGAGAAAATAACAATTATACAAGATCGGTTCAAAATGTGGCTGTGCATGTGAGAGACTGTAACCAATACATAGTGAATAACTTAATGATAGAAAATCGTATAATGGTATTCAATAGGTCAAATGGAAGCTTATAATAAAAGGAATATAAATATACATATAACATAGTTATATAATAGTGATACAATGAGGATATGTATGATAATAGTCCATGAATAGATTTTAACGGTTATCATTCACTTGTTCTTCGTCCGGATATACCAAGTGAATAGAAGAAAAATCGTTCTTACAAATTTTATTTCCTAGATTTTTACAGACTCTTCATCAACCGCGTCATCTTTAGACTAAGGAGTCAGAATCTAATAGTTTACATTTCCAACTTTAGTCAATTCGTGAGAGGCGTTTTTTGGCGATTGTTGAATCCCATAATCTACATCATGGAGTGACTTTAGATAAATAACAATTGAATACCAGGAAATACCAGACAGCTGTTTCATCCTAGTATGATACTCTCAACAGTACACATAAAAAGCCAAACGGTGGTTTGAACTAAATATCGTCGAGTCTCTTACAGAAAACTTAACTTTCAGACAACTGAGTTGGTATCTAATAGTTTACGTTCCTAACTTTTAAGTTTTTCTGATATGACGCAACCATTTTCCTCTTGTGAGTCAACTGAATTTAGAAATGTAAACTATTGAATGGCAAATAGGTGGTCTAAGATTTGAGCATTCTCTAGAAGACTAGACGGTTCCTGGTTCGACTCCCGGTGAGATATCAAATATCCACTGCCGGGAGTCTTATGCTACGACAAAGCAATTGCAAGCATTATTTGTCATCTTCAGTGTTGTTACATATTTCCACACTTCATACTAAGCACTTTCAATGGTTTACTTATTTACTGACTGTAGAGTTTTGTCATATCAATGGTTTATATACATCAAGAAGATATATCACACTGCAGTTTTCCAATAATATATAATACAAAATAATTGTTATATACATATATATGTAATGGGAAAATGAACTCACTCGCTGTTTTTCAATCAATTCTCTTTGTTTTCTACGATTCACATCGATCACTGATTCCCGACGTTTGGATTCGCATTCAGAAACTGTTCCATGTGAATTACTATTGTTACTATTATTGCTATTTTCCGTTTTCTTATTTAATTTTTTATTTATCGCATCACTGAAAATTTATGAAAATGAATATATTTTTTTCTGACTACTGAATTAAAACATTTCAGTAATAAATTACGACGACGTGCAATGCTAACCGATGTTAGAGATGGTTAGAAGAAAATTAGGGGCGGCCAAAACAAAACGTGGCATCAGTGCTTGAAGACACTAACCTCTAGTCTGAGCGATGTTGGTAGATGCAGATTACTTGGTTCGGGTCCGCGAGACTATCGTAACCAATGGTTGGAGACTCTTGATGCCATGGCTCAAAATCGATCACAATGGCGTCGGTGTATACACTCTCTGTCTTCCCTTAAACTAAGAGATTAAAATCACTTCATATCTTTCTTTCTACTAACTAATTCTTTCTTTGTGTACTATATCCTTATATGTAATCTTTCTTCTATATATTACCACGACTGACCTAACCACTTCTATGAATCCGGTGTTCATCTTGCTGTGCTAATGCGGTATGGCAACCTGGACCGATGCATATATGTGCCTGGTCCTACGTTGTAGCTGACTGACTGACTACTCTCTATTCAAAATGTAGATATTTGATAAAAATCTGAGATCAAATACATTTTAGTTCATAGTGGCGTTATAAAAACAACTTCATATGTCTAAATCATCGAATAGGTTTTCATGATTTATAAGGATACCTTATTAATTAGGACTAATAATGTTTTGTAGTCCCTTGTCAACTACTATTCAATACACACAAGCTATACAAAATATCTGGTAGCTTATTCATTAGTATAAATCCGTTTACTTTCAGCCTTTGTACGAAAAATAGGACAAAGTATTCTTTGAATTGGATGACTTCAATTTGATAAGTATGGTACAAATGACGTCATGGAGCTTAGTATCTAATACTGAATAAATTATACCGATAAGAGTCACATCATGATTACTTTGCTATGTAACTCAGTAATATAATACACCATAATTAGTGTTTAGTGATTTAATTAAGTAAATAGAAAACCCTACAGTTAAGCTATGTTCTCTTTTACACTCATTAAGCTTATGTAACATGACACTCATTATTCATAAGACTAAGAGGCGTTAGACATGGTAGACAGTGGTTTCGTTTTGTTTCATGGTTCTTTAACTAATAACATTAAAATATTCAAATAAAATATCATCGTTCTCAGTATGACATAAGTCATCATACTTTAAAGTCTGATTTCATAGTAATGGTACTTTCAAACTTTTTTAGTTATGACAGTACAGCCAAATAAAAATTCCAAGTAATACTGCATACTTCGCCTTAGTTTTACTTCAGTATCTTTGATCTTTTCATAGTTACATAGTTACGGATAAATAATAAAAATGAATTTCAAGTGAATAAGTTGATAAATTCAAACAGAATTCGTTGCTAGGTGTACAACAAATACTGAATATCAAAGTAAATCCCAATAATTCCCATCATTGATTTATTGACCTACTGTTAAGTATTACATAATCATGTAATATTTTTGTTTATTTCCAACGAATCATCTTTATTCATAGAGACTATGGTTACTGATACAGTATACGTATGAAAAAAAAGAAGAAGAAACAGAAACATACCTTAACTTGGATTTTTTAATCACTGAAAATTGATGTTGTTGGTGGTGGTGACGTTGTGATTGTTTGAAGTGTTTATTTATCAAATTTAGATTGTTAGATAAATTATCATTTTTACGTTTAGAATGTTGATGAAGAACTGTATGACTGAATTCTTCTGCCATTTCCTTAAAATCAGCAAAATATACGGAAATATATATATAAGAGATGATACTGAATATTGAATGATGAGGAGTTACTTCATGATATGTTTATGCATTCTGAATTATCCTTCTCATATAAAAGATTGTTTGTTAATATACCTATCAGAATGTATCGGTTACCAATGAGTCTGTATCTGATGAAATCTTGGTATGCACACAAAAAGATAATTCAACTTTAGGCAGTATGAACCACTTGCATAGTGTTTTACTATTTCTTAATTGACACTCATGATCCATGTTATATCTAAGTTGCGGTCATGCGTAGATTGATAATACTCTATCGTAAGTATCTCAGAAGCATCTCTAGGATAGGGTGGAGTCAGCAAGTGAGTTATTCTGAGGTTAGATGTGTGATTTAGGGTGAAGAGAGTGAACCATTTGATATTGATTCTGAATTATCATCGACTGAAATAGCAAAAATACGTGTTATGTATGCTCAGTCACCACTTAGCTTAATGTACAATGGTAGCTAATATAGCAATACACTTCAAGAAGGCTTTGTATGATTACACAAAGAAATTACATCAAACCATAAAATCAGTGTCTAGTGAAATGACGCGCATAATGAGGTGATGACTTCCTAATTTATGGCTGGAGTCTTCAGTAACATTGGCTTAGATGTACTCGTTCTTTATATTTCACTAGATCCTGAATAAAACCTGATTCTACTATTAAAACAGCACTTGATTTTAATTGGTTTTATCCTATTCTCCCGAGAAACTTCTTTGTTTTTCAATTATCAGTGAAATACTGTAGTTCATGGTTGAATGTACTTCCACCCTAGAGATTTCTATCGCGTTCCCCTGAAATCTCTTCCCCTGTTGTATCTTTTTCTGATTTCAGTAATATTCCCAACCCCATCCATTGATAAAATGATGTTTTCACTGAAACCACGTATAATATGGTCTACAGTAACCATTCTATAATAATGCGATCAGATACTTTAGAGATTAACCCTCTGTAATCTTGAAATATGAATCTGAACACTGATTGGCTTGGTTACGTAGAACAGTTCCAGCATCTCATATAAATTAGAGAGAATTTACGTCATAAAATGAAGAAGACCGTTGAGAATCAAAGAACAATAGACAGCTGAATATTTCTTCTGATGCTTATTTTTCCTAAGTGGTTAATTTAGAATTAAAGTATTCATTTACACTTCTCTAGTTAAGTTACATTTGTCATATGAAAATAAGTTCGTTGATCTATCAAAAATATCTCCTAGATTCTTTATCACATCTCATAGATATCAGTTAACTATATATTCTAATTAATATGAATTTTGCATCAACGTAGTAGGAGAATTAGTTGAACAGTACTAATTGATATAAGTTTATAACTTACTGTTTCTGTTAAGTAACGATAGATACGTTTTGATAAAAATGGTTTTCTTAAAATTGCATTAATACTTGGTCTATCTCTAAAATCGAAAAAGATAAGAAGAAACATGACTGATAGATTTTTATTTATCACTAGGAAAATCAATATTTCAAATATGTTTCAGTACAATGTTCTATTCTAAATTATGGATGTGAAACATTGCCCATAAAAAGAGGATGTTCATAGGTTGCTAGTATTTGATCATGAATTTTTTTGAAGCATTGCTTATGTATATTGAGATTACCTAGTGAGGAATATTGTTATTTAGAATAGGTTACCAGGTAAAGATGACGGATCAGTTAATAAAGTAGTAGATCTTCATTGACTAAGGTGGTTGGGAAGTTCATTGTGTTTAATCAACCTCTATCTACATTGATACATGATAAAAGATGGTATAGAAGTACTTACTTACTTACCTGATTACTTACGCCTGTTATGCCTCGTGGAGGAGCATAGGCCAACCACCAGCACTCGCCATCCAACACTATCCTGGACAATCCTTTCCAGCTAACTCCAGTTGTTATCCATCCTTTTCATAACTGATTCTATTTCCCGATGTAATGTGTTCTTTGGCATTCCTCTTTTCCGCTTCCCTTCAGGATTCCAAGTTAGGGCTTGCCTCGTAATGCAGTTTGATGATTTCTGTAATGTATGTCCTATCCACCTCCAACGTCTTTTCCTAATTTCCTTTTCAGTTGGAATCTGGTTTGTTCTCTCCCATAGAAGGCTATCATTGATTGTGTCAGACCGATGGACATTGAGTATCTTGTGTAGACAATTGTTTATAAATACCTGTACATTTTTGATGATGATTGTAGTAGTTCTCCAAGTTTTAGCTCCATACAGTAGAGCTGTGTTGACGTTCGCATTGAAGATTCGGACTTTGATATTGGTTGACAGACAGTAGTTTTGAGTATAATATGTTCTTCGATTGTGGGAATGCGGTCCTGGCTTTGCCAATCCTCGTCTTTACGTCTGCGTCTGATCTTCCTTTTTCATCGATGATGCTTCCAAGGTACGTGAAGGATTCTACATTTTCCAGAGTTTCACCATCAAGTGTGATTGGATTGATGTTCTCCGTGTTGTAATTGATGACCTTGGTTTTCCTTTCGTGTATGTTGAGGCCTACTGATGTAGAGACCGCTGCTACACTGGACGTCTTTATCTGCATTTCTTCGTGTGTATTGGATAGGAAGGTCAGGTCATCTGTGAAGTCCAAATCGTCTAATTAGTTCTGAGCCGTTCATTGTATTCCGTGTTTTCCTTCAGATGTCGAGGTCCTCATAATCCAGTCGACCACCAGACTTACTTACTTGCGCCTGGTGGAAAAGTTTGCTAAAAGAAAACTAGCAATAATCATACCAAGATCTGCGATTAGTTCGTAAAGTTATTGACTACTGAAGAAAGCTGTATCAGTATTTATTATGAAACAGATCACTTACAAATCATACAACAAAAGGTTTATGGTTAATATTTTACCTTGGATTTCGACGAAATAGTTGAGAAATTAAACTTCTTATTTCATAACTATATTTTGATGAAACCGGTGGATAGGTTCCACTAAAATAATTAATTAAAATAATTTAATTTATTTATATAACTATCATACCGAATAATTTTCAATACTAAATTCTTCATATTACCGGCTTCAAACTAGAAACAATCATAATAATACCACATAAATAAATAGAAATTACAGCATGTTTTAATGTTGTCATTTCATATAGAACACAACCTAATGCCCATATATCACTTTTATGATCATATGGTTTATTTTCACAAATTTCTGGTGATAAATAATATGGTGTACCAATACATGTACGTGCTAAATCCAATGTATGATTTAATACTTTCGCTATTCCAAAATCACCTAATTTTAAACGACCTTTAGAAGTAAGAAATACATTCTATAATAAATGTGATTAATAATTAAATAAAACTTACTTGTGTTTTAATATCTCTATGTAAAATCATTCTATCATGTATATGTTTTAATGCTAAACAAATTTGTACAAAATAATCTAAAATCTTATTAATAAAAATATTGATTTATATAGAGAGATAAAAATGTAATAAAGAATAACATTACCAATGATTCTGGCATTAGAACACCATTTTGTTTATTGATTTTAGTGTATAAATCTCCTTGATCACAATATTCCATTATAATATATAACCAACCAGATTCTATGTTATTTAATAAATAAAATAATAAATTACATAGTAGTCAAACAATACAGATAATTACCTTCAAATGAATCACAATACTGAACTATATTTGGATGATTCATTTTCGACAAGACAGAAACCTAAAAAAATGAAAGAGCTTAAAGTCATTAAATCCGCCTATGTACATAATATATCTACATGATGGTTAGTTTCATTATCGTTGTAAAGTTCTTTTCATGAGTGAAAGGTTTATTTAGACTCAGAAAGCACAAGACAATTGTTTCGTTCTAGTCTGAAATGTCTCATTGCTATGCATATATTTCCATAAACTGAATGATATCTAGGACTATTAAGTCTTGTGTCTGGTGTGGTAGTTCTAATGATTCTTTGCATAGATCAAGTGATTATGAGAAGATATGCATAACAGATTTGATCCATTTCATCTGAAGGATATAATATCCCCTAATTCTATCTTATATATGGTGTTTTGATTAGTTAGATAATTTATCCTTCATTCTTTGCTCTATCAGTAGGATATAAACTGTTCGGCAAATATTTATGTTCTAGCCATTAGGATCTCACTTCGAATCAAACTGTATATTTCGAATCACTTTTATAAAGCTTATTCACTATTTTGCTGTTTCTCGTCTATCTTATCAAATTTTAACAACTGAAAAAAATTTAGCTATGATTAAAGAGTCAGTTCTAGACCTTTAGCTGGATCTAGTTAGTGTTTCGAGATGTTCAACTTCAATAGTTCAAGTGGTGAGTGACTCAAAGTTCCGCACTTTTGTGTTCGTTTTTGAATTCAATTTCACCACTGCTTTTTACATTTACGGAAACTAACAGATATGTTACCAGACAGGAGTTTAGTTAGTCGTTTTGACCAGGAATTGAATTCAGAGGAGAATTAAAAAGTGGATGGAGATGGTTTAATTTTTACCGCAGTGCAAAAGCGCTTACTTGCGGGGAATTCTTCTAGAATGAGACACTATAGTTTCGGTTGGGTACTCAGATATCGGCATGTAATCCACTTACAATTGGTTAGACAGGTGATCATTAGAAGTAAATCCTAATAAGAGTGTAGTGATGCAGTTAAATAACTCTGATGAATCGTATGACTATACACTACGTGGATTCGTGCTACCCAAAGCAAGAAACTATAAAGACTTGGGAGTTATATTAAGCAATGATTTCAAAACGACTAGTCACTGTAAGGCTGCTGCTGCAAAAGGCTATAGGGTATTATGGTCAATTCGTAAGTCTTTTCAGTATTTAGATGATGAAATGTTTGGATTACTATACCCGATTTATGTGCGACCACATTTAGAATACGGGATTCAAGCAGTGAGTCCTTGTTTCAAATATGAAGCAGATATGCTAGAAAGAGTTCAACGACGAGTTACTAAGATGGTACAAGGTCTAGCTGGCCTATCTTATGAAGACAGACTGAGACACCTTAACTTATTTCCGTTATCTTACCGTAGAGTACGGGGTGATCTAATATTGGCTTATCGTATACTGAACGATGACCTTGGTATTAACATGTCTTATCTTTTGCTTCCGTCTAGAACCGATCATTTGAGAGGACATTCGAAGAAAGTTCAAAAACCGAGATCAAACCGTTTACGTCTGGAGTTCCGTTTCTCGCACCGAGTAGTGAATTACTGGAATTCTCTACCGGAACACGTAATATCAGCACCGTCTGTTAATATATTCAAAACGAGATTGGACCTCCACAGTATTACAAACTGCAAGTATTAATATAGGTCGACAGACCTCCTATCCTTATTACTGAAGACTGAATAGAATTATTATGATTACCTTCTACTTATCATTTATATATTTTTTATTTGTCTGTGTTGAAGATCGAAGCCTTAGCCAACCCATGCAGCTTATAAACATTTGCTTAACAATTAATTACTAATCAGTAGTTATTTACTTCAAAATAAGTCTTTAAGTTGGATAAAGGCGATTATATGAAGTAAATGTTGTTGCGATTTTAGTCCTAGTCCAACGTTAAGGACAAAGGAACGGTTCATAAAATTTAAGTCGTCAGGTTCAATAAAGCGTAAGCTAAAACATATCAAGATAGTTTCCGAATAAAGAGATTGATCAATAGTACTATTGACCAGTCTCTTCATACATACATGTAAAATCTCATATCGACAACTTTTTGTATAAAAACTTCAAGACAAAACTTGCCTCCTTCCGAGCTTCTTCTCGCTCCTTGAGTGTCATCTACATAGAAAATATCAGCTAGTAGTACTGCATAAAAGTACCTTGCGAATATTGATTTCTTTCATCACTCTATGAATGTTTTCTGACTTCGACAAAACAAGTATTGCTTTTCCGAACGCCCCCTCCCCTATATTCCCAACTTTCTCATATTTCGATAAGTCTGACATGAAGATTTGAAAAGTTTATCCAAATATCTAGCTATTTGAAATAGTTTAACAAACAGTATCGGGACCATGGAAACCAACGTTTATATGACGCGCCATGAATTTGGCTGGTTGCAATGCTCAATTGTTAGGCGGTTTATATCCATGTCGAAAGTGCGTCGGACATTAAAAGACTGTGAATGGCTCAGAGTTTCAAAACATTTAGGGGATACAGAAACAAGAAAAGTTTGGTTCAACATGCTGATAATTGGAAAAAGAGTCAGTACCAATGAACAATAATGCTACCCCGGCATTATGGATTTCGGACGATCAGAACACTTGAAAGACCGATCAAGTGACTGACATCACTTCACATCATTAGAAATTTGGAAATCAGTTGATTATGAATTTCAAAATACAAGAGTGTAGATTGCTATAAAAAATAACTAATTACATTTACAAAGTTAGGCCTATTCTAGTGCGAATCTCTAACGAGAGGTGAAGAAACTGTGAAGGGTTGTATTGAAGCCTTACAAGCACGACAAAGTTAAAATATCATACGCATTTGCTGAATAGATGAACACGATAAGTCAACAATGGTCTTCAATATTTGAATCGTTCTTTCAGTTAATAACTCTCCATGAAATTTCATATACATGTAAAGTTAGTGTTGTCCTTATCAGAGTTCACGAACCGTCGACGGAAATTTAATTTTAAAATAAGCCGGTGTGTGAATTTTTGAAACTTTATGAAACCTCTGTTTTCCTGAAATTAATGCGTGAAAAATTAGACTATGCTACCATATTTGGAGGCTTTAGTAATCCCGTGTTCTATAGTAGATATCAGGCTCTAATTCTCCCTAACGTAAATCGTAAAACCGAAAACCACAGATTCACTGTCCTACACTTTAGTGAATGATAAAAAACCATTCGCACACCCGTAGATTTAGTTTTAATAGTAAGGAAAATCCGTTCTTACTTTATGATAGAAATAATTCAAGAAGCAGCAACTAGTGACGTTGATATTTCTCCGCCACTTTTATTATTGGAACTTTGTTAAATAAAGTATATAATGTGAAACTAACGATCGAAACCAGATACATAAAGTAAAAGTTTGTAATTGAAAAATCTGTTTCAATTCGTGAATATGTATGCGACATAAACTACATGAAATATGATGCAGAGTCTTGACATCTTAGCGGAAATAAATTGCAAGTCGTAAGTCAGTGATAATGGTTGGATTACTGCTAGACAACAATATTTAATTTTGTGAGAAAATTACCAGAAAATTATAACCGGGAATAATGACAACAGTGCTATAAAAATTGTCAAGGGCCAATCTTTGCTTTGAGTGACATTGAACGAATTGTTTTCAAGGATGGAGAAGGATTGGAAAGTTTTGCTGTAAGATCAATCAGATTGACATGCGGAAAGGACTCCCTAAAAATGTTGACATAAATTTGGTTTATGATGATAATAGCAGGTGAAAGTATTTTGTAAAAGTGATTGGGACAGCTACAAGTTTTCCGAATCTGTTGTAGCCAATAGTGCTATCCATAGACAACTGACCGGGTCTATTTGGTCCGATTGAAAAACGAGAGCAGATTGTGTTAAGTCGTAAAGTTAAATATAACGTAAACGATTACAACTTTTATTTGTCTTGAGATAAATGTTGTTTGCTTAAAACAGAAAATAGTTTTGGCCCAACTATGGGTTTAATTAAGTGTTATATCTATTACAATACCGGATACTTACATGCTTTTCTCAATAATAATAACTTTTTTATTTCGCTAAGCTTTTAAAAGAGTTGTTTCCATCTTTCAAGCATGATCGTGTTGATATAACAAAACTCCTATATGTTTATCCACTCTGTTGTAGACGTCACAATTTTCTGTCTGATTCGTGCAGTACCCACACCTGGTAATTTTCACTGCATTTTAAGGAACCTTTTGCCAATGTAATAGATTCCCACGTAATTTTCTTTGCATGGTTCATCACAAATTTCTGGATCAATTCGCTACTCAGTATCCTTCAAGTGCTGCAAATATCAACTGTCTACGTGAATTTCTATATGTTCCGTATACCAGCTGTTGGGCTCTGATTCTCCACTTTCAGTATACGTCAGTCTCAATGGTACGGGAGTGACTCAAAGTACTGTACTTGCAGTGGCAGTGGGCCCTAACTACACAATCTTCAAACCTGAACACGAGACAAATGGGGAAAAAGATATTCAACATTTTACGCGGAGAAAAACCTAACGATAGAGAAGGCAGGAACAATGAACTCAATTCATTAGAATTGATCAGATGCCATGGCTTGGCCCTGCAGGCGTGGCCACTGTTGAATGTTATATCGTATCTTTTATCCATATTAGATATATCGTTCTGTCTCTAGCCTAAATGTATTCTTCATCATATACGGATGATTGCTGCGATGCGATGAAGTGATGTAGATATTAATGTGACTTCCATGTAAGATCTTATGGATTAGGTAGTTACATTATGACAAATCTACAATTTTAGGATCGGGTCTATTATTAGAGAAGTACTAATATCATTCTAGACCATAGTCCAACAAACTTACTGCAACTCATTACTCGGGATATCATTCTGTTTAGTTGTGTTTGATACATTTGTTTTAACTAAGCTATTTTCTCAATTTGATGTCAGACTTCTACTTTGCTTCAGTTGAGCGTTTTGCATTTTTAATCTCAAAGTTTAAAAATAAAAGATTACTGCAAAGGTTGCCAATATAATTATTATTGAGATTATTCACATTGTTTGAGGGTAAATTGGGCTTTTTCAAACTAGGATTTTTGATTCCCTTGTTATTTGGATTATAAGTCAGCCGTCTTTTGAGAACAGACTGGAGTTGATGTAACGAAAATCCCTTCGAAGTTTTTTTAACGAACAGTGCTGTTATTTCTTTGTTCATTTTCCCTCTTCTATGTTTCAGCTGTCACTCAGTTCTCTTGTAACAATGTTTTGTGTTTTCCAATCTTCTTTCCCTGGACTCTTGTTATTTGGTTCGGGTTAAAGATTCAACCTTATCACACAACGTTTGTGTTGCATGTTCTGGGATCATTGACAATGACAACCTTTACACCGCGGACAAACGCCGTAAGAGCAGCACTTCAAAAATAAGAATCTTACCTTTCAGCTTATTTAATTTATCTATACAATGCACTGTTATCTTAGAATGCGTATTCACTGCTACGTCATACACTAGATCTGTGATTAGTTATCTACTTACGGTTCTTCTCGGATAATTTTCTCCCTCATTCACTTTATTCTCATGTAACGTAACATTCTAGCTTGCAGTTTCCATGAACGACATTCTTAACTAACCTAGACAGAGCAAAGGGTTGTTAAGGAATGTGAGGTAAAAAAATCATTGTGTTCCCTACGTTTTTTACATCAGTAAAAATTTATTTGTTGGAACATTTTCATAACAGCTTAACACAGCAATGTCTTCTTCAAACCGAATCTAAATATTCCCGAATGATCCAAACTGGAGGTAAATACATCGCCAAGATTACTACGGCAGAAAAATAAATCAATCAAATTTCTAACATCGTTTTATTCCGTTGTTTTTCCTTTTATCTCTCAAGCCTTTTCATAACTTCGAGATGTCCAAAAGCTTCTCTGAAACTTACTGGCTTCTAATATACCACAGGAGCACTATTATTCATATTTAACGTCATCACGTTTTCAGTTTATTCGTCAAACGTAAGTTCCCATCTCTTAAGTCTAATGATTGATTTCTGTAGTCATTTATAATGCCCACACACTTTCACTTTTTTAGATGGCGAATATTCTTTTAGGCGAACGTACGGTGTAACTGATAATTTCAGTCTTTGGTCTAGCTTAAGTTGACTCATGAATTCAATCAATTTCATTGTCACCAACAAGTTCATAATGCAAATTATGTTCCTAATATATAATAATCTACGACTATACCGTCACATACAGTTACTTTGTAATACTTGTGTAGATCGCCAACCACCGCTGAGTTCTCACAATAACCAAAAAATATAATACTAGGAACAAGAATAAAGACTTATTAGACTGAATTTTCATGGATAAAAAACGATTTGAATTTATAACTCTTCCACCTGGTCTGTCTATCGGTTACTGTTACTCTCTGTGGTAAAAACCTACTTAATAATAAACCATACTGTTATAAGACTCACAACATTAGGTTGGATAAATGTAAAAAGTACAGTGAATTCTAATATTTGACAATTTGCCAGACGTAACAAATATATGTACAGTCCATTTTATCGTAGCCTATTTCCAAATTCTAGATGTTTCCTGTGAGGTCCCTTTTAAGAATGAGCCCAAGCAAGCATTTTAGATAATGCCCAGGAATATCCAAATTTATATAAGCAACTAAATCACCAGATCTCAGCCATTTATACTCTGTGTTAAAATGCAAAGATTAAAATTCTTCATTATGCAACAATTTCTGTCTTTGATCTGTTTGAATCGCACGCCTGTAGGTGTGTTATAAGGTATTTTTATCCTTTCTGGGTGGCAGAAGAAAATACTATGTTTCTCAGCTGTAAATTGAACAAATAAAGGTATTCAAAATAAAGTGCGGAAAACACTGAGTCGAGATAAAAGAATAATTCGGAAAATTATCCACTATTAGAGTATTAAAAGAAGAAAACGTGCCTAATATATTACAATGCTGACGCATTCCTTGGGAGCTGCATCTTACAGCTGAACGTCAACATTGAAGGTAATGAACTTTAGTTTGTTTGTGTTGTACAAGTTTAGAGGGCAACGGAAAAGCCGGAAAATCCTGACCACATTAATCATTTACTTTTGTTTTCACCTGGTTGATTATGTGCGTTCACTCATGATGAGGGATGTGACATTTTTGACCTCAAATCGATAACGAAAATGATGTGAGACGTGGTGCCTGAAAAGTGTGCTATGCACTGACCTCCGACTGACTACTTGGGCGGAAAATTATATTGAGCTGCCTAATGAAATACATGGACACTCATATATATATATACCCTTAAGGAGATTAATCAGTTTCTTAGCCAATGAGATTCACTTGTCCTTCAGATCACTTCCGATTGCCGTCGATTGACCTTCTCACTAGACTAATTTTGACTATCTTGCGCCATCAGACAATTATTCTGCTCACATTCCTATATGAGAACATTCAGCCACCTACAAAGGTCACATACTATGTCTTTATTCTCTGGTAGACGATTACAAAGA
Organism: Schistosoma bovis; assembly: GCA_944470425.2. NCBI lineage: Eukaryota > Metazoa > Platyhelminthes > Trematoda > Strigeidida > Schistosomatidae > Schistosoma > Schistosoma bovis. The sequence continues at coordinate 2,475,346 of OX103956.1, forward strand.
CAAATACCGCAACCATAATCATACCAAATTAACCACTGAGTGGTAAGTCTGGATGTCTCTATCGGCTGAACTCTTACCGATTACTTCCGATGTAGCATACACACGTTCATTTGCAAACATAAAATGTGTGGTAAAAATATTGTACCTATGCTAATTTGCTTCTTAGAACGGTCAAAAATCGTTACCATTTTGAAGAGTCTCCCATTTTACGTCCATGTACAGCATAAATTAACCTATTTTTATAAATATTTTATTTCTAACCTCACATCTTGAGTATTTAGTTCTTATATTATTTCACATCCTACCTGTTAGTCCGTTGCGTAAAATGTACAGGTATAGTGTCGCTACCACTGATTACTTTATAATCCAGTGTTTTAATCCAGGGGTCGATAACAAGTCCGAAGTCTTTTAACAAGCACCATGGTCATGATAAGACTCAATAGATAATGAAACATAAGCTTGAGTGAACAGCACGAATCAGCTGACCCAAAAGCTAAAACTAAGTACCAATGGTTCATAGTATGACTAGCAAGTAAAAACGAAATCGAAAAAACGTCCTGGACCCACGATAGCGCAGTCTGCTAGAGAGAAAGGTCGCGAAAAGGAAAATTATCTCCCATGCTCGTAACTAGCTAAAACCAGTAACTCAACATTTTAACCTCCTTCTATGGTAGCTGTGTTCACAGTCTCTGTGATCTTGCAGTACCTAAGCAGTAGTACGAGTCTATATCTACTAGATCCCACCGCAAACAAACGATATCAACGCTCATTGGTTTACCAAATTCGTCAAACACAGCCGAACACTCGATTATGATAGTTATAATCCGTGCCTATACACCGACGAACTTTTTGACTGTTGTGAATACTTTGGTTGGAAAAAGAACTGGCAAGTGCATAGCTCACAAAATCTAAAATGGGAGGCGAAAACGTTAGATAAAGCATCCATATTTTATCAAATGCATTAGTGTTGACAGATGGTCTTTGATTGAGAATAGATGGATATATAATTTTCAACGCATGCAACGGGTACCACTTCAGCAAAACTGTACTTCCTGTATGGAGGCCGTAATTTAGAATCGGTACAGTCGAGTAGCTAGACTATCACGGACTGAAAATAAGTAATTACATGAAATCCTACCAAATTAAAAGGAATCGAGTGCAAATAAAACAAACTAGTTTGCACAAGCTCGAGATAGAAGTATTGGACATTGTTCAATGCTATTGGTTTACTGAGCATTCAGAGATTTTTCAAGTCTCAAGGTTGGTCTGTCCGTTTTTGCATCGTCGTTCGTAATACCGTGTCTATTCTGTTAGTAATTGTACAGTAGTATTAACTTGAAAATTCGTAAAAATTCTTTGCTAAAAACTGTCTGGCGTCTTGTTTGCTGCAATCTTGTTCAAATGTTGAGTGAAGGATTCAGACAATATTTCTGATTGGAGCTCCAGGGGTTGTGTTGTAGTTAACTGTTATTTACTTGAAAGTTTAGAAAATTTGTTGCAAAATTTGATTGAATCTGTCTTCATCGTCTATGAAGCTTTCGACAACACTCTTTTAAGCAAGGTTATCAGAGCCAATTTTAAATATTAATACCTTACTCGCTATTTCTCAAGACAGTATATTTTGTGATTACTAGTACTTTTACTGTGGAGCTCATCTTCACTCACGAGAACATCTGTTTGAACTTTTAGCTGTAATGATGTAGTTGGTTGACCTTAGGTTTATATTTGACTGCCTAAAAATATTGGCGTTAGAATACCTACCTCCATAGTTTATTTTGGTTGCACGTAGATGTTTTTTAGAGCTCATATTTATATTTAGGGGTACCGTTAACCAATTCTTACCAATCTTTAATTTTAAATTTGCGAAAGCCTTTTCCTTATAGTTATTTAAAATGTGTTTACTTTGGATCTTTATGGAGGTCATACTGTGTTTTAAATTCTCTTGCTATTTAGTGTCTTCTCACCTGTTTACACCATTACAATGCCATTACACATAGTTTTTAAGTACATGTGTGTATGTAAAACCTAATACGTTGTAGCATTTAAATTCTAATGAATCCATATTTTCAAGCAATCAGTTTTCATATAATATGTGTGCAAGAAAATCGACCCTAAAACCAATTTAAATTCTTATTGAATGAATTAAAATGGTAGAATGTTTGTGTATCAGTTCTCATCCCGAGTGGAATTGAATAACTTCATATATACAAGTTAAAATGAAGTGCTTTTAGTGTGTCAGTAACTTCTGTTCTTACTCCTAGTTAATCATATGGTAATTGACGTAACATAAAATCTTGGTTAAGTATTTTGCATATAAATGTCAGCTTGAATTCTCTCCAGTTTTTCGGTCGTCTATTTTATCCTTAAAAGTATGTTTGGTTGTGATTTTGGGTCTAGTAAGCAAAACGTTCCTTCTATCACCCCAGTCACTTTGATATTTTATCATATCAATTAGGCCGTTACAACACAAATATCAATTGTATTTACATAGCTTATTGTTTCTGTGAACTTTACATTATCATATACTAAGGCTTTTTTTTTTAGAACGGAATGGTTATTTTTGATTCGCAGTTTTTTTTATCATTTGGTATTTAAATGTAGTGGAAAGTATGACCGTAACTTCAGTTTGTTTTAGTTAGTACTTAACCAAACTTTCCAGTGCTTTTAAATTTTTGGTTACTTACCTTTTCGTAAAGATTTTTCGGTATTTTTAACTTTCAGACATAACGATTTTAAACAGTTATAAACAACAACTAACGATCGTTGAGTGTCAAGGTGAAGTGCTTTTTAACGTATTGAGATCAATGGTAAATGTTTGTCATATTACCTTATTATCTCCATTTAATTATTAGAATACTCCTAAAAGATCTAACTTTCGAGGAAGATTTTTCAGAGGGAGAAGGTTTCCTTTTAAAGGCAAAGTTCAAAGTGATGGGAGTTATAAACGAAAACCTGATCAAATCAAATCTCCTCGTACATATACCACTAATTCTTCAGAAAATGGATTTTCTCAACTGACGGATTCGTTAGGAATCGATTCTATCCATAGTGGATTCCTTAATCAAAAAGCATTACCACTTGCTTCATTCAACAAAAATTGTCCCTATCCTGGTTGGTTATTATACTTTCCAACTCGATTGTATGAAAATTCATCAAAGGTTTCAGCTTACTCAAAAGTAGGTGTCCTACATTTTATTTTATGCTGTACGTATACTGATAATGCCAGTCTATCGGGATCAGCTCAAAGTCTGGCGTACATTTGTAACGTTCCAACTCCCCATACCACATCTACACAGAGGGGAAGTTAACAAAATAGATAACAGAACAACTGAATACATACGTGACCTCACAGTCCACACACTAATAACTGGAGATTATCAGTCCGAATTGTATATCTGAGATATTTAATCGCTTCAACATACTGGTTGTGCCATCCTTCACTAACTGAACAAAAAAAGGAAAATAAATTTTGTGTTCAGATTAGTCGAAATACTCTGAATAATTGTCAATATGCCAGTGTCCGACGTCAGCTTATTAGGAAGTAAGGATACCTTGACAAACAGCAATGGAAAAGGTGACAGACAGAAATCCCTAACATAGAACCTGGAAGACATGTGCGTTGGCTTAAGTTGACATACTACATTAGCACGACGAGATAAAAATAATGAAGAAATCGAAATAATTTAGTATCAATGATAAAGAGGGTGGCCGAACATTGAAAATATGGCTTGAAAAGATAGTGTGAATGTATGTGCGAAGGACTACTGCAATTCATGGTCAGAAGGTAGATGGAGAATAAATTCATTGGCATTGTGAACGATTATGAGCCATATCACCTAGTTTCCAACCTCTGATTGTCGCCATAAAGCGGACGTTAATAAGGTAGTCGCCATCTATCAACATGGTTCAGACCAACAGTTAACTTTATGGGATGGTGCGACCTTCTGGTTTGATCGCACCTAGGTTTCTTCCAACCTATTTTGCACTAGCTGGCATCGTTCGTTCCTAATAAGCTCCGTCGGACACTGGCATATTGACAATTATTCAGAGTATTTCGACTAATCTGAACACAAAATTTATTTTCCTTTTTTTGTTCAGTTAGTGAAGGATGGCACAACCAGTATGTTGAAGCGATTAAATATCTCAGATATACAATTCGGACTGATAATCTCCAGTTATTAGTGAGTGGGCTATGAGGTCACGTTTATTTATTATTTCGACACAAACATTGGTACAGAGGTACCAAATATATATGCACCACAATTCATCATCCAGTTCGTATGGGGGCTGAAATACTGACCGGGCGCCCAAACAGAAACAAGCGGTTTCCTTAAGAAGCCACTCCCCGAACCTTTGACCCAGAGGTCTAGACCACAATACAGTGGAGCGATGTAAGGAGACGCAGTCCCACGATAGTCGGTGACCAACAATAGGTTCATACGTCTTTTGTTCCCTCATGATCCTAGAACCCATATGCACCATTGGTTTGGAATCAGGGTTTTCCAACTCCCCTAGATGGATCCTCTATATCCACGAACCCTATTAAAGCGTCGGACATTCGCTTTTTGTCTTCCCAATCTCGGGAACAACACCCCCGTCATGAGAAGGAAATGAGTAGGACTTTGTTGTCAGTGGCTGTTTACACGTGGCCATGTGAGAACATTTGGAGTGGGTGAGCTGACTCTCGACTGTACCAGGGCATTTTGGGTCTGTTATCCATCCTGTTAACTTCCTCTCAGTGTTGATGTAGTATAAGGAGTTGAAATGTTTCAAATTTACGCCACGCTTTGAATTGTTCGCAACTTAATAACATTCAATTACTTCAATAAATAACTTGTTTGTCTTTTTTTTTGCCTTCCAGATAACACTTGAATTTATTACTGACTTAATACAAAAATCTGGATATAATCTTCTACTAAATCCTTGTACTGTTGATACTGTATCAAATTTGGTTGGAAATGCTCTGGATTGGATAAAAATTGAAACACAGGGTGCTGTACTCATTGACTATTCATCAATTATTCACTCTAAACTATTACAAGATAAATTGCACATAAACAAATGTTTTAATGATAATGTGACAGGAGGTATAGAATGTGCTGAACATTGTGAAATAATATTACGAGCTTTTGGTTTAGCATTACATACTTTATGCTATCGAACAGCTTATCAACACGACTCTGTACCGGATATTTTTAAAGGTATGAACGTAGATTATTTTGAACTAAATTTACTATCGATTATCCTAGTTGTTGACGGAATTTTTGAAAACTTATTTACCGAATAAAGATACCGTGATTTAATTTATGCCAACAAAGATTTGTTTGCTTGTCTCGCAGCTACTATGAGGGTGAGTCCTTATAACCGTCTTTCTAAACTGTGGTAGATTTAACAGTGGGGATTGAAGCTGCCACCTAGTGACTGAAAGATATACTCTTTAACCATTAGATTATTGCTCTAATGAGATCGCTTCTTCTTATAAACTAACATTATTTGAAGGGTCATTAGAAACCAGAATACTTTTTGTATGTTTTACGTTTCACTTTTGAACTCTTCAACAATGCAAACCCACAGCCCTACATATTATCAAGTCCATGGTCCACGATAATTTTATATCACTAAATCCTTGGGCAAGCACATACCTATGCACTTGATTTTAAACTATAATACTTCTGTGGTATATGTTAGTGACACTACCTGATTACGGAAACAGAATTTATATGGAATTCGAGACTACAACTCACTTGTTGGCATAGTAGTAAACTGTATTTATATTGAATATGATTTTTAAGTAATTGGATGGTATTATTAAGCTTAGATTTCATCCATTTTATTATCTATCATCATGTACCTGCGATTTCACAACAGCCCATGATCTTCCTGAAATCCAATTTGATGTTAAAAATTGTTCATATTTAACTTAAAATATGTTATTTTTCCATCCTATATCGTATAGTCAAATCTTTAAACGTCTTAAAACGTTGTATGTTGAATATCCTTACGTTTTGTTTGAAACAGTTAGAAAATAAGATCTCAGGTGTCAGATAAGTTATGTATTCCCTTATTCTAATTATTGTGACACACACTTATTATTAATTGCTCATTGTTGTGGATTGTGGCGGGTTTTGGTATGTAAATATATTTACGTTGTGGTCAAGCTAATTACGTGTTCTTGATCTGAGTTGTGTTGACGTCCTGTAGAATAAACACTGGGAAGGATCTAGTGTAGATTATCGTTTAAGGTAAATTAACGTCCCATACGTTCAAACTCAATCGTTATAACAATATGATTATTTTTCTGTACTAAATTAAATCAGTCTTGCAGAAACGTATGATCATTCTAATGTCACAGGTCTGACGATTATTTCCCTCTTTCTTTTAACTGTTGTAGTTGAAAATGAATCGATTGGAATAAATACACGTTTACCTGGTTATATTGCTGCACGTATTGTAAATCATTCACCGATTACTCCGTTACGAAAATTACGTGCTCATCATTTAGGACAATTCATATCAGTCAAAGGCATTGTTGTAAGACTTGGTTCAGTAAGTAATTTTGTTGATTAGGTTATTAATTTTTTGATCAAACTATTATTGATTGCAAAAATTTCATTTTGTAATGCTCGAAAGCTTGGTTTGTGATTTTTTTGAAGCCCACCATCAACTAATTGTCAATTTTATATCAGAGTTGTGTAGAGATCAGCTTTATTTCTTCATGGTATTCGTCACAGATTGAACTCGGTTGAGCTGCTTTCGAAAATCAGGGGGCAGTGACCAGCTTTTTCATTCTATTATGAAACTTCTAAGAACTAGACATTCATAAACTATCCAGAGATTGGACATAATGCCTTACTACGGCCACTTAATCTTCAGACTATTAGATTGATGTAGATCAGTTGATATAGATTTCCAATTGCAATCACTTCCCTATATAACTCGACAAAACAGCTATTCAGTACTCTCTATTTCCCAATGGTAACTCAACTAATATCAGTCCTTAAGAAAACCATAAAACTACAAATTACATCGGTCTCTACAAAAATTCTCAAGCAGAATATGATGGTGTACCCACTGGTGACTGAGTACAACATGAGTTCTTTAGGATTTGTGGGCGAAATTTCAACAATTTTGCTAGGAGTAAGACAGTAATCAATAATAGCAATGAATAACCGCAACGTGGGTCGATTGGTGGTAGAATTAAATAACCATTATTCGAAGTTAGAGGATCCATCTAGGGGAGTTGGAAAACCCTGATTCCAAACCAATGGTGGATATGGGCTCTAGGATCGTGAGGGAACAAAAGATGCATGAACCTATTATTGGTCACAGACTATCATGAGATTGCATCTCCTAACGTTACTCCATTGCCTTATGGATCACACCTCTAGATCAAAGGTTTGGGGAGTGGCTCCCTAAGGAAACCACCTACTTCTGTTTGAACGCCCGGTCCGTATTTCAGCCATTACAGAAATTGGATGATGAATTGTGGTGTATATATTATTTTGTGCCTTCTTGTACCAATGTTTATGTGTTGAAATAAATAAATAAGCAAATTAATATTACTGAACTTCGAAAGTTTTTCAAATAGCTTTTTTTGAATTATAAGGATTAAATGTTGCATAATATTCTTTTGTCTTCTAAAGATAATTTTAATAAGTGGCAATCAGAAAATATGACAACCTTTTACCATCAGTCGTTTGCCGTAGGCCACACTAGTAATTTTTAGGCAATAAGATTCTCAAATTTCAGCTTGTTCATTACTATTCGTCGATGTGTTTTTTGTGTTATTAATGTTCAATAATGAATGCGGTCAGTCATCGTTGGTACAGGAGCGTCTTGAGTAAACATCTCGGTATATTGCTTGGAGAGTTACAAGTGGCTAACAGTGTGTTTCATTTTGCTTGGAACTCATCAGATGGATGTCAATGTTCACATTAAAACTCAAGTACAATGCGCTTCGCTTCAAATGTCAGCCACTTATCCATCAAGCTACTAAGTGATGATAGATACACAGCTTATTCGATAGGTATACTTTTTATTATTATTCATAAAAACCAGTAACACTGCGGCTCAGGTACGTTCAGCTGACGAACCCTGAATCGGATGGGATGCATCCTAAATTCCTTTGCTGTCTAGTAATTAGGAATATAATTCAACTCGATTACATTTAACTAGTAATTTAATAGTTGGATTCATGAGTCAATTGAAGCTAGACCATCATGGAAAACCTGGAAGCATTGGACGGCCGTTTTGTCCCAGTATTGAACCTCTCAGCCGTGCGCATCTGCGATCTCACCTCTCGAGATTCGAACCCAGGACCTATCGGTCTCGCACGCGAACGCGAGTAGGTCATTTCAAGGTGATTTCCCTAATGAATTAACAGTTGTACAAACGATGTTTATTCATTTTATTTACCTGTATATATTAACTTTTTTAAATACTACAGTAATTTAAGATCATGTCTGTTTTCTTTCTGTAAAGACAAGTAAAATGTATTTATATTTATTTATTTGTCTAGGTTGAACCAGTATGTCATCGTTTAGTGTTTGAATGCTGTCGTTGCGAAATGAAACAAGTATTAATACTACCAGAAAATGGTAATTATGCTATACCAAGTAAATGTCCAACAAAAGATTGTCGATCTAAAAGTTTTGAACCATTATTAAATCATCCTGATACATTAACAATAGACACACAAGTTAGTATTTGACGTACTTTAAGATGAGTTTTTAAAGTTTTATAGTGAGAATTCCATAGCTGGTAGAGTCCAGATATTTTAATAGTGCAATAGGCGTTTACGATGGGGTCGGATGATTATTGAGCCTTGTCATGAGTTGACTGAAGTTGGAGTTTTATCAACAAACCTAGACCCAATGGTTGTTGTTGTAATCTGAGGTATTGGAGATTTGATATTGGTATGGTATGCGCTAATTATCCGGACAAACATAATTAGTATGTATCAAGAATCAGAAGTAGAGTATTCACCAGCAGAAAAATCAAGTATAGGAAAGAGGAAGGAAAACAAAGAACATTCGTGATGACAAAAAGATCAGAAAAATGATTAAGTATATGGGGGACAACTGAAGGAATATATACAAATAATATGTTTAACATATGATTTCCATATTTTACAGGGCCACTATTTGATTTTGCATAGAACAACAATTTGGTTTACCGTACCTGAGTTTCCACTCACTACACTGGTACGGAATCTGTCTACACACGAGCCCAACCAGGGCTACTTGAATGAGAAGACTAAGTGAGAGAAAGGTAGTTTATTAACTAACCAAATTAAGAGATACATGTGCCCATATATATATACTACTTATGTCAATATAAGTAGCACACACCCCACTCGTCCCCCCTTTAAAGCAATCGTTCTTGCGGTGGTTCATGCTCGCCGTGCCACATTCTTCGTTTCTGCAGTCTGTGCTACGCTCTCCGCCAAAGTCTCGAGTCTGCGGCGCGCTGAACTCCATAGCTCCGTCGACCTGCCGGGGTAACAACATCCGACATCCACCCGGCACCTGAGATGCTTAACACCCGTTCTCCACCGACCTGCTGAGCCATCTACATCTGATGTCCGCCCAGCATCCGCACGTCACACCGCTTCTCTCTGTCGACAGCACCCGCTACAGCCAACGCCGCCCCGCCCGAACACTCCACTCAACGCCACCTCCCCGCACCAGACTGCCCCAACTAGTACCTTAGCTCCAGGCTCGCAACGACGTTCGCAAAAAAGCACCCCTCCTGGTTGGCAGCGACACCAAATGTAGTGAACAAGAGCATGGGTGGGGACGATCGAGTGTATTTAACACAAAATTACAGGACTTGTTAATAAAATCTAACAATCATAAAGTAAATGCTTAATTTGCAAAATGTCCATCGATTGTCTCATAATGACTCAGACTTCATTGTTCTTGCATTTTCATACAAATTGCAATCTGTTCCCATTCTTTACTGTTCGATCCTCTTGTCTCACTACTGCCAGACCTTCTGTTTACGACTAACATCATATACTACTTATGTCGATATAAGTAGCACACACCACAATACTACTCACCATATTACTTCATTATATTTGACTATTTGTAATAAATTTAAGAATGGAGGCAGCTCACACTTATACTTGCATATATTAAATAGAACGGATTTTTACGCTAGCTTATTGTTATTTGATATATTTTTTAAATTTAATTATTATTTCAAGTAAACTGTATCCTAATGTTTGCCTACATATATATCTCTCTCTATAAAATACTTCATTGGAATATTAGTTTTTCATTTATCTAATTTAGCATACAATATCCGAAGGCTACCAAACTGAAACATAGTATCAACCTATTAAGTTACTAACTATTGAACTGAGGGATATTGACAAAAACAGAATATCGGTAAACGATGGTCAGACCATGAAATTATTGACCTTCAGATTGAATTATTTAAAAAATCTGTTGACTTCCTGGTTGATCTTTTCGAATTAATCATAGTCAATGGTTGCGAATGTTGTGTTATATGACCCAAAATTATTTGTAGTGGTGTAAATACGTTTATTCTTCCTCGAACTCTCGAAAATTATATTGTTTCATATAATCTATCCCACGATTTCTTTTTTAAAACTGATGCTGTTATGTCCTCTACTTGATTATGGTAGAATATGTTATACGAATAACGCCACATGGTCGTGTAGAATCCCACAATCGCAGATCATAAGACAGAAGAATCGGGGGAAGTGATTATTGAATAAGAATCAAAAATGTACAGAAAAACATGGGTATTTATAGTTATTAACGTCGGCTCTAACATCGTTATAATTCATCTAATCCACAAGGTGGCAACTTATGCTACCGTCCAATCGTAACATGTCACGTTGATGTTCCAGAAAGTTCTATCGGCCTCTGATTAGATGAAATCTTTTCGGCTCCTCTAGCGCCTCTGTAAACCTCGTCGTGCTTCCCGGAGCCGTCCCAATAAATGTCAATTTTCCCGGTTGAAATTACGACCTAACTTTAGCTTGACCAACACTGAAAACCCTGAAGCACTGGACGGCATTTTCGTCCCAGTATGGGACTCCTAGACAGTGCACACAAATCCCCCACAGTTATAATATTGCCAATATTTATTTTCCCAGTTGCTATTATTATTATTATTGTTATTATTATTATTATTTCGAATGCTTCTCATTTTTTACACACATATTCGAATCCCGCAAGCGGGATCGTGGATACGCACTATCGAGGAGTCCCAAAAAGGATGAAATGGCCGCCCAGTGTTTCCAGGTTTTCAATGGTGGTCTAACATCAATCGGTTCATGATCTCAATCAAAAACTTAATAATCTCCACAACCCCATACTGTCAAGTCGTAAAATTGATTATTTATGAATAAGAACTAAACAAACTTGCTTCTATTATCATTGATCTACAAATGATATTCAAACAGTTTATTTTATTTAAATTCAAGATTATTACAATTCAAGAAGCATCATCGGATAATCATGAAATTGATGGAAATCATCGTGATGCATCCAGCTCAAGTGCTACATCAATTGGTCGAAGTGCACGTTGTTTAGCATGTCGACTAGAACGGGATTTAATTGATTCCTGTATTCCAGGTGATGTATTACATTTGACTGGCTTAATTGGTCTCATTAGTTCGGATGGTTTAGGAGCATCATCATCTTCTAATTCTGCCTACTCGTCATCTTGGTCAAGTCGTCGTGGTGCAACAATGTACAGTCTAATTATGAATGTAAATAGTTTGATCTGTTTAAGTGGCGGGGGTAGTGGACGTAACTCTGGCAGGTTAACTGGCGATGAGAATCAACGTTTGTTGATTTTATCATCGAATGAATCTGAGCAACCAGACAGCCAAATAAAGAGTGATGGTGATATGAGCAAAGTTATATCCAGTTTAGGTAAGTATATTTCTATCCATTAGTAGGGCATTTCAAGGTTTTTTTCCCAATGAAGTAACACTTGTACAAATGATGTGTATTCATTTTATTTGCTCGTATAGATTAACACTTTTTCCAATTCGTCAGTCCATTTCATCCTAATAATTTGTTCATCATAAATGATTCCGTATCAACACTTTCAGGCATTTATTATTGACTACTGAAATGGGATATAGTAGCCAGAATCTTCTAACTTAAGATAATTCTTAGCATTATTCAAATTTCATTCTTTTGTCAGATAAACGAGTGTTTCTATTTAAGAATTAAAATGAACTGATCGGTTAGGATTTATTATTTTCCAAAATAAATTGATCTGAAATACTCTCAATATCTTATTGTCCAAAATATTACACGGAGAATAAAACTGATTTCACATTTATAATTAAATAATGTCATGAAATGTTGCATTGAGTTAAAGAAAACGTGAATTCGTCTCATTCCGACTTATCGACAAGTGTACAGTGACTGTACATTACAATTAAGAAGATGACTAGGGTCCATTTTACGGTATCAGTCATTGAGTCGTACGCATCGTAGAATCTGGCACCAGTCCAAGTTTCCATAACCTGTAAGCACAGCAAGATGAAAGTGTCAAAATAAATCCCAGAGTAACCGAGGTATTGATAGGTATTAGTGGTAACAGAAAAGATTGAGCATCCATGACATGATTTGAGGTAAACACACCTAATTATTGAAAAAAAGAGTTTATAAGGCATTTATAAACTTGGAAACTAAAGGAAGAAAATGAATGAATAAGCCTACGCCATTCCAAACGGTTTCCAGCCATGTCATTCAAAGTCTAACCATTGGTTACAATATTCACGCCGACTCCGAGTAGTTTATACTTACCTAAATGATCCACTCCAAAAGTCAATGTCTTTATGGACTGTTGACATGTCTTGGTTTGGTTCGTAAAAAAAAAACTAAAATGAACCGTTACTTATTATGTATTCTAAAAAAATGTATGATAACACCTCAAGCCACTTAGCTGTTTGATTTTCACAGACCCATCTAAGTAGTTGTGATAGACCAACAGATAAGAGTTCTATGCATCTATCCATTTATTCTAATCTAAAAATCCAATCTCCTGATCAACATATAATGTAGCACGTGGTATGAAAGCTTTTGACACGGCATTCTTCAAGCATTCCTAGGTTACCCAAGCATACTCTGATCGAACCTCGGCTTGCTTGGATTGTATTGTCACTGAATATGAATAATCCTATAGAGACACCGCTGATTGGACATACAGAAAGGTTATTTGTGCGTTTAAAACACTGAATTATTGTTGTTAATCTGAGCGAAATCACTAGCATACCAATCGTATGCTGTTAATTATTTACGCCTGTTACCCGTCGTGGAGGAGCATAAGCCACTCACAAGCATCCTCCATCCGATTCTATCCTGGACAATCTTCTCCAGTTTTTTTCAGTTGCTATTCATCCTTCTGATGTCTGCTTCCGATTCCCGATGTAGTGTGTTCTTCGGCCTTCCCATCTTCCGTCCCCCTTCAGGATTCCACGTTAGCACTTACTTCATGATGCAGTTTGATGAATTTCTCAATGTATATCCTATCCACCTGTAACGCTTTTTCCTAATTAATTTCCTCTACAGATGGAACCTAGTTTGTTCTCTCCCACAGTAGGTTGTTGCTGATGGCATCCAACCACTTTCACTTCTAGTAGTAAACTCCGCCTGTAGCTCTTCTACGATAACTGCTGGTCCCAAGTCTGGGTAAAGGAGGAGGGTTGAGCATGGGGTCAGCAACCCCATTCCTTAGAAAACAACCTTGCTCAAAAAGCTCTAACCAGAAATTCCGTTTATGTTTATTATTTAATGAATTTCGACTCACATTATTATCGTTATTGTTATTACTACTACTTTTTAGATAGTGAATTTTCAATGAAAGATTTATATGCAATACGTGAAATAAGTGAGCAACCAAATTTATTCCGTTTATTGGTCTGTTCATTATGTCCTAGTATATGTGGTCGTGGTCTCATTAAAGCTGGCCTAATATTAGCTTTATTTGGTGGAACACAATCCACAACAGATAAAAGTGTGAAACGTCGTATGCGATTAAAACAACATAAACGACAACATAATCAAGATGTTTTGGTCGAAAATAATGATCTGAATTGTGAAAATAACAATGCTCATCGACAAGTAACAAAAAGAAAAAGGAGAAATTCACATGAAATTATTAATCATATCGATGATTCTACATCTTATCGGTTAGGGTTTTTTCAAAATGATAAAAATACCACTTTTGATGGTGATGATGATGAGGAAGAGGACGTGAATAATGATTCCATTGACGATAGTCAATCTGATAATTTATCATTAACTGATGAAAATGAAGAGAATAGTTTTATAAATCAATCTGATAATGATATCCGATTATCAAACTATACAGAATTAAATTATGAATCAAGCTTAGTTCGTCGTTCTGCTTCACATGTACTCATTGTCGGTAGGTGATGTTATTTTCATTTCATTCACGTAAATGCTTTTTTTTGTACTTTCTTTCATGGAAATTTATATGAAAATAAGTTTTAATATCTTTGATCAAGTAAATGATTTATTGTTTTCACATCGTAACCAGTGATATACATATCTTAGAAATTGTATTGTAAAACAAATGCTACTATCAAGGGCTTCAGGATTAATCTATATTAACACCTGATCTGACCATAGGGAATGAACTAGTTGGGTTCATTGACTACTTTGTCTTGAAACTATTATCCACCTGAGTCATTTAATGGATGATAAAATATTCAAGCGGATTCAAAATCTTAGCCTGCCTTTCATTAGCATACGTCATCTATGCGGTAAGCGTAATGTCTGTTTACTAACCAAAGGGTGAATATATTGTACAGCAGTCCTTTAGGTCTTCCTTTATAGCTGTGAAATATCACTGAACAACCATTTCATCTTCAACAGTGGAAATCCACTAACTCCTCAAGACTCGGACCAAAGACTTTCAGGCCAATACCAGTGGATGGTCGTTGCAAAACATAACAAGCTTACTAAGGTCAGAAATTTGAACTACTTGATGTCAACTTACTGGTTTGAAGGTTTATTGCTTGTTATGTGGACTAAAACTCTTGGATTTGATCTCTGATGATGGGGTCATAGATCTGTACTACTGAGGAGTCTCATATTAGAAAGAGGTAGCTGTCTAACACCTCTTGATATTCAGTAGTTGTTTAACTGGTCAGTCTGTGATATAAAATAATTATTATGGTTGTAGTACTCAGTTTTCATAAGTCATTCACTGGCTAATCAAATCAAAAGTTGGTTATCAAGTCTAATTATTGTCCCCCATATCACAGTCATAGATATTATACAATCCGATACAATAATGTACACCAGATTGAGTTGTCACAGCCTTTATATTTCACCACAGTTAGAGCAAGTATGTATTCTAGTGTTAACTTTAGTCTATTCCTCTTATCGCACATCGCAGAATATTCTAGAACCTCCCCTTGTAGTGATTGTTATAAGTTTTGCATTTTATTTCTCATGGGAAATCATTCCGCGTCACCCCTAATTTATATATTTATTTTAAACTTACACACTAGGTGATCCTGGATTAGGTAAAAGTCAACTACTTCGGGCTGCTGCAAGTTTAGCTCCAAGAGTTTTATATGTATGTGGAAATACAGCGACAGCTGCTGGTTTAACTGTCAGTACAATTCGTGAAGGTAATAATAGCGGTGGGGGATTCGGTCTAGAAGCTGGTGCATTAGTTTTAGCCGATCAGGTATGTTTAATGTTTAAATTTGTTGCGTGCTACGATGTGCTAACGAGTTAATTCTGGGAGATATATTCTGCAGATGACTTTTGTCATGTATTAACTTCAGTTAAGATATCATCATACTATAGAGTTTACAAATCATCTGATTCTTTTCAAAAACAATGAATGATAGTTCTGATGTGTAAAGAAGTTCACGACATTTAAAAAGTTATATTTCCTCACTGACCTTTACTGTTACCTGACAGACTCATTGGTTGGGGTCCGCGTGATTACCGTAACCAATGGATAGAGACTGGGTGACATGGCTCAAAATCGTAATGACAAAGCTGGGTCCATAATTTATCTTCCCCTAAGTTCTTAATTTCTAAATACTTCATAACGTTTTTCCCACCCCAGTAACCCATATTTCCTTCGGAGCATAATCATTTCCATCATCACTAATACCTCTACTACTCTGAAGTTTCCCGTGACAGTCATCCCGCTGTCTTAATGGAGTATGACAACTCGAACCAGTGTAAACATGTGTCAGGTTCTACGTTGTCTTTGACTAACTGTTCTCGCTTTTAGTTTACTGTTTCTGCTATGTATCCCAGGACCATACTTTTTACTATGTACAGAATTTTTCTGTTTCATTGTCGTATATTGGATACTATTAGCTATGGTCAAATGTTTATAAGGTGAATCGAAATCTTTCAAAGTTGACGTATTTACATACATTATTTGTGGAGTTGTTGCTAATTTGAGGGAAAGCTTTCTTAGGATGGTTTAGCTTATCTATAAGTTTTTTAGAAGTCAGAGTCATATCATCCTGTTGACAATTGTATTGCATAACATTGGTAGTTGATTATTGAGAGGTGTTCACCTTGATCTCCGCCTGTAGCACTTCTATAGTTGCTACCGGTCCCAAGCCAGGGCATGCGTTCAGAAACCCCATCTCGTATAAAACAACAATGCTAAAGACCTCTAACCATAATAAACTGTTCAAACTCTGTCTTGGGAGTTGAAAGATCTTTATTCCGAAGAATTATGACACCTCATGATGGAAGCCGAGTTTCTTCGGAAGTCACAAGGTCGACGCCCCTTCTTACAACCAGAGCAATAATTAATATAGGTACATAGAATGCTCGGATAGTGTTGGAAGCAGGGAGTACCAGTTAAATAGCAACGGGAGTGAGGAGATAAAAACTTGACGATTCTGTGAATCATTGAAATCCATTGCACCCAAGCTGAACAGAATAAAGGATCCTCGGGAGAGAAGCTAATGTGCTCTAGTTACGAGGAAGAAAATGCTCAACACTCGTATTCAACTTTTTTTTCTATTTACGTCGTTATTAACATAATTTGTCGATAGACCATGTACAAAGTCAAGTAAAATTCATATTTTATCTATACAACATTAATAATTTAATCATATTAGAGTTAGTTAATAATGGAGTACCAAATTCTGTCGACCGAATGCAGCCTTTTTTTATATTCACTTTAAACTGTTTCTATCCATGATTGGGAATACATGATTCCTACAGTCTTCAATTTATATTTATTGTATGTGCTTGTATATATTTGTGTGTTAGTGATTTATGAATACTTCTTTTTTTTTCTCCTTTTAAATGTCTAATAATACACATTAAGGGTTGTTGTTGTATTGATGAATTTGACAAATTAACATGTGATCCAGCTGTACTTCTTGAAGCTATGGAACAACAATCAGTTAGTGTTGCACGTGGTGGTCTGGTAGCAAATTTACCAGCTCGTGCAGCTGTTCTAGCTGCAGCTAACCCTATAAATGGTCATTATGATATAACACGACGGTTAGATGAAAATCTACGTATACCACCAGCTTTATTATCCAGGTAATTTTTTTAAAAAAAAATAATGACATGATAAAGCCTTTTTTTATGTAGTTATTAATTGTTAACATGGTATGTGTTAAAAACTCCTGAAGATTCATCGGAAAAGTTTTGAGAAGCTGAGAAAAACGCTTGAAGACTTCATCCAGTGGGTATTCAGTAGAACCGTTTTAGAAAGTGTCAGAAAAATGATGGATTATATGTTTGTTCTGACTGGATAATTACAAATTTTGGCGTGTTTTTAGGAGTTTCTAGGATATTGAGGTTATGTTTGAATGAATGAATTAGTTTATTCTGATTAGTGTTTATTCAGCATGGTTCTATTTTACGAGATAGGGTTACTGATCCTACACTTAACTCTCCTCATTTATCCAGGATAGGGACCGAAAGTGAATCGCTGGTCAGGGAGTTCAACGTCCAGCTACTAAATCTCAGATTCAAGGCCTGAACAGTTTATCCTAGTATTAAACACCTCAGTAGCATGTATCTATACCTCATCAAAGATCGAGCTCAGCATCTACAGTCTTTACAGTTAGCGCTTTACTCATTGATCACCAATGTATTGGAATCCAACGGTTCACATTTACAACTTTCATTGATTCATGATGTCCTATTATCAACATATGAATGAATATATACTAAAAAAAACCTGTCATTTTTGTTTAGAGAACAGTATGACAATGGGTTACTTGTCGATCAGATTACAATGATAACAAATGACTTTTTCCGTATTTTCGACACTTAATTAACTATTATGCTGTAAATTCACTTGTGAAATTATTTTATTTATATATTTATTTTAACACATAGACATTGGTACAAAGAGGCACCAAATACATATGCGCCATACAAATCTCATTCGATGTGTGGCGGCTGTGATACTGCCCGGGCGCCCAAACTGAAGCAGGTGGTTTTCTTAGGGGGCCACTCCCCGAGCCTTCGACCTGGAGATCTAATCCACAAGGCAGTGGAGCATCGTAAGGAGATGCAGTTCATGGAAGCCGGTGACGAACAATTGGTTCATACGCCATTTGTTCCCTCAGGATACTGGAGCCCATGTGCACCATTGATTTGGAATCCGGTTAAAGTGCCGGACATTCGTTTTTCGTTCTCTCATTTTCGTAAACAACATCTGTGGTGCGAGAAGGCAGTGAGTAGGACTTCCCTGACAGAGGCTATATACGCGTGGCCATGTGGGAGCATTTCGAAAGGGAGAGCAGACTCTCCACACTTCGGCCATACCAGGGCATTTGGGGGCTAAGTGTAGTGTCAGGAGTGGTAACTCTGAAGATTTGGCAACAGAAAGGCAGTTAGATACTGTTAAATAGAAATTCCATATTCATTCATCTTTTTTCAGCGTTACTACTACTGTTGTGCTGTATTATCTTATGTATTTCTGTTTCCTTATATTTTCTTCTTAAAAAACAATAAGGTTTGATTTAATATTTGTATTATTGGATCATCCAGATGAAGTGGCTGATCGTCTTCTATCAGAACATGTTACAGCTGTTCATACTGGGAATTGGAAACCGTCTAGTTTTATGTGTTCTCAAACAACAAATCAACGTGATCGTCATATGAATATTAGTCATAATTGTAATACTGGTGCTGGAGGCGGTGCCATTGTACAAGAGTTTGATTCTAGTATTCCATTAAGTCAACGATTAGAATTGCTTGTTGGTGAGAGAATTGATTATATACCTCCAGTATTATTGCGTAAATATATTATGTACTCTAGAAAATATGTAATGCCATGGTATGTGGATTTTTTTAGAATTCCATCTCAGAAATATACGTTTTATGGTTTATATACTTTTCTATAGTTTTACAGTATAGATTTATTTTATTTTATTTTTATTTCAACACATAGATAATGGTACAAAGAGGCACCAAATATATGTGCGCCACACAAATCTCATTCGATATGTGTGAGGGCTGTGATACTGCCCGGGTGCCCAGACAGAAGCAGGTGGTTTTCTTAGAGGGCCACACCCCGAGCCTTCGACCTGGAGATCTAATCCACAAGGCAGTGGAGCATCGTAAGGAGATGCAGTTTCATGGAAGCCGGTGACCAACGATTGGTTCATACACCATTTGTTCCTTCAGGATACTGGAGCCCATGTGCACCATTGGTTTTGAATCCGGTTAAAGCGCCGGACATTCGCTTTTCGTCCTCTCATTTTCGTAAACAACACCCCCGCCATGAGAAGGCAGTGAGTAGGACTTCCCTGACAGAGGCTGTATACGCGTGGCCGTGTGAGAGCATTTCGAGAGGGAGAGCGGACTCTCCCCACTCTCGGCCGTACCAGGGCATTTGGGGGCACAGTATAGATTTACCTTACTTAGGTAACCATTGAAAACCAGGAAACATTGTATAACTGTTTCTTAGTATACAACTCATCAGCCGTGTAAATCCATAACCTCAATTGGGATCAAACTCTAAACCTGTAGACCAATACCAATGCTAGTTGTTCGCTCAATATAGTAAATTAACTGAAGCTAAAAATCTAAGCAATTAGATGCAAACTCAATAGTCTAAAGATCAAAACGAACCAGTCGTCCAGTCATGGTTATTTCAATAATGTCATTTTATGGTTTAAGACTAAAAGTTCACTATTACTCACAACCTTTGATCCTAAAATGTACGTTTATTTTCGATGTTTAGTTTTCTTTTGTACGGCATGTATCTTACTGTAGTATATATCAGTGGATAAATATCATATGTAACCGAATTAGTCCTGAAATATCGGGTAACTATGTTGTAGTCAATACAATTGTAATCATAGGGTTACGTAATGAACCAATAAGTATAAGTTACTAATAATGAAGAAGAAGAATATGAGTTTAGGTTAGTAAATAAAAAATAATGTAATGATGATGTAATCAAATCAGAGTTATATTATCAAAACAAAGAGAGATCATAATATGGCAAACGATGACTGAATCAATTCAAGTGTGAAAAACACATGAAACGGGTTTCTTTCCTAATCGTTTGTAGCATGTAATCACATCTTAAAAGGTTGTTATGCAACTTCATCAATTAGTTATATCTATTAGTCATAGATACTTGATTGTATATGTTCACATTAGTAAGTTATTTGATTCAGTAATGTTAAATACTACTTAGTTCAATTTATACATATCTCAGTGGTCTAGTGGTTAAGCACTCGCGCGCGAGACTGATAGGTCCTGGGTTCGAATCTGAAACGAGGCAGGATAGTGGGTGTGCACTGCTAAGGAGTCCCACAATAGGACGAAACGGCTGTCTAGTGCTTCCAGGTTTTCCACGGTGGTCTAGCTTCAATTGACTCATTATCTCAAACATTGAAATTAATATAATATCCATAAAACCCCTTCTGATACATATCTAACTGTAAATAAATCATGTATAAAGTTTTGTATTCATGTATGATTATGTTAATGTTATTTGAAGGGTCAAATAAATCCTTGTCTATCATTTCTGGTACTTTTATTTATATCATTCAATTTACGGTTTCCAGTTGTAATGTGAAAAAAAGGGTAACTGTCAATTTGGCATTTCGTTAATTAATATATTGTTTTATACAAGTTAACTAGTCTTGCTTTAGGATAGTCTCTAGAGAATGTGGGTTTCTTTAAACTTTCTATTTATTGTTCCCATAACTTCATCGAAGATGTTATGTAAAGAGATTTGTTCAGTTTGTTGGTGTATTTTTGTCACCAATCTATCATCAACTGAGAAACTATTGAAAACCAATTGACACTGGACAACTCAGTCACTCTTAGTCTGAAAACCCTTAACAGTAAAAATCGATAACCGCAGAGTCTAGCTGAGAAACTGCAGGTCTTCTAGTGGCTAAGATATTTCCAAACCGCTGAACTCAGAGCCTCTCTCGGTGAAATATATAAGGATTCCCAATGATTTTCAAACGGTCCAAAATTTTTCTCATGATATACCAATTTGTAATGAACATTGCCTTCAATATCATTTCACTCATCATGTTCAGAATAATAAATTATTCTTCAATTTTTGGGTCATTGGACTGATTTATTTATTTGAACACAAATGTTGGTACAAGAAAGCATCGAATAGAAATGTGCCACACATAGGTCACTTGATTTGTGTGGGCTGCAATGTTGACCGGGTACCCGGACCGAGGCAGGTGGTTTCCTTAAGGGGCCACACCCGGAGCCTTCAATCTAAAGGTTTGATCCACAAGGCAGTCAAGCAACGTAAGGAGATGCAGTCCCATGATAGTCAGTGACCAAAAATTGGTCCATACGCCATTTGTTCCTTCAGGATCCTGGAGCCCATGTGTACCATTGGTTTGGAATCAGGGTTTTCCAAATTCCCTAGGTGGATCCTCCAAATTGTTATTACTAAGATAAATGAAGGATGAATCTGAGATAAACTAACTCTATTCTATAACTGTTGATTACGGCTGTCTCCCCTAGGTAGAATATCAGTGTCGACCAACCCGGTTAAAGCTCTGAACATTCGTTTTTCGTCGTCTCAATTTTGTAAACAACAACCTCGCCACAAGAAGGCAATGAGTAGAACTTCCCTGACAGTGGTTGTATACGCGTGGGTATCTGAAAACATTTGGAGAGGAAGAGCTGACTCTCCTCACCCTCGGCCATACCAAGGCATTGGACTGAACACTTCATTCAAATCAAATACACGCAAAGTTTAATCTAATATTGATAAAAATATATTCTTCATTCTATATAAGACCTCATCTATTTTAATGTATGAATATACATCTAGTTAGACAATGCCACAAAACCTCAATTGGTTAGTATTTTTAATCTTGCAAGTATTTTTGTTCTCTGTACAGCATCTATTTCCTCGTAGTACAATTTCTGTGTAGATCTTCTACTCGATGTTAAAAAGTTGGAAATTTCAAATAACGGCTTATTTATTTATTTATTTATTTGAACACATATATATTGGTACAGGAGTGCGCCAAACAATTTCAGTTCATTAATTGCGTGTGGGCTGAGTTACTGCCCGGGTGCCCAGACCGAAGCAGGTGGTTCTCTTAGGGGGCCACACACAGAGCCTTTGACCTAAAGGTCTAACCCACAAGGCAGTGGAGCATCGTAAGGAGATGCAGTCCCATGGTAGCCGGTGACCAACCATTGGTTCATACGCCATTTGTTCCCGCAGGATACTGGTGCCCATGTGCACCATTGATTTGGAATCCGGTTAAAGCGCCGGACATTCGCTTTTCGTCCTCTCATTTTCGTAAACAACATCTGTGGTGCGAGAAGGCAGTGAGTAGGACTTCCCTGGCAGAGGCTGTATACGCGCGGCCGTGTGAGAGTATTTCGAGAGGAAGGGTGAACCCACCCCGCTCTCGGCCATACCAGGGCTAAGAAATCAGTATTGAAATCGATTAAAGTAGAAAACTTGATATTTTCTCAATTTTCTTTAAATTATTCAATAAAAATACACAGTATCTTTATTGATAATAATAAACTTTTTTTGATTCAGATGACTTTGTGGAACTATTTAAATTGATTTTTACTTTAACCATCTAATCTTCATTATAGTCTGTATTTTATTATAGTTTGAAATGTTATACTTCAAGTGTAACTTGATGATAATTTTTTTGGATAAGTAGATTGGGTTTAGAAATGGAATTTAGGACGGCCGTTTCGTCCCATTTAGGAGTAGAACCCCAGTGTATTTTGCTTTAAACATTGAGTGTAATGTCTATTCATTATTAGTAGGCATTCAGGTCAGGACTGTTGACGCGTTGGCATTCGAAGCGAAATTTCCGCGTTTAAGTCCCTGTGTAAAAGCCAACATTGGGATATAGATATATGACTCCAAATGCCCTGGCATGGCCGAGAAAGGGGTGGGCATGCCTTCCCTCTCGAAATGCTCTCACACGGTCACTCGTATACAGCCTCTGCCAAGGAAGTCCTACTCACTGCCTTCTCTCGGCGGGGGTGCTGTTTACGAAAATGAGGGGACGAAAAGCGAATGTCCGGCGCTTTGACCGGATCCAAACCAATGGTGCACATGGGCTCCAGTATCCTGAGGGAACAAATGGCGTATGAATCAATCGTTGGTCAATGGGTACCATGGGACTGCATCTCCTTACGATGCTCCACTGCCTTGTGGGTTAGACCTTTTAGGTCAAAGGCTCGGGTTGTAGCCCCCTAAGGAAACCACCTGCTTCTGTCTGGGCACCCGGGCAGTATCCCAGCCCACACACAAAGATAATGAAAATGATGATATTTACTGAAAACTCGACTCTTAGTATGGCGCATATATATTTGGTGCCCTCTTGCACCAATGTTTATGTGTTCAAATAAATTAAAAAAAATATAGATATATCCAACTGATGAATCACAAACAGATCGAAATACACGTTCCAGGCCCCTTTCATAGCCACAATTTATCTATTCAAAAAAATTAATGAGTAAACGGATATATCAGGCGATCCGCACAGGTTACACATATGCCAACAAGGAATAATCAGGAATTCAGTGCTGAATATCAACTGGATAATTCAATCTCTTTTTAATAATAATATTGATGATAACTCTCAATGCCCTTAAAGGTTTAATTACTCACTCCTCCTGGCAATTTCATCCAGTCACTTATATCCATTTTCCTTTTTGATTTCTAGCCTTTCAAATGAAGCAGCCATAACTCTACGTGATTTTTATTTAGAACTTCGTAAACATCGTCATAGTCGTGATACATTTCCTGTAACTTTACGACAACTCGAATCATTAATTCGTTTGACACAGGCAAGAGCTAGAGCTGAACTACGAGAAGAAGCAACTAAACAGGTAATTAAATCATAAGGTTTTATTAATATTTTCTCCATCGCTAATACATGTGGCTCAATTGTAGATATTCAAATATCATTACTTTAACATAATTACTCCCTTTGATAAACTTGGATAATTCAATGTGAAAATGAAGTTTTCCAGAATTGTGTTGTGTGTTTACACAACGAATTTCGAACAATCTTATCACACATATTTTTAAGAAATTATATATGAAAATGCCCTGGTACGGCCGAGAGTGGGGAGAGTTAGCTCTCCTTCTCGATATGCTTTTACATGGCCACGCGTATACAGCCACTGACAACAAAGTCCCAGTCACTGCCTTTTCACGGTGGGGGTGTTGTCTACGATATGAAGAGGACGAAAGGCGAACGTCCGGCGTCTTAACGGGGTTGGTGGACACAGATATTCCATCTGGAGGTTTGAAAAACCCTGATTCCAAACCGATGGTACACATGGGCTCCAGAATCCTGAGGGGACAAATGGCATATGAACCTATTGTTGGTCAACGATTATCATGAGAATGCGTCTCCTTATGTTGCTCCACTGCCTTGTGGATTAGACCTTTAGTTCGAAGGCTAAGGATGTATACATCTTAAGAAAACCACCTGCTTCGGTCTGGAAACCCACACACAAATCAAGTGCGTTATGTGGCGCATATGTATTCGGTGCCCCTTTGAACCAATATTTATTTGTCCAAAGAAATATATATATATATATATATATATATATATATATATATGTAAATGAAATCAAAGACCAACTAGACAAATTAGAAGGCAAGAGAAGAAAAATATGATAATAACAATAATAATACAGTAAGCACTTTCAAAACCACACTGGATAGTAAATCAGTGTTTCCAGAGTAGGGTAATTGCAAGAAACAAACTGTTTTTGAACACATAAATAATGAGATTTCAGTTTTCGTATATCCACGGTTTCAATAAACATTAGTATATAAATTTTGAAACATTTTTATGTAACACTCCAAAGAGTGACTTAATGTCAGCCTGATGACTTATCTCAATCGAATATTTTACATTGGAATTGTGATGTATATTACTTATATGGACAGACATAAGTAGTATGTAACACCAATCAGAAATGGAATTCCTGGCAGTAGACGAATGAGTAGGTCGAATTGAATAAAACAAAAATATGAACAGACGGTAATTGTAATAACGACAGGAATGGAAGGAGAGAGTCAATCAACGGAAGATGTGTAAATGAAGTATTTAGTGTACGGTTTTCATATTTTATGAAAACACAACGTAGTTTTTCATTCAACAATAAATTGGTCTACCACACCTGTGTTATCGTTCACTACAGAAGAAGATATTTGCTTGTCCTTTGATTTTATTTGACTACTGAATTTCACTTGTGTTTGCAGCTATTTAGTTATGTATTTGGTCCTAATAACTTTGTTGTTCTAAGCAAAGATGGATGGTGAAGAGTCCCAAATGGGACGAAACACGCCTCCTGGGTTTCACTGCTAACCACCATCCATCTGTGCTTAGAATGCTTGTGAATTAGGTCAATATCGAGGCAATACGCACAGTATGCACTTATGCCAATAAGAGACTGATCAATTGCAGTCCTAAACATCAATAGGATTATACAAGTAAACAACACCAAGTGAATTTAACTTTGTTATTCCTTTGTCGATTGGTTAATTGCTAAGTGTATATTTTAGTTCCTTTTTGGTTGAATCTAATATAGTGTGGAACTAGGTTAGATTACGGAAATTTCTTTATGACTAAACACTTTGATGAGATGTAAATGTGTAGCTATTCGCGTTGACCTTAAAGTCGTGTTGTATGTAGAGCATTGTGTAAGGATATTTGAAAGAGACAAAGACAAGATACGAAGTGAGCTATCAACTCAGTAAGCACATAAGATGTATATACATTTAATAATGAAAGCAGGCAACAGCGATTAACAACAATACAGGCATGAGATTAAGATAATTTGATAATCGGAACTAGAAGTTTGTGGAGTATGGTTTCAAATATGTTGCACTAAACACTGTTTGAATTGTCTTTTAATTCACATGATAACTCCTAATATCATATTTCAATTTCTTTAATGGCTTTTTAGTCGTGTAGATTTTCCATTTGAATAATAATAATAATAATACCATAGAATCAAATTTCATTGAAATCATAAACCAATCGATATTAGGTCACTGTAGGGAGCAATTTCCTGCAGATTTAATTCTGAGCTATTCTCTAGACCGTCGAATACAGAGTCTTGGTTTAGCCAAAGTCAGAACAAGCAAGCTATTTGGCTAGATAAACTTTATCTGTTTCTAAAACATAAATTAACATCGTTAGTGTACAAACAAACAGTACGGTCTATTAACACAGGGAAAAAAACAGACAATAACATACCGAACAATAGCCAGAGAATAGGAAAAATTAGTCGACAAGCAAATATTGTTTTACAATGAACATCAAACTGTGGTTGTTTAATAAAGAGATACAGTAGCACAAGGTCAAATGGAGTTAATGTGGTGGTGGGCGTTTTCCTTTATTATTGGTGAGTTCGTCTATCGATCACATTTTACAGTCACCATTGAAAACCTGGAAGCACTGTGCCGCCTTTTTAAATCCTATTACGGGACTTCTCAGTATTGTACGCCCATAATTCCGCAAGTGGGACTCGAATCCAGAACGCTTAACATTTCGACCTCTGAGTCGGTATCCAACGGTATTAATGTCTTACCTCAATCATTCCAAAGTCTTGCACAAACCTTCATTCATTACCTGCAGTGGTGTTGTAACTTGTGGCCTGTGTGCCCTGTTAATGTATAAAGTAACGATATCTCCAATTAGAGAGCAGTGAATTATCGATCGGGCCAACGACGCGTAAAACCCATATGAGCAGTCTAGAGTACTTATCGGTCCTGCTTCCTGCCTAGCCCAGCCAGTTAAGTCCAGAACACCACTCTCAGCCTCTGCAATATGAACCACTTATTTCAATCATACTGGGTTTATATACCAACCAGACAGATCACACCGTACCATAAAATGGAAAAATAACATCTGTACAAGATTTGGCCAAATGTGGTAGGTAGTAATTAATAGACAGGGCATAATTCAAGAATGGTAAATCGTATAATAATAGCTCATAGGTCAAAATAAGGCTCATAATAAGAGGAACATGAATATGAATAGTTTAGTTATTTAACAATTATACGATAAAAATATACGTATAGTATTGATCCATAAATGGATCCCAAAAGTTACCATTCATTATTTTTATCGGGACATAACTGCTTCACATTCGACATAGTCCAGTGAAATTCAACAATCTCTACAACCCTTTACCGTCAAAATAATTTAGTGTTTTTTAGCAGATTACAATGAAACGTTTCACTAATCTATCGAGACTACTTAGAAGCAGTTTATATCCTCAACTGTTAAATTCCGGAAAGCGAATGTCCGGCACTTTAACCGGATTCTAAATCAATGGTGCACATGGGCTCCAGTATCCTGATGGAACAAATGACGTATGAACCAATCATTGGTCACCGGCTTCCATGAACTGCATCTCCTTACGATGCTCCACTGCCTTGTGTATCAGACCTTCAGGTCGGAGGCTCGGGGAGTGGCCCCCTAAGAGAACCACCTGCTTCGGTTTGGGCACCCGGGCAGTATCACAGCCCTCACACATATCGAATAAGATTTGTGTGGCGCATATATATTTGGTGCCTCTATGTACCAATATCTATGTGTTGAAATAAATAAATAAAATAAATATGGGAATCTCAGACGATGGTTTATATTATTCACTTTCATTGTTGATGAATAGATTAACTGAAATTTTTGAATGTTTTTATCGTGTATGTAGGATGCATTAGATGTCTGTCAATTAATGCAATCGACCGGTTTAGGTAGTGGTTTCATCACTGGTACACCAGCTAATGTAAGTCTTAGTGAAATGAATAATCTACTCAATACAACATTATCAAAACGAATTAATTCGTCATCAACTGGACCAGGCGCTGCTAAACGTCTGTTAGCTGCACTTGAGGTATGTCTTTGTTAATTTCAGTGTAATTTTGATCTTTTTCTTCCCATGTGGATTATAATTCAGTGTTGAATGATACTAAAACTTAGGATCTAAATGTATATAATGAGTTTATGCATTTTGTACCACTGTGACTAGTTTCAAACCACCAACAGCTTCAAACATGTATCACAATTATCTCGTGGACCTCCGACTTCTAGTGTGAACCTACCAATCTAGTTTGAATTTTGAAACAGCGAAATCCTTGATATTCTTTTCCTAAATTATTAAATTCAATCATTATGTGATAATAAAAAAATTCCCGAATAATTCTATCTATTGAACCTGATTGATTTTCTTGGCGGGGTTTTGTGCTAGACCTTAAAATTTATCGTTATAAGTTAAGCGATGGCTCAGTGGTTAAATGTTTTCGAACTTCTGTCACTAAATCGAATCCTGCCTCACCTATCTCTGTTCGGACAACCAAACTCTCTAATAACCTTAGGCTTCAAAAACAGACAGACCAATAAGTGCCTAGTCAGCTTGTTATTGTTATAAAGTATCACTTCCTTTTTATGATAGCTGATAGAAATCTCTATGCGATGATCTTTCTCAGTCTCTTCATAAAGTTTAAATTGATTTAATTTTGTTCACTTCAAGTCAGTTAAGACTGGACACTAAAAATAGTAGCGCTCTACAGAAATTTACATATAGGCTGAGAAACTGCCCGAACACTCAAATCAATGCAGGCGGTTTTCTTAAGAGGCCATTCCCCAAGCCTTTGATCCACAGGTCTAGTTGACAAGGAAATGAATAGCTTCGGATGATTCTGTTTCGTTTTTGAGGACTAAGTAGGACTTTCTTGGAAGAGATTATAAACACATAGCAGTGTGAAAATATTTCAAGGAGGAAAACGGACTCTCTTTACTGTCGGACATATCACTGCATTTGAAGGGATTGTATAAAGACTAAGTTAATACAATGAGACATTAAACTAATGATTGCATACTTATCTCAATACTTAAAAACCTTAGACTCTACTCTTTGTTTACCGAAAATGTATATTGATTCTCAAATTAGGTATGCGAAATATATTGATTTTCATCGGTTCTTCATTGTTTTACAGCCCTTCATAGATGACAACATATGAAAGGCATATGATATTTTTCTTCTATCTTAATACGCAGCTATTCTATTCACTTATTTATTTATATTTAGATAACTTCAAAACGTACAAACAGTCGATTATTTACAATGCCAGAAATTAATACTATTGCTAATGATATTCATATTGCTTCAAATTGTATTATGACTTTATTAGATCGATTAAACGAATCCGGTGCAATACTTAAACGTGGCGCTAATCTATATAAACTTGTGTAGGACTCATATTTTCTGTGTTATAATCTCCTTGTTTACTTTTCTTACAGTGTTGACCTGAGTTGATTTCTTGATCTTTTTAGTACGATCGTTATTTATATTCCCTATTTTTTTTACTTGACAGAAACGCTGTTTTTTGTTTGTTTCTTCTATCATAATAAAAACACAGTCGTTCCCCAGTTTTGCCATAAAGCAGTCTTCTAAAATTGGACCCAACGGGGAACCCATGGTGATCTCATCTCTTTGTCTATATATTTCATTGTTGAAACTAAACTGGACATTAACGGTACAACGTAACAAAATTTCTTTCAAATTGGTGCAATTTTAGCCGACATCTTTCTGGTAAAACTGGGAAACGACCAACCTAGTTTGATGAATAATCGATTTCATCTATACTTAAGATACATGGACCACACATTTGTCATTTTTGACAATAATATTGAATTAGAAGATATCTTACACTCCTTCAACACATGCCACTCTTCCGTAGACCTCACGTTAGAAAGTGAGCGAGGCCAGTCAATCTGTTTTTTCGATTTGTGTCTGATGAGAAGGAGTAACGATCCCTTAAAAAGATCCATATTTAAAAAACAAACATGGAATGGCCAGCTGACCGACTTCTATAGCTGGGTTCGTTTTAGCAAAAAAAGAAATCTTATTCACTATTCATACTACCGTATATGTAGTACGGAGTGCATTGACGAAGAACTCGCATTCATCAGGAAAACTGATGAGAAATAACTATCCAGACCGCTTCGTAGATAAAAATATGAAAAGAAGTAATTGTGACAAGGAATCCGGTTTTTGCGTTCCAAAGAAAAACCTCTATATAATTTTGGAATTTAAAGGTGGTCGAGCATGTGATGTAATCAAAAATCGTTTAACGACAGCGATAAAAAGAAGATTCTATGCAGCAAAACTGCGAATAACGTTCACCAGTAGGAACTTGTTTTCTGTGTCCATAAAAGATAAGCTTCCCCGTCTAATCGCCTGTATATGTCACTACCAGTTCACCTGCTCTTGTGGAGCAAGGTACAATGGCCGTAGCTGGTGTAGAACGACAGACGAGCAAAAACCTTTCCAAAATCTCTTCCACAGTCCCCTCCTATTTTAATTTTTGCAGAGCATTTTTAAATGTACAAATAAAGTATTCTACATAGCCCTTGGATTTAGGAATTAATGGAGGTGCTCAGACATGATTTATTCCGTTCTGTCGACAAAATTTCGAGAAAATAGATTTAAACTGTATTACATTGTCATTGATTATTAATTTTGCAACTCCGAAACAATTAAATCATTGATGTAGTTTTCTAACAGTTCAGATTGCATCAAAAGAGTAAAGTATTAAAATACGTTAATAACTATACCTTTTATCGTCTTTCTTTCTTAGTTTGCCCTTTTCCATTTAATGCTAAACATTATGTTATAATGTAAAAATCTGAGCTAGCATGTTATAGGTTATCTTAGTATAATAGTGAATTTAATGTAAAACTGGAAGCATGAGTATGAATAGCGAGAGTAGGAGAACCTCCGTATAACTGGTTGATTGCCTCATACTTAATTATAAAGAGCCTGAAACAAACAAGATATACTACTTCACAAATAATGGTGGATTGAAGTCATTGCCTTCACCTTCAATGCTTCCTGGTCAGTAACTCCACCCTCCTTCTGTGATATTAGGCTCAATGGGGTTTATTTCTAGATAAAATATCTCGCATGGTGCTCTATGTTTCACGTCCTGTTATAAAACACTATTTCTGTAAGTACCAGCATGTTCTCGTTAGATGTAAGTTTTATTTTAAAAGATGTGTCTTCAATATATAATCAGCCACATTTCTCTGCATTAAATTCATGCTGAATTGTTTTCATAGAACTACGTACATTGCAGTTGTTGGTTTAACAGATGACTTTAAAGTCGTCAGCGTAAAAGTAGGTCTTACCTGTGTTGAAGCACCTGCATATATTATTGATGCAGATTGTAAAAAGCAATGAACCCAGGACTCTACCCTGCACAGAACCACTAGTTATTGGTCGAGGTGTAGATGTCGTAGAGTTAATTTTAGTTATTTTGTATCTATTCGTGAGAAAAGACTTAATCCATTTCAATAGAGGGTTAGTAATTCCAAATGACTGAAGTCTGATGCACTCTGTGTCAATATCTGGGGCATGACATTTGTTCCTATTGTGAGCAACCCACTCGCTCAGCAGTTCACATATGACAGTTTAGTCATGGTCTTTCTTTTGCACTTTTCTAAGAGACGACACAAGTTTTGTGACCTAGATGAGGTGGTGAGTGACAAAAAAGAGAGGAAATATTCCTGCACTATGAGGAGACAATACTTCTTCATCATTAGTGGAGGACGACTTGGTAAGGCCCAAGTATTTTCAAACTACTTTGGCAATGTATATACCATAGAAACACCCTTCCCGTCAGTCGCTACAAATCCTCCCACACAAACACCGGTCAGCGCAACCATTAAACAACTGGATGTCTTTGGTCTGCTAAATAAGTTTGACATAAGGAAGTGCTCAGGGCCCTATAAATTGCATTCTAGGCTACTAAAGGAATCATCTAACTTCGTTGCGAACGCTTTATTGATATGCTTTATCCTATCCGTAACCCAGGGTCGTTTACCAAAAGACTGGACGAAAGCCATAGTTAGTGCTGTCTTCAAAACAAGTACAAAAAATGAACCTGAGAATTACCGACCCGTTAGCCTAACTAGTGTGGTTGTCAAAATCTTAGAAAAGGTTATTCGGAAGGAGATGCTTAAGTATATTTGTTGGCGCACAACCAGGAAGTCTTCTATCGACATCATTAGATTGCCTCCAATCCCGACACTTCTTAGCTTGTTTAACAGCCAACTGTGAGGAACTTTGTCAAAAGCTTTGCTGAAGTCGATGTTGGCTACGTCTACAAGCAACTTTTGGTCTTTCAGAGCGCACCAGCTTTCACGAGCCACTAGTAGGTTAGTGAGAGGAATAACTTACTACAGAGCCATGCTGCTTTTCCGAAGGAATCCAGTTTTCATCGAGATACGTGAACAGTTCTTAAATCGGTCCACTCATTTGTTCACTTCAACGGGTTGTATTCGCTGGTACATGGTATTTTTCCGAAGGCGGTGGTAAAATTCGATTGGTTCTGCAGTCGTTTTTATTAGGAGTAGTGTCATTGGTTAAATGCTGTACATTAGGCAGTTGAAAGTTAACTGATTTTGTCCTGGACAAGTGAATTACTTGTATGATTGGCAGAATATTTCTCTTCTCCCTCGTATAGAATCCTGTGTTGGATGGGAGTATAATATCTTTTACAATCTTAGTTTCAAAGTCCTACGGACAATATTTCGAATATTCGGATTGACAGAATGGTGGTTTTAACCAGAGAGTACTTATGAACGAGGATGGACGGTCAGTCGTTTTGGATCTTGAAATGGCCATTTTAGGCGATTAAGTCAGTTACTATTGATGATGAGAATCAACGGCTGACTTTTGGTGAATAAACTACCGTAGAGCTTCATGTTTTCGCCTGTCGAACTAACGACTTTGAAAGAAAAAATTGGTTCGGAATCCCAGCAACGTTGACTTATCGGCCGAATACCAAGTTCTTATAGAATGATAAGTGAACGGACTGCATTTTGATATGTAACAAGAGTGTCATTAGCTCTGTGAAGATCTAAATCATACGACCAATACAGATTTTCCGGCCTTCTGTCCATCTCAAGCTTTTGGACAGCAGGAATCGGTAGAAGTGTGAGACTTTGAGGTTTGAGGAACTATAATCTAGTTCAATGACAGTACACCTATCTTAGCTATTAGAATAATAGACCTAATACCGAAATCATGGATTTTCCATTATGTGACTGTCTAATCCACAAGATCTGACGTGGAAATCATACCGTTTTCTTCAGTAACTCACCCTATCATAACAACCAGCAATATGATATTTAGTACTTCGGAAGAACACGTTTTGAGTGGGAGCAGAACAATGTACTTGGCATGAAAGGGAATAAGGTTCACATAATGACTACGCCCACGAAGCCATGCCATTTCCATTGCTATGTTCCCGCGTTTACCATTTTTGAACTTCTTCAAGTGTTACTTGTTGTATGTAAGTCTCAGTAATTATATGTTTTGCTCTAAAGGTTAGGAATCAACAACACTACAATGTATTGCCCTGTGAATCCAGGAAACGCATTCAATATTGTACCTAACAAACAATGAGCGTGAGATATTTTTACTAGTTACTAACGCCAGGATTAGCAAACTTCTCCGTGTCAAAGTGAGAAACGGGATATTATATACTTGCTACCGAATCTCATACCATAACAGAAGAATAAAGAATGGCAACGAAGTGAGAGTTGTCCAGAAATAACTAAAATTTCAGCCAGCAGTACATTAAACGCAGCTTGTCAACAATGTTGACCAGGATTGTTTAAAATGATAGTCATAAAAACAAGTATCATTTATACTCCCCTTGGCTTTTCCAAGTGACAGTGAGTGCCTGATACGGGTCGTAAACCACCGGACAAAATACCGTAAACATGGAAAGATTATCGCCAAAAGAGGAAGCTTTAGTACAAATGAACAAAACTGATGGTACGAACATTTCATGTCCCTCGGCAACAAATTTTAAGATCACATCTGAAACTGTCGTGTCTAGTATTTTTTACGCATATGATTCATCCTAGCTTTTGATTAAACCAAAATAACTCAGTATATGAATATTAGGGCATCTTTGCCAACATAATAACTTCGCTGTCTTCATAGAAAATTTTGACGTAAACATACATGTCTTCTTTAAATGTCCCTGTATTTTAACGCTCATGCGCCTTGTGTGTATAAGTGTATTTATGTCATTCACTCATTATTTTACTGTTCCTGTCTCTTTGCCGCACTTCACGTTATCCGTTTCGGGCTATGTTAACTCTCGTTATAAATAGGACTCCGAGTTGGAAGGTTATCTTTTCAGCTTCATTCTTCTTATTGTTAGCCTGAGGTAACAATGACGTGACATATATATATCAGAAATTCATTTTCGTATTTTACATATTTTGTCCTGTTGCTCACTAACACGAATGAAGTGAATGACTATGTATGAGGGTAGGAAGCATGTATATTTCGCTTAAATCATCATATCGTTCAACTTGAAGTCAGATCAATGAGGCAATCGAAAACTGTCCAAGATGCTTTGTTCAATAGGAAGTTGAGGCGCAGTTCCCATCTTCCATTGGAAATCTGATTTTCTGGTCATGTTAACAATCACTTAGCTTAAGAGAATGACCTCAATGTCATCCATTCGTCACCCTATGGGCATTAATAATGTTGTTGCTACCTAAAGTCTCATGTTAACGCCCAAATTATTATATAATGTACGGATGTTAACATTTCTAGTTCTTTTGTTCCCACCAGAACCAATAACCTCTTAAGCTGCAGCGAGATTCGAAAACCGCGACCAGATGAACTCAGAGATGGGCTCTGTTTTTTCCATCGAGTGGGTAGTGGCTGCAGCGTCCTGACCGAACAAGTGGTATCAGCTCCATAGGGGAAAACTTTCAAGGAGTAGCTGGATATTCAGTGAAGAACAAGCTGTAGAAATTAATATAGGAAAACTACTCTAACAACGAACATACTGTAGAGACACCCTTCCCTTCAGTTCATAAAAATCTGCACACACACACCTTGGGCAATGTGACCATTAAAAAACTTTATATCTTTGATCTGCTAAACAAGCTTGATATAGGCAAATCCACGGGACCCGATGAAGATGCGTTCTAGGCTTTATTATTTCTTATCATTATTAGTCTTATTGAATATTATATTCTTGATACAATATAGAATTGTCAGCACAAAATATTTCAACAAGTTTTCTTTCCTTATTTCTTGTTCGTTCCTGATGATAAATAATATGGGATTTCCAATTACACGTTAGTAGTTCAGGAATCGACATCTGAATAATGTACATTTTTTTTGCTGCACGCTTCCAGCAACCACGATGCTCTGACTGGACATTTTTGTAACATGTACAGTGAAAGATTGTAAAGTTTTCATAAACACATAAAAAGAGGCTTGTTGAAGTATCTAGATGATAGGGACAGGTGGCATAGATGTTCAAGCAGGTTACTAAGGGAACTAGCGAATTTCGTCAAGGACCCCTTAAGTATACGTTTAAATCTATACATAACCCAGGGTCGTTTACCAAAAGACTATAAGAATGCTACAATAAGTTCTGTGTTCAGAACAGGTACGAAAAACAAACCTGAGAATAACCGACTCATTAGCCTAACTAGTGAGGTTATTAAAATCTTAGAAAAGATTATTCGGAAGGAGCTGTTCACGTATCTCGATGAAAACTGGATTCCTTCGGAAAAGCAGCATGGCTCTGTAGTAAGTTATTCCTCTCACTAACCTACTAGTGGCTCGTGAAAGCTGGTGCGCTCTGAAAGACCAAAAGTTGCTTGTAGACGTAGCCAACATCGACTTCAGCAAAGCTTTTGACAAAGTTCCTCACAGTTGGCTGTTAAACAAGCTAAGAAGTGTCGGGATTGGAGGCAATCTAATGATGTCGATAGAGGACTTCCTAGTTGTGCGCCAACAAGTAGTACGGGTGAACTAAAAATTTGTCTAGCTGGAAAACTGTGCTTATCGAAGTGCTTTAGGGTACGGTTTTGGGGTCAGTGTTATTCCTCTTGTATGCAAATATTCTTCTTCTTCTCCTATAATCAGCGGTCTTGTTGTATGCTGACGATGTCATGATGTGGAGAGCGATAAGGAAAGTATGGATGATAATTTAGAGCTTTAAAATGTCCTGAAGTAATTATCTCAGTGGTTCGAAATGTCGCACTTGTCAACAAATACATCCAAGTGTATTGCGATGTATATCGGTCATTGGCGTACAGATATATACACGATGAATGACAGTGAGTTGCCTGCCGTCCAGACACACAATGGCGTACATACTACTGTACACTGGCGTGCAATTGCTGTCAAAGGTTTTGGAACCCAGTGGTCAACACGTAGGATCTTTAGCCATGCTGATGATAAATCCCCTTTGTATAAATTATTCGTGCGTCTTAAACTCGAGTACTGCATACAAGCGGCTAGCCCATGTCTAAAAAGAGACAGAGAGCTTTTGGAAAAGGTTCAAAGAACTGCAAACAAGCTGATTTCCGGTATAGAAAATCTCCTGATGAAATCTGCATCTGCAACTGCACAGGGCATCCAAAAGTGAACATGAGCTCTGACTTAGTGTTCCACAAACTGAAGCATCTAAGAAACGACGCTTCTCCTGGCCCACATATATTTCATTCTGCTATGTTGAGGGAAGCAGCCTCATTCCTGGCAACACCGCTTAGCGTGATGTTCTCACACTCGCTAACTTCCGGAAAATTGGAAGCTGGCTCACATCACACCAATTTCCAAAGGAGGTCGACGCAGCGAAACCTCGAGTTACCGACCGGTGGCTCTTCTCTCTATACGTTCAAAAATCATGGAATCCCTGATATGCAATGGTATACATGACTTTTAACTGTCCTTAAATTTCTTCTCACCCCAACAGCATGATTTCAGGAAGGGTTACTCTTGTATAACTAACCTGCTAACTGCGGTAGACAGATGTACAAGCATCCTTGATCGCAAGGAGAAGGTTGGTATTATTTACCATGTATTTTCAAAAGCCTTTGATAGAGTCAACCATATATGTCTTATCAGTAAGCTCAAACGATTGGGCATCAAATCACCTCTAACTGACTGGCTGACTTCATATCTGAAAAACCGACATTTTAAGGTTAAAGGGTTAACATCACTTTCTCTCAGGCAATGGAATGTCCTGGTGTAGCCCTCCAGGGTTCAGTAATAGGACCTCTTCTTTTCTTGACTTGTATAAACGATCTTCCACAACAGGTATCGTCTGACTTATCACTTTTTACTGATTCTGTGAACTTTCGGAGAGAGATACTCAACCAAGACGATATAAAGGCACTTCAGAAGGATCTGACTCGACTTCAAAGTTGGGCAGATGACAGGGGACTAGACTTTGACGCTTTAATGTGTAAATCAGTCCATCCGAGACATGTCACAGACTACAGTTACAACTTAGGAAACTCCTCTATAGGAGTGTCTTAAGTTGAGAAAGATTTAGGAGTGCTGGTGCCCTACAATTTGAAGTTTTATGCTAACTGTGACAAAAATGCCTTTCGATCAAGCCTTGCACTAGTAACATCTGAGCGTATTTCTGCCCACTTTAACAGAAGAACATTCCACATAATCTTCAACAGTTTCATTCACCCCCACTTAGAGTACGGAAACATAGTATTTCCTCCCTCACTCCAAAAGGACAAGAGCACTCCGGAACGTATCCATCGATGAGCTACGAAATCAGTTCGGGTACTCAAATTCAAGCCTTATGAAGAGCGCCTCCAATCACTTAGCTTTTACCCATTGGAGTACAGACGTCTTATAGGTGGCCTTCTGATGGCTTAAAATATCCTTAACACTTCTGGACGTTCCCTTAAATACCCTCTTAAGTTTAGCTCCAACACAAACCCAAGGGGTAACACCCTGAAACACAACAGAACGGACTGTCGACAAAGCTTCCACTCCTTAAGAGTTTCCAAATGCCAGAATTCACTGCTGGCTGAACTAGTCTAAGTGACTTCCCAGCAGTCCTATATGGGGAAACTTCACCCATTCTTAAGGACTGAGGATAACCTCTTATTATAAGTTACCAATATCCTTTTTTTCTCAATCTCTTGTAGTTAATATACCTAAGTCCCTGTCTGGAGGTATTGATGATCCTCTGCTAGTACACAAGGAAGACTGTTAAGCGAAAGCTTCTTCTTTTCCTTCCGCAACCATTTGGCCAAACTAAACCTATTTCCACTATCAATCGAAGAACTATAGGCGACTTGATCACAGTCTTTAAATTAGTTAGTGATAAATTCACATCTGATAAGCCCTCATTTTTCTTGTCTTCCAAAACGGAAAATTTACGAGGACACTCCAAAAGGTTCACCACCCCAGGACAAATTACTTGTCAGCTGACTATCGACTTTCCCATCGCTTTATCAACGAATGGAATTCATTACCTCAGCACATAATTGAGGCTCCATCTGTTGACGCTTTCAAAAGAAAGTTGGACCAACTGAGAGACTACCACTTCCAGGAATAACACAGGCCACCTAGCTTCCTGTCCTTTCCAGAAGGAAACTAACCTGCAATCCTTAACACATAAAACTGATGCTAGGGACTTTCCAAAATCTCAGATCTCACAGGTCCATAGCTTATTGTGCCGAATAAATAGCTACATAAGCTAAATAGATGACAGAATGTTCATGTTTTTAGTTTTTTTATGAGTACAATAAAATGTACATAATCTTTGTCAATTGTACAAATGGATTATCGTTCCTCTTACCCCCCAACACACAGGCGGGTGTTTTAGGATACTTTTCCGTTGTTGCTTTAGGGTCAAGTATTCGTTACGTTTCTGACGTTTGTGATGTACATCTTGTTCTAGAAATGTCAACCCCAGCACAAAGACGGCTTCTTCGTGATTTGAAACGCCTACAGTCTGACCCACCTCCTGGTATTTGTGGTTCTCCTGTTGAAGACAATGTTATGATTTGGAATGCCGTTATCTTTGGACCTGACGATACTGCTTTTGAAGATGGAACATTCAAGCTTCGTTTAGAATTCACAGAAGATTATCCTAATAAGCCTCCAAGAGTTGTATTCACGTCCAAAATGTTCCATCCGAACGTGTATGCTGATGGTAGCATATGTCTAGACATTCTTTCCAATGCTTGGAGTCCCACTTATGATGTACTAGCCATATTGACATCTATTCAGTCTCTTTTGGATGAGCCAAATCCTAACTCTCCAGCTAACAGT
This sequence comes from Schistosoma bovis, assembly GCA_944470425.2. Taxonomy (NCBI): domain Eukaryota; kingdom Metazoa; phylum Platyhelminthes; class Trematoda; order Strigeidida; family Schistosomatidae; genus Schistosoma; species Schistosoma bovis. The sequence goes on from OX103956.1 coordinate 2,514,972, forward strand.
ATGGCAGCCCAACTTTATGTGGAAAATAGACGCGAATATGAGAAACGCGTTCGTGCTTGTGTTGAGGAAAGTTGGTACGAAGAAGATGTATGAAGATAAAGGTTGAATAGTAATGACCACAGTAACTCGTTCTTGTACATAACTTTTTTTTGTACAATTCTAACTGGCATTTAGTCTCACGTTTCCATAATTTCATTTCTTGTGGTTGGATGCGCCTTGAGAAACTTATTATTTCACTTAAATGTAATTTCCTTGCCTGTGATTTAGAGACTCATCCGCTTGTGTTAAAGTCGAGTCAATAAAATTTGTTCAGCATACCGTTTTCTCTTAGTCAATGTATGTCTGTCGTAACCTTAAGTCACTTAAGCTATTTTGAAGCAAATTGCTTTGAGATTCTTGTTCATAAGCTATGACCTTTCCTTATTTTGGTTTGTATAACGGTTGTTTGGTGTAAGATAATTGTTACTGTAGTCCTCTGACACCGTCCTGTCTTGGAGTTTAAGTGTAATATGTCGATTTTTATTTTGGTTTGGCTCTCTTTAATATTTGTCCGGACGGTTTCCGAATTGGCACTGACTTTTCAAAGACTAGGCTTTCTTTATTTTCTAGTATCTGAAGTATCCATGCCTAATGCTTGACAGTGTTTTTTCTTGTTATCGATTTAAGGTTTAGAGATTTTCGATAAGATGACTAGAAGAGAATTATATAGTTAAGTGACTTGTCATTCTTATGTAAGTTTTGTTAATCTTTAGTTGCACAGGAATATTGAGTAATAGGTGCTATCCACTTACTACTTTTCTGCTGTTATTTGCCTATTTAACCACCCCTTTGTAAATGCAATGGGGACAATGCCTAGTAGTGTTTGAACGTTTTATGTAGACTAAATTAACTGGGTCCAATCTCTCATAGTGTTTCTCATATGATCTCGGGTGGCATTAGAGGTACAGAGGGGCTTATCGTTTTCCGGTTGCCTACACTGTAGGAGAATACTTTCTGAGGAATCTGAGAAAGAAGTGTTTTTATGTTAGTGGTCTTGGGGATTCGGGAGCATGACGCAAGAAACAACTGCTCGAGGCCGGCTACATACACTGAAATCATACTTTAATTGACTTACATCTTGTTACTAAGCACAACGTTTTGTTGTTTGTCGTATGCATTCTCATTTTTAAGTGCTTTTATTTCTAGGAACCATACTAATGATTTCACCTTTGATGTTTACTGAGTGCTTGAAATATTCACATCACTCTTGGTTTGTCTGTAAGCAGAAATCTAATGCTTGTCCTCTTAATGTTAAACTCTTCGTGCTAGTTCATCCCACTAAAATAAGAGCTTTGAAACCGGGATTCTCCTCACATCAAAGTATATCCTATCCTACCTCTCAGTCATCTCAAAGCATTCCCTTGTTTTTTTTATGATGTGCAGACTACAGCAAACCTCTTGGTGATAACAGTCCTAAGCATGTCACTCTCGTTCCGTACATCAGTGATTGGACTGTAAATTTGATGAATGTCATATGTGACATATCTAACTTAAAGTTTACCAAGTCTTGGGGTTTCCAACCACAGTTACTAAGAACGAATGATAGAAATAAGAAAGACAGCTGAGTCTATTTCATTCGGCTCCTCTTTTCTATCTCCGTTTTTATGAAAGAGTCATCACTCATTACCATCTTGTTACAACTATAACATAATGGGTTCATTAGACAGGAAATCACACCAAGTTCTAAGCAAGTTTGAACGACATTTGTGTCTACGCGTTGCTGTTGTTACGTGCGTGAAATTTGTGGATGTAACAGCTTACTATCTTTCATCAGACTTACAGGGGCCTATAAAGATTAATTGCTCTAGTCTATTCCTTAGGTAATAGTTGTCAATTCTAGTTTGTTAATTGACCAGGTGTTAGATTTTAAGTACTAGGCAGTCAAAGCCTCTGTCTGTATTCACCATATCATTCAGCAATGCAGGAAATAAGTCGTGTAAGAAAGGTGACCATATAAAGTAATCGAAGTAGGTTTTATTTCACTTTTATATCGGTTGTTTGAATCTTCATACTGACGTTTAAGATTGCAATCGGTCAGTCTCTTATTGGTATGTGTTCTTCCTTTGCAAATGAAATGAACTAAAATCCACCTCATTGCACCAGCTAGTGGTTATCTGGAACTGGTTAGTGAGACTACCATCGATGGCATACTCCTTTTGTTCAATTTTCAGACAGGTTTTTATAGCCATGAAGGGACACACTTCAGCTAATCTATGATTCCTCTGTTAAGTCAGTCTGTCTTATCAATATTATTCTCACTGTCTTTCAACCCTAAACTTCCAAGCAATGTAGACGAAAGACAGAACACTAATGGTGTACTACTTGAGACATGTATCAAAGATCCTCGGTCTTATTCTCAAACAAGGGGATATAAAGTTATCATCCCAACGGTAACCATGTAGATGGCTTTCAGTTTCGGGTTTTAGGGATTACTACTAGCTCTCATATTTTAGACTGAATCCTAAGCTGATTACACAAGTTATAGTTAACTGAGTCTAACTAAAATCGAA